>OU015761.1:58316983-58363541 GCA_907173295.1 Fagus sylvatica | reverse complement strand
CACCACACCAAACATCATCCCAAAAACGAATAAGAGAACCATCCCCCACCTCAAAAGTCACCAACTTTGAAAACTTAGCCCATTTGGATTGAATAAACTTCCACAAACCCACCCCATGCGGCCCACTAGGAGCTTTAGACATCCAACCACCAACCATAGAACCATATTTCGCCATGATGACCTTCCTCCAGAAGGCATCCCTTTCCACTCCGAACCTCCACAACCACTTCCCAAGCAATGCTTCATTAAACCTTCTAAGGTTCTTAATGGCCAAACCTCCGTGTGAATAGGGGCTGCACACCATATCCCACTTAACCAAGTGAAACTTGGCCACCTCCTCAGAAGTCCCCCATAGGAAGTTCCGTTGGATTTTCTCAATCCGATGAGCCACATCAGCTGGAATAGGAAAGAGAGATAAAAAATAAGTTGGCAGGTTAGATAGGGTACTTTTTAGCAAAGTTAAACGGCCTCCCTTAGAGAGGTATATCCTCTTCCAACCCGCCAATCGACGCTCCATTTTTTCAACAATCGGATTCCATATATCCTTTAGCTTTGAATTTTGCCCCCAAGGGTAAACCCAAGTATTTCATAGGCAACTTCGAAGTTGTTGCACCCCAGAATATCAGCAAGCTCCTCTATACCGGGCACCTCACCAACTGGAACCAACTGCCGATTTACCCAAATTGATTCGCAATCCTGAAGTAGCTTCAAACCAGATAAGAACAGAGCGCAAATGAAACAGGTGGTCCGGATCCGCCTCACAGAATATCAGGGTGTCATCAGCAAACAGTAAGTGAGAGACCTCCAGAGGATCACTATCTGTACTACCCACAAAGAAACCAGATAACATGCCAGCGCCGTTAGCCTTGTCAATCAAACGACTAAACGCCTCCATAACAATAACGAATAACATTGGAGACAAGGGGTCCCCTTGACGGATGCCTCTAGAGCTTGGGAAGAAAACCACACGGACTACCATTGACCAAGATGGAGAACCGAACAGAAGATACACAGTAATAAATCCAATGCCTCCATTTTTCCGAGAATCCACATCTCCTCAGTAAATAGATGAGGAAATCCCAATTAACATGGTCATAGGCTTTCTCCAAATCTAGCTTGCATAACACCCCCGGGATTGAAGCCTTAAGTCTACTATCTAGACACTCATTGGCAATAAGAACCGAATCAAGAATTTGCCTACCTTTTACAAAGGCACTCTGAGACGGAGATATGATCTTTCCCAATACAGTAGCCAATCCTGTTAGCCAACAACTTCGAAATAATTTTATACATGCCTCCCACTAAACTTATTGGCCTGAAATCCTTTAATTCATTCGCCCCATGCTTCTTTGGAATGAGAGAAACAAAAGTAGCATTAAGGCTTCGTTCAAACTGGCAATGATTATGGAATTCCTGGCACACCCCCAGAACATCACTACGCACAATACTCCAACAACTTTGGAAGAAAGCTAAAGAGAACCCATCCGGCCCCGGCGCCTTATCTCCATTGCAACCTTGGACCACACTCTCAATCTCTGTCTCCTCAAAAGGTCTTTCAAGCCACACTGCATCCTCATCGGAAATAGTGTCAAACTGAATCCCCTCTAAATAAGGTCGCCTGTAACCATCCTCCCTGTAAAGATGCTCATAGAATTGGGCAATATGGTCCCTAATCTCATCCTGATTCGTAGAGGGACTACCATTAATGAGAAGCTTGCCAATGGTATTAGTATTTCGATGAGAACTTGCAATACAGTGGAAGAATCTAGAGTTTTTATCCCCCTCTTTGAGCCATAGAGCTCTAGGACTTTTGTCTCCAGCATATTTCAGCCATCATAATGACCTTCCCCAAATCAACAGCCAGTTGCTCTCTCTTTCCTTTCTCCTCAGCTGATAGAGGTCTGGAATCCGCCACCACATCAAGCTCCCTTAAGCCAGCCAACAAGGTTTTCTTTTGCACATTGACATTCCCAAATTCAGTCTCATTCCATTTTTTCAGGTCCACCTTCAAGGCTTTCAATTTATTGGCAAAAACAAAACTGGGAGTACCCTCCACTTGGTAGGACTCCCACCAAGATCTAACCCGCTCCACAAAACCCTCAGCCTTTAACCACATGTTCTCAAAGCGGAAAGGGCGTCTTCTTCTCTGAATATTGCCACACTCCAAAGCAATTGGAAAGTGATCAGAGTTCAGACGATCTAATCTCTTTTGAGTAATGCTGATAAAACCTTCAGCCCAATCTGCTGAGTACAAGAAACGATCAATTCGAGACATAGAGCTAATCTCCCTATTATTTGACCAAGTAAAATCACCACCTGTCAAAGGAATATCAATCAACCCATTGGAGGATATAAAATCTGAGAAGTCATGCATCGAAGTAGAGAAATTAGCAGAGCCCACCCTTTCTGCAGGGAATCGAACCACATTGAAATCTCCCCCCAGACACCATGGCACATCCCACCAACTCCGGATCCCTGCAAGCTCATCCCACATTAACCTTCTATCACCTATTAATGTTTGGGCCATACACACCAGTGAACATCCACACTTGATGATCTTCCACATTTTTAAATTTGCAAGACACAGAAAAATACCCCACAGCCCCTTCTATCTTCTCCACAACTCTACTATCCCACATCAATAAAATACCCCCTGAAGCCCCAGAAGACCCTAGGAATAACCAATCTACATACCTGCATCTCCAAAGACTATGGATTATAGGATCCGTAATTAATTCCAGCTTAGTCTCCTGAAGACAAATAATGTCAGGCTGCCAATCTTGAATCAGATTCTTGATGCAAAGTCTCTTTCCCCTATCATTCAGCCCCCTAATGTTCCAAGATAAAATTTTTAAATTCATTGATCCTCTATCTCATCCCCCCCTTGCACCTTGCCTTTCCCTTTATCCTCTCTTGTAGCTCTGGCTTCATAGTTAATAGAGCTAGCAAGTCTTTTGAGTTCTCTAGAGCCTTTCCTCCCCGAGCTCATTGGCTTTTGTAACACATCCATACTAGCTTTTCGTTGCAGATGTCGTGCTTCAATATCCATTAGCAGTACTGTGACAGCCTGCTCATATCCCTCATAATTAGCCCCCAACACTTTGCCAATGGCTTTTTGCCTTCTCTGCACCCAATCCGATGTCTGACTCCCAATAGTCCCAGGCGCTTGAACCCCATGGTTCCCCACTTCATCAGGAAACGCAACAGCCAAAGGCTCCACATTTAAAGGTACTAAATCCTTTTGCCCTTCATCCCCTACTCCATCAGCTACCCCAACAGTCATCAAAAGCTCATTCGAAACCCCATTCAAAGTCTCTGTCAAAATCAACTCAGAGATCTCTTTCTCCTCTTCCAAGACCATGGACAGCTCATTCCTATTTCCTTCAACAGATGCATCAGCTTCACAACCCGATACATCATCCACACACACGGACCCATTCTCGAGGCCTAGAACTTCTCCTTCAACCTCCATCATGGCGTCATCAATCTCGGGCTCACTGGCTTCTCGTTGTGACGTTACCCAGTGAATAATCTTTTGGGTAATTGCATCCTCAGGCCGGCACATCTCGACGACCGGCGATCTCAAATCCACCGGGATGCGAAGCCTTTTTTTTATTAGTAAGTTCCCAATGCAGCCATGAGTTTTGAGGCTAAAAGATGCGGATGTGGCGGTTGTGTTTGGATGCTAAAATATGTCTTGTAGTTTTAGGCACTAAAAGATATGCGACTAATGTAAAATATGTGGGTAAATTTGTGTCAGTAAGGGAATATGATTTTTTTGTAATTGTTTGTATTGGTTTGAGTCTGGGAGGGTTTATGAGAATTGATCTAGTGATTGTAATCCATATCATAAATACTGAATTTTGGTTGGCATTGCCCATAGACATGGATTGAGTTAGCCAAACCATGTTAGCATCTATGGAGTTTTCATTTTATTATGTATGTGGTGTGCTTCCGCTACTAACAAATCCAAACATATTGGTATTAAAAGTTAAAACAAGGTTTTATTACAACAAATTGGTTAAAAAGCTCAAGATTTGATCCTGGTGTAGTTCGAGAGAAGATGAAGTTTTGGTGCACATCTGCAATTTGGCTTGGCTATGAGAACAATGATCTTATTCGGATAAAACTTACTTGGATTAAGTTGGAGTTGTCACAACAAAGAAGACTGCTTTGATGGAATTTGAGGTGGGAATTTATTGAAAATTGTCTCAAATTCTTAATTTAACTTAATTACCTTTTGGAGTTCTCTCGGTTTAAGAGGAAAATGGTAATGTAGTCTTCTGTGTTTATTTTTATTTTTTTTATTTTCCGGTGTGCTTCTATTTGCCCCAAATCCAACATATTGGTATTAGAGTAAGGTTTTGCTACAACACAACCACTCCACTCCCCATGAGGATCAAAAGTTCATAAACTATAGTAAAGATCCCATCCCATATGAAAACTAGAAAGCTAAGCCGTGTTACTTGTCAATAAAATTCAACCTAAAACCTAAGAAGCATTAATATCAATGTTAACACCAAATGCATTTCGTAGCAAGTAGCACTAATATCAATTACCTCTGGATCGGCTAGTAAACTATCATCCAGAACAGGACCATTAGTATGAACATCCTGATTCCTGATTGCAGTACTACTCCATTTTGGTAACCCAACATTCTGGAAATAAAAGAGAAGTTATTCATATATAAGCAAGAAAATATTGCATGTAATTATAGAAATTACACATGATAAGAAAGTAAGTAATTAAATAAATAAATACGTACTGATACAATGTAACTGAGATCAAGATGTTGAGTTTTCATCAGAGAGATATCTCGTGGTCTTAATAAATCTGTCCTACCAATTATATCATCCAACTTCTCATATCCCAGCTGTGCCAACATGCCTCTTACCTGGCCAAAATAAGAAAAAGTACATTAACAAACCTATAGAAGAAAGTGGACCTGGCCTTAACCATGGTTGTAACAATAAGGAGAACATTCCAAGTTAGTAAAGAACAGATCAAATCAAGGCATAAAGATGGAAGACAAATCCCAGATAAAAAAGGGCACATGGATTACCTCCTCGGCAACATATAGAAAGAAGTTGACAAGATCACCGGGCACACCAGGGAACCTAGCACGCAGTTCTTCTCTCTGAAGTAAAATGAATTTTAAAAAGTGGAGAAAAGAAATGGGCACCCATGTTTATTTAAAAGAGCACAAGAAATAAAACCATGAACTAACAAATCAGCCTTCTTACCTGACTGGCAACACCAACTGGACAATTATTTGTGTGGCAAATGCGGGCCATCACACATCCAGTAGCAATCATTGCCACAGAACCAAACCCATACTCATCAGCACCCATAGCTGCAGCCGTTAGGACATCAACTCCACTTTTAAAGCCACCATCAACTCTGAGAATGACCCTTTCCCTAAGACCATTTTCGATAAGTGTCTGTAGAACATTATTGTTAATCAAATAGCATGTACAGTCTACCCAAAGAGAATCAAAAGAAGCAACTGCCACTATTTAGCTCATGAATATCAAATAATAACCTGGTGTGTTTCTGTAAGTCCAAGTTCCCAGGGACCACCAGCATGCTTGATGGAACTTATGGGGCTGGCTCCAGTTCCACCATCATGCCCTGATATCTGCAAAGCAAATTCCAGAATCAGTAAAAGACCAAAATAGAAATGAAGTTTGAAAGATTAATTACAACTTCTGAATGTTCACTAAGCAAAGTGGAATAGGACTTTCAACATTGAAAGGAATATATGTTATGTCTCCAATAACAAACTCCCAGAGAATGTAAACCAAAAGGGGGGGGGGGAAGTTATCTAGCAAGTAATAAAGAATGGTTTCAAACGAGTACAAAATACAAGCCTTCATTGAAGCTCCATAGAATGATTATGCCAAACTTAAAGATTTAAACATAAGGAGTGACACCCCATCAACTATGATGCCATATCTTTGGGTCTTAATGAGATATCCTCAGCAGTTCAACTGTCCACTGTTCATTCGGATAATTCTGTAAGCCTTGTTGCCTTGCACATATTCAAGCTTACAGGTGTCCAGTCAAGGCTCTCAGATGAAGTTAGAACTTCACCAAAAACTGAATCAAGTTAAAAACAGCTTCTGTTTCAGCATTCTTATCATGCAAATGATGGGGGAGACTCATTTGCCCCGGGTATCAAAGGGTAAAGGACTAGTTTGATTTGTGCTCTTATAAACATTACACGAAAATTCTAGCTTCAAAAGACCTGATGTAAACTGGAGTGACTAGATTATTTTAATGAAAAGAGACAAGAGAAGAAAATTAAAGGGAGAGACAAAAAGACAAAACAAACGGTAAAGCTAGGGTTGAATAGAGAAGAAGGGTTAAACAACACAAGCTCTTCTAAATAAAATAAAACTTTTATTATCCAAAAATTTATCCTTTACATCCTGCATGACAAGAAACTTAAACCTACCAAATTCAACTAAAAAATTTCCCCTTTCCCACCTCTGTTGCCTCAACAAGCCTTTGGGTTCAAGATGACAATTTGATCATGTCTCTCATATCTAGTATAGACCCAATATCATGGTCACATTGATACACCTCCGACATGCATAGGCCATTTGGGAACATTGCGGCATATTTATTTTGGGCATGACAATGTCACTCATTTTTATGACGTTTGTCGGCAGTATTTCAGTCTTGAGAAAGGCAATTGGAGTTTGGCAAAGTATTATTCTCAAGTCATGGGGGTACTTGAGGAGAGGAACATGTATAAACCCCCCAAGACTGATCTGCTACGTATGAAGTAGTTCATATCATTTAGGATATGGATCTAGTTCAATTTCTCAGTGGTCTGAAATTTGAGTATAAGCCAATCCATACAAATTAGTGTAGCTCTGACCTCCCCTCCTTTCATGAGGTTTATTCCCAACTTCAGCACTCCACTACTCTGATTAAGACATCGTATTTGGTGAGCACTCTGCACTTATCGCCTCTTGTGGCAATTTTGGTGGATCATGAGGTCATAGTGGTCGGGGAGGTCATGGTGCGTGTAGTGGACAAGACTCAAGGGGAGGCAACGTCGTGAAAACCAAGGACCTAAGAAGTGCATGCACTATGGGCATTGGGCACTGCAATCATACTATAGACTACTGTTGTGACCTCCATCGCAAACCCTCCGGGTCTGCCGATTAGGAATTCTCCCAGAATGACTCCACTCCAGAATTAGGATCGTCCAGGACACATAATTGATCTCCATACCAAAGGATGAGTATGCTCAGTTTCTAGCTCATCATAAGCGAGTTTCTTCTTCCTCTACTGCCACTCTAGCCCATATAGATATTGCATCCCATTGTCTTTTATTTTCCATTTCTGATTCATGGATCATCGATTCTAGTGCTAGTGAGCATATGACTGGTGCATTCATTCATCTATTTGATTATCATATTGATACTTCAGAGTGTTACTTTAGCCAAATGGTTCCTTAGCCAAAATTCATTTCTCTAGAACCACTTATCTTAGCTTTGATCTTGAGTTGTTTATTTTACAACATTTTGTCTTTTCTTAGTTTTTACCATTCTATTTGTCTCTTTTAGGATCTCAAGACGAAGTAGATGATTGTTATGGATGAAGTTACGAGTCTATACTATCTGGATTTTGCTTGCATCTCTCCTCCACGAGTCTTTCAGTCTTCCTTATCTCCTTTGTTGTGGCATTGTCAACTTGGTCACCCTTCTGTTGTCTACCTTAAGGCATCAAGTTGGAGTCTTGATCACATATCATCTTTGTCTTGTGAAGCCTATCATTTTAGCAAACATCGTCATGTGTCTTTTTTGTCTAGTACTATTTGTCGGGTTTATAATCCATTTGAGTTAGTAAACTCTGATGTATGGGGTCCTTTTTATGTTGTATTGAATAAGTTTATAGTACTTTTTTACTTCTGTTGATGACTACTCTGAATGACTTGGCTTTCTTTTTTCCTTTTTTATGAAGAATCGTTTTGAGTTTATGCCCATATTTCAGCTTTTTCATAAAGAACTCAAAACTCAATTTGGCCAGAAAATCTTCATATTGCAATTTGATAATGCCAAAGAATATGTCTCCAAAACATCCTTTTCTTCTCATTTGTTTGACAAGGGTATTATACATAAAACCACTTATCCTCACACACCATACCAGAATATGTCTATATGTTCCAAGCTGGCTCATATGAAATATATGCTTCAGCTTGAGGGGGAGTGTTAGAGAATTAAAGAGAATAATGTGTTGTACTCTTATCCTATATGAGTGGTACTCTTCTAGAAGAGTCTGGAATAGTCAAGTGATGAGGTGTCCCTACCAACTATGACCATCAGGATATTCCCCATCCTATTGTAACCACCTCTCCCACATATAAGTAATGAATCTTCTGAGGGCTGGTATCTAAGATTTTTCCAGCTCCTCCTTTTTCTGTAGAATATCATCATTCATTCTCTTTGTATTTTAACAAGAATCATTATTTTTTATTTCACTTCCTTTTTGAATGTCCCCCTCCTTTGCCAGTAAGGTGTTTGGGTGCACTGCAAGAGTTTATAGGCTGCAAAGGTAATCTTTAGTGGTGTCAAAGTGCTTACTACTAGTGCACCCTTGGCAATCCACAAATAATTACATCAAGAACATTGTGTAAAAATGTAATGGAGCACCACTTATCATCTAAGATGCCAATATTTAACATTCTGTTCCCAAAAAATGGTGATCAATAAAGATTCATCTTTTTACAATTATACAAATAATTGAGATTATGAAATTTTGATAATAGGGCATAGAATGGAGAAACGTCAACAGAGAAATTTAAGATAGTTTCATTGCTCAAAACTCAAAACATAAAGATGATAATGGATAATATACCTGTATGACATCAGCATTACCCTTTGCAACCCCAGAAGCAACAGTGCCAATTCCGGCTTCTGCCACTAGCTTTACCGACACCTTAGCCTTAGGATTAACCTATTCAATCAGTAGAAATTAGTTATCATTTCTATCAGTGTTTAGTACCTGTCTTACAAAGAAAATATGCAGATTCAATATGCAGCAGATAATCACCTGATGAAGGTCAAAGATCAGTTGCGCAAGATCCTCTATAGAATAGATATCGTGGTGCGGGGGTGGAGAAATAAGTGGAACCCCAGGTTTAGAATTTCTCAACCTTGCAATATATGCACTAACTTTTTTCCCAGGCAATTGGCCCCCTTCACCAGGCTTCGCACCTTGTGCGATTTTGATCTCTAATTGATCAGCATTGACCAAGAATGTTGGAGTGACACCAAAACGTCCTGAAGCGACCTGAAGATGATGCAGGTAAAGCATTGGTTATATTAAATACATAGTAGGAAGGTATTCCTAATCAATTCAAGAAAGAACAGCCTCATGACCAGGATTAAAAGACCATGACCTCCCAGTTAAGGATAATTATGCAGATAGCAGACTATGGTGCTTAAAATTGAATAATATAGTCAGATGGCAGAAACCATATCAAGTTATGAACTTGTTCTAAAGAAAAAGTTCAATGAAGTGACCTGCTTGATAGAACTTGTGGCCGTGTCCCCATTTTGAAGACCTTTGAGATGAGGCAACGTTGGTGAGTACCCATCAACAACATCTGTAAGTGGTCTCCAGCGAATGGGATCCTGGATGCAAGAACATACAGAATATATGACAATTTTCAAATCATGTTTCAAATTGACAGAATGGAACAAAAGAGGACCAAAAATGATATATTTGAAGTTGCTAAGTGTACAATCAACTCATGATAGTGAGAAAACTACCTCACCACCTTCTCCAGAATTAGATTTTCCACCTAATCTATTCATTGCAATGGCAATAGCTTCATGAGTTTCTCTTGAAATAGCTCCAAGTGACATCCCACCAGTGCAAAAACGTAGCACAATGGATACAGCAGGCTCAACCTTTCCCACAGGAATTGGGGCACGATCACTTTTGAACTCAAGAAGATCACGAAGGACCTACGGTCAAAAAACAAGATTAAGGTCAACTTCATATGATCACGGAATGTTGATTTTCAATAATTTTAGTAAAAGTTCATAAAAGGATGAGAAATATTATATGACTCCGCCACTCACATTGACAGGTCGGTTAGCCAAATGTTGCTGATAAACTGAAAATGCACTTTCACTCTTTTGGCGAACAGCTTTGTGGAGTAACTTTGACATCTCAGGGTTGTTTCCATGATACTCCCCTTACAAAAAAGAAATAGAAAATAAAGTAAGAACAAATATACTGCCAGGCTTTTCTTAGGTAGGGTAAAAGCATAATGAACAAATTCACCCATGCTGTCAGCTTTAATAGATATTCTAAGATATACATATAAAATTGCTTCATTCCAATAAAAAGTGAAATAGTTTGTATGGATTACAACTAAAGCCAGAACATTAATTCACTTCTAGGCTATATATAATTCACTTCTAGCTATAATGATTTCCTAAAATTTTCAATCAAGGATCAATTTCTTTAGACTATATAATTTGAATGTAGTTGTAGCCAGTCCCTGCATAGCATTAACATGTCTCCACCCCAACCAAAAAAAAAGTGATAACAAGTGATACCTCCTGGTCTGAATTGTATAAATCCAAAATTTTCTAGTCTTTTAGCCGTATCCTCAGAGAAAGCCTTCACCCAAAAAGACAAAGTCTCCCTAGCCAACTGCAGAAAAGGAGGATTTCAGAAAACAAAATCAATTGACATAGACATCAACAGTACAATGCACCTTTAAACCAGGAAAAAAAAAAAAAAAGATTGGGAAGAATATAAGTACACGGTGTAAGCCACCAAAGGCCTAATGATTTGTTAGATTTCTTGGTCCTGAAGCTAATAATTTTTTGATCCTATCGATAAAATTCCTCATCAAATTTTGCTTATTTACTTATATACAACTTTTTAAAACCTCACTTTTTAGGTTCAACTGTACTTTTGCCCAACTCATTTTTTAAGCAAAATAAGCCACCAGAAATACTATACCTAACCAACAAGACTGGCATAGAGCTGGTGAATGCTACTTCCTTTTTCTGTATTATCAACAACAACAACAATCAAGCCTCAATCCCAAAATTTTTGGGGTCGGCTATGGATCATCAACAGAATAGTAAGGGTCGGCCATATGTATTTTTTTACGCCATTCTATTCTATCTGAAGTCATACTTTTTGTTATGTCCCTAATTAACATATCTTTTTTTACTACTTCTATTCTTTTCTGAATGATATCCAAACAATGAAATTAAAATGGTAAACACCACCATTTTAGAATTTCTGTGAAATATCAATTCCTTTATCTAAACCCAACATAAAGGAAAATATATTCAATCACAAGACCAGGGGCTTCATTTAAGTTTCCTTACCTCATCAAAAGTTAATCCACCAACTTTTGAGACACTCCCACAAAATGCAAGATCAACAACCTCCTTTCCAAGTCCATAAATCTCAAATATCTGTGCACCACAATAACTACAGACCAGAAACTGGTAAGTGGATTTGTCAACATGACTACAGAAAATGTAAATTATGAACTTAAAAAGCACAGCAGTAAACAGACCTATTTAAAAAACAAAGGATGTAGAGAACATGTTAATCAAATAGTAATTGTTGCAGAATTAATATAATCATATAACTGACTCCAAAAATACAAACATATAAAAATGAAGGAAAAAAAAAAAAAAAAGGATACCTAGAAAGCAATGAGATGCCCATTTTGGAAAGAATTTTGAGAAGACCAGATGTAACAGCCTGAAACAGTAAGAAACAATCAGTATAAAACATTAAACCAATAGAATAGGCCAACATTTGTTTTCCCATTGAAACCACAGATAATCTAGAAGTAAATAATTCTGAAGGTGAGAAGTCATTAAAGTAACAGTTGAAGATAAAATGAATCATTAAACATCCCAATGCCTAGAAAATTTATGAAAAGGTAAAAGGGAGAGATTGAATACATTTCCATCAAAATTCAAGCTAAAGATACCAGATATTCAGCCTTTTTTACATTGCAAATCTGTTCTTTAACCTAATATTATGTATGTATGCATGCATCCATGTAAGCGTGTGTTCCGATAGGCTATATCGCTTCCCAGTCCATATATTTTGACTTTGATGTTGTAAAATTTTAAATTGTAATATGCCCATAAAATCTGCAATTTGGCAAAAAACAAGTTTCCTACATTATCACACACAAGTTTCCAACATTAACAAAGAATTTCTACTTAAGATTTAGCACATTTAACATAACTATCTGAATTGAATTGGGACAACAAACACGATGGAGAACAATGTTACATGAATTGCATTTGCATTAGGAAATTACAGTAAATCAACAAACACGATGGAGAACAATGTTACATGAATTGCATTTGCATTAGGAAATTACAGTAAATCCTGATTATATTTGTTCTAAAATTGATGTACTGACCTTGCAAAAGTTCTTTTGAGCCTGCTCAATTGTTACAGTAGGCATCTTTCCATTCCTCATCAAATTTACGGTTTTAGTACTTAGACGCCACTGTCGGCATGTTTCCAATGCCAAGTATGGACATATGGCACTGAAAAGATTATTTTAGGGGTATAATGTTAGGAATTTTCAGGACGAAGAGGAGAATTAAGATTTCAACAAGCTCAGAATTTTTTTTATTTTTTTTTGATAAGTAACAAACTAAAAAAATGGAATCAGGATGAAGAGAAGCAAAAATTTAAACGAGCTCAAAGAATGGAAGCAGTGGCAAGAACACAAGCAACATTAAAATTCTGATTAAGATGGATGTAAAACCCTCTAAAATCCTTTTCTAAGAAGTCTGGTCAAGTTTTTAATGAATAAATATGGGAATTCTTGACAAGCATTGACATATCTGAATATGAACGTAAAACATAACAGGAGTTAATATACATTGAAGCTTTTTAAATAAACAATGGTACAGTACTCTACACTGATAGGGGGATGAAATTAGTTGATGAGACATTGCCAAAAAGTAATCTTATCCCTGCAACTTATAGCTATACTTTCAAGAAACTGTTCCTACATTTATAGAAAATACACTTCATTCTATTTTATGTATGCAGTAGAAATGCCAAGAGCCTTGTGGCTCAATGGCATTGTCCGGTTCTCCCCATGGAGAGAACCTGGGTTCGAATTCCCCTCCCCACTTGTTGTAAGCAAAAAAAAATAAAAAATTGTATGCAGTCAAATTTTTGCAATAATAAAATGGGTTTAATATAAATTGATTATTAATTATTTGCTTCCCGTGGTAGGATCAAAAACAAATTATGTAATTATCCAAGAAAATGACACTAACACCACAAAATGTGAAGTTGTCAAAGATAAGAGAAACATTCAATAGTTATTGGTATCAGACCAAACAAAATAGCTCCTCAAGAAAATATTTGTACCTTATAATTTCGTTGGTTTCAAATCAAACTCTAGATTCAAAAATTGTATCAATTTAAACCCAGGACTTTGGGTTTGATTGGGGGTTTAAATTGATATGATGTTAAAAATCTAGAGTTTGATTTGAAACTATCAAAACTATAGGGTTTAATTTGTAATGGTCTTAAACTTGAAGGTTCAATTTGAGACTTTTGAAGCATAGGATTTTATTTGAAATCACCCCTGAAGTATAGGTTTCAAAATGTAATTTACCCAACATATAAACACCAACTTGCTATGAATGTTTTTCACATACAAAAACATGAAAATACAAATAAAAAGAGAACCATTATTTGAAAATTTTCACAAGAGAAAAATGACCTTGCACCATATCCAATCAAACAGGCAAACTGATGAGTGCTGAAGCACTGAGCAGTATCAACTATAATAGAAGCTGACATTCGCAATCCATTCTGAATAAGATGCTGATGAACAGCACCAACAGCAAGAAGTATTGGAACTGCCGGACGAGTTGCTTCCTAGAAGAAAAGGAAAAGAATGCATCACTCCAAAATAAAGAAAATATATCTACAAAAAAGTTTCCTTGCAGGTTTAAAAAAGAGAGTAGGTTAAACTACACACATTTCAAAAAAGAAACAACATTGCAACCACAAGCTATACAAATAAGTATATATAAACTTACATGAAACCCGATGCATACAAGCAGGGACATGAACCACTATGTGTAGGGAAAAATGGCAATTGATTGCACAACTTACAATATTGGTTATAATGCCGTCAAAAATTGTCTAGGCTGGACAATGAATAAAAATCAGGAAGTACAAACGCTGGTATGATCAATAATATGCTAGTATTGAACTTGAAAAGTTCCTGTTCAATGATCATTTAACTAAATATAATATTTTTATAAGCTTTTAACAAAACTTAAGTTTCAACTCATGCTCACAGTAGATATAAATTCTCCGATTGAACTCAATATAAGATTGAGATATGAAAACCAAGAAAATTTTGGAATGAATATAGAGGGAAGTTGAAAAGCTCTTACAAGCTCATCGGAACGGTCAGAGAGAACAAGCAGTTGGGAACCATTTCGAACAGCTTCATCAGCAGCTTCACAAAGCTTATTTAGTGTCTTTTCCAGGGAACCATCAACCCCTTTATGAATATCAAAAAATGTTGGCAAAACTTGGGGTTTTAAGGAGGGATCATTCAGCAAGGACTCAAGCTCCCCTTCATTCAGTACAGGACTAGACAAAATAACCTGCTCCAAAAAATTCAGTGCAGTCCAAAATGTGAAAACTGAAAGTATTACATTAGCATTATACCTAAGACTCAATTCAAAATAAATGTTACAGACACTAGTATTTATGGCAGAAAGAGAGATGCTACCAAACCTGTAAAGCATTTTCAGGTCCAACCTCCAATATATTTCTTCGCTTCCCAATATTGACTTCAAGAGACATGACTAGTCCTTCTCTAAGAGGGTCAATAGCTGGATTTGTAACCTTCAAATATGCAAGTGAAAAAGCAGTCAAATATGAAATTAACATCAAGAATTCATCAAAAAGCTAATTTTAAGCTAAAATCCTTAAAATGATAGCCAAAAAAAAAACACTACAATATTTAGAATGGTTTTTATCATATGATGCAACATCTGTTATGCTGGTGTCCATAAGAACACTTATAATATCTGCAGATTGACGTGAAATACAATATAAGCCCTACTTGCATTTCACCGGGGAAAAGTTCAAAAGAGAAACTGATTCTTTTAACAGCACCAGTCTAGATTTGCCCATCATATAGGCAACGTTCTAGAGGAGGCATGTGAAGTGCACTTCCCCATGTCATCTTAATGGGCACGCATCTGGACAAGACGTCATCTTAAGAGATATTGTAGGTCCAACTATGGAATGAGTGGGTGTGGGACGAAGATGGATATTTGGATTTGAGACAGGAGATTGATCAACAAGTGGCCACACTGCAGAACTAAATCTTAAACAATCTCACCAAATCCAAAGCAAATGACTGCAAGGCCCATCCCAAAGCATTCACACATTAGGCTGCATGATCATTCAGGTCATAATATCAAAGTCTTGAAAACCATCCTGGATTGGTTACTGGAATGGAATATTCCGGTACTAGTATGTACTGGTGTACCGTTTCAGAATTACTGCTATATATATATATATAAAAAGTTTTCATATGCTATAACTCTAGAAAAAAAAAAAAAAAAACCCTTATAATTTTAATAAGTCCATACAAGTTGTGATTTAAAAATCAAGGCTCACAAATCTAAAATAAAAACAAAAACTAGGGAAAACCTATAAAAATAATATTCAGTTTTTATAGTTTCCACTTTCCTTTTTTTTAACATAGCCCATCTGCTGAACTCATTGAGTACTATTTCTAAACAGAGCCCAACTCCAACGCCTACTTCATTATTATTATTTTTTTTCTCTTTCCTCATCTTCTCTTCTCTCTCCCACAATCTTCTTTACCTATCTTTTTTACTTTTCCATGCTAACTTTCTTCATCTCTCTTTTCATCCTTATCCCCCCACCCTTCTCTTTTTGTTCATCCTCTGACTATTAAAACTCAAGAATTTGCATTTTACCGAGCAAAGGTTTGCGATATTTTGGGTGGGGACGATAGAGAAGAATGACTATTGTGCACTGAATAATCTTAATTTGAGCTGCTTTGACCTCCATTTACTCTCTTTTTTTTTTTTTTATTGCTGGACAGGTTGTTTGCTTGCTTGTTCTGCGATTTCGAGATCTGCATTTTGATTAGTCGTTGGGTTTACAAAGCTTGGTGGGTTAGAAAGTTTCTGCAACATCTGGTCTTAGAAAAACTACAACAAAAGCCCATTTCATATTTCGGCCAGGCACACTAATTCCGGCGGTTCAAGCCGAAATGGTCCAGAATTTGAGACAATATGGAACATGGGTTTACTTGCACCAGGATTACATGCTGGTGCAAAAAAAATCCGGCTGTTCCGGCAGGAACGGAACAGCTTTCAAAACTTTGCATAATACCCTAAAACAGATCAAGCTTTATATGTACACATTCGTTGCTCATATGCTTGAGTAGAGGCAAGCATGGAACAAAGTTTGGAGCAAGTTGTACTTTGAAAATTTGTAAATCAGTGGTTCCTATTTGGGGCCCATGACCTGAAGACTGCAGGTTCAAATCCTCCATCCACCAGTCAAGGCTAGTGGAGCAAAGAGGGCCGTAGACCAGAAGACATGAGGCAGGACAAATCTCTCAATTTCACACAATAACCTGTGCAAACCAATGTGAAATAAATTATAGCAAACCTGTGCAAACCGTTGCTTAAAATAATCATAAAGCATGTGTGGCTTCTGAGACAGTATTGCCAATGGAATATCATCTCCCATGCAAAATGTAGGCTCCTTCCCTTGTGCAGCCATAGTTTCAATAACCATTTGCACATCTTCGCTTGAATAGCCAAATGCCCTAGTCCCATCAAATACAAAACAATGAACACCATTTAAGATGGAGACTATTGCAAGAAATGTATTCAAAGTAACTTCTTGGCCATCACCAAATTACTGAAAATAACTATTAATTTGTCTAATAAAAAACTTGAGATAGTCCGACTGGGATGAATTAATAAAGCAATGCAATCAATCTTGATATATACAGCACCAATATGATACTTAACATGGACATTCAATCTATCCAGTATCCTGAATGTGATTCCATCAACCACTTTATTACATTGCATGATAAACAGAAAATGAACATAACAGAACTGCACAAATATCACTGTGTAATACCTACTACCTACATTCATCAATTTCCCCAAAACTAGGGGCAGGAGACATGCAATTTACCTACTTTTTTATCACTTCCATTCTTAAAAATTCAGGATTTTATCTTAACCAACTTCATCCACAAGTTAGTCAATATACTAAAGTAATATTAGTACACAAACACATGCATATGCATTTAGAAATCAAGTTCCAGAATAATCCAACGTTAATCAATAAAGTGTGAAGGTTTCTTAGGAAAGAAAGTTAAGTGTGAATGTTTCCTAGGAAAGAAAGTTAATCTTGGTAAAATAAGATACCCTCTTCCCTTTCTTTATTTAAGTATATAAACTTTACCAATGTTCCCCTAATTTTGAAGATGCTGATTTCCGGACTCGAACCCAAAACACATCACTGGGCAGAGGGCACCTGCCATCACCCCAAGGTTTGACCTCTAAACTTTACTGCTATTCCTACAGGGGATAATTTCCAGGAACAAATCATTGCACTTAGAGTTTGCGTGCAACATGATTCCAAAGCAGCTCTGAAACTTGAAAAATTTTGTTTTCAACAAAGCTGAAGGACATGAAATTCTACTGCAAGCTTACTATTCTTTGCAAACGTCCAATTTCTTTAATCAATTTGTTTCCAATGCATCTATTTGGCTTCCAAAATTTCAGTAACCAGGAAGATTGCCTTCCTTCCAAAGAAGAATGGATAGCATTTATAATCACAACACCACTAATATAACTGGAACCAAAATGAACGATCCTTTGAGACACATTGATCAGGAATCGTATATTTGACTAGATTTCAGATATATTATAAGCAGAGAGTAATACATGTCTAATAGAATCATGAAAGAAACATGCACAACATCTCTCACACCACAATGCTCAGGGGAATCTCCAAACAGTTCATGATATGGAACACTTACTGTTGGTGTCTCAATGTTGCATCATTGTCCATAACTGTTGCTGATAGGAAGTTTACAGGCTTCAAGGATCGCAAGTTTTCCTTGACCCATTGTCCAAATGGATTTGACAAGGCTACTCGCTTTTTAACCTCCGTATTCTCATAAACCTGCAATTAGAAATTTTTTAATATGTATGATGCCATTAAAGCACAAATCCTTGAAATTTGGTGCAGCCTTTAGGAAAAATGGTCAATAATTGGGACAAAAAATAAAAATATGAAGAATATGAAAAGCCACCATTTTATCATGACCAGATATCAGAAGCATTCAAGATGTAAAACAGTCATTAAAAGCAGCATACAAGTGAAGGCAGGTACACTTCGTCTTTTTATGGACACAAATGTTAACTTTAAAACTAATATGACCACAACTCAATCAAGGGCTCCTTACACTCTTCTTACTACACTTAATTAAAGACTTGGGAAAATTACATAAGGAGAACCTCCTAAGGATAGTTTCAAATAAAACCTAATTTTTTTTTTTAAATAATTAAATATAACCATTAAATTTTTAAATCATTTCACTCATGCCCTCAGTAAGTCTCTATTAACTAAAAGTAACAAAAATTCACATAAGTTGTGACTAAAACCCATCTAAACACATAAAAACTAAATAAATTAATTAAAAAAAAATCCTTCCATCTGAAACTATAAAACATTTGGTATACTATATGAGAATTGTAAAAAATTTTAATAATCATTCATTTAATTATTGTCACCAAAAACATTCCCAATAAAATAATATATTATATAAGCTCGTGTGCATGTCATTTCATATCCTATCATATAAAAAAAGTTGTGTAACAGTTTAGCAAAAAAAAGTTGTGTCTAACACTTTGCGGTTTCACTAAGTGGACACTCTCTCCCTTTTTGTTAATTTTTTCCCTTATTTATTCTCCTCCTTTTTTGTTAATTTTTTTCCCTTATTTATTCTCCTTGCATAATGTGACGCACCATAAGTACATTAAAATAATTAACATGGTTGCTCTATGTGAAACTCTATTGCCAAATTTTCAAAAAGTTTAAAAATATTTTACTCTAATAATCTACCATAATTTTAAGACTAGTTTCATTATATATATATTTTATAACAGAAGAGAACTTCACTCAAAGAGTTGTAAGTTGCAAAACATATTGTACAACAATCCTCACTCAGAGAAGTTTTATATTTATTTTATTATTTTTTTAATAATCTACTATAATTTTTTGTTTTATAATAAAAGTTGGGTTTACATGTTAAATTATGTCAATATAGTACAAGTTGTACAACAAATTCGTCATGTGACTCATTATAAATAAATTAAAATTATTAACATAGTTTACTTTAGGGAAACTCATTTACATTTCAAACAATTTAAATATTACTGCAATTAATTTTTTTTTTTTGATAAATAATTATCAAAAGTTCCAAAATATTCAAAAGAAGTTTCATTATTTATTTTAAATTAATTATAATCTACTATAATCCTTGGTTTTTATAAAAACTTCGATGTACACAATGTGCATTCGTCATGTAACTTAAAGTAATTTTTATTCTTTTATTTTTACTATCTAGTATTATTCACTTTCAATTATGTAATTGTAATATTTTTAGGCTATTAAGTTATGTATCGCACGGGTATAAATATAATAGTAGTGAATAATAAATTAGGATGCCATGCAAGAAACAATAATGACAATGTTGAATTTTACCAACGAAGAAGATGACTTGTAAAGGAAACCCTCCACAAATTCTTTAAAAAAAGAAGGTAAATTCATGTAATAAGTTTAAACTAATGATGAAAAGAATCATCAGGAGTGTTTTTATAAGTAATTGTCATATATCTGCACCAGGCAAATCAAAAATTTAAATTCTTTACAAATTTGATCATTCAGTAATTTACTAGCTAGCTTCAATCTTGAACGTAATAGATAGTCATCATAAATAAATCCAATACCAACAAGCATGCAAAGGCACCAAGCAAAACCAAAATACAATGGTGTACAAACCTGTCCATTGGTTAAATCAACAGCTATCATCATCCCTGGACCTAGACGGCCTTTCATTGTAACTTTCGACTCATCCATAGGTAGGACACCAACCTCAGAGGCAACATAGACAACATTGTCTGATGTTCGCCAATACCTAGCCGGGCGAAGTCCATTCCGATCAAGACACGCCCCAACTGTTTTTCCATCGCTGAATAAAAGTAAAGCAGGTCCATCCCATGTCTCCATCTGACCCTTGTAGTAGTTATAAAAGTCAACCACCTCAGGATATTTGATCGTAAGAGTCGGATGATTCTTGTATGCCTCTGGGACAAGAATCATTAGAGCTTCCTCAGGAGTACGGCCACTCCTGATTAATAATTCTGCTGCACTATCAAGATTTGCGGAGTCTGATGCCTTTGGGTTACCAAATGGACGAATTTCATTTTCACGCCCATGCCATACAGATGACTTCAATGAGCTTTCTCGAGATTGCATCCAGTTCAAGTTACCCTGAATGGTGTTGATTTCTCCATTATGACCAAGAAATCTCATTGGTTGTGCAAGAGGCCATCTGGGACTAGTATTTGTGCTGTACCTTCTATGATAAATGGCAAAAGGAGATTTATAAAGATCACTTTGAAGGTCAGAATAAAATAACCCAAGAGCTTCAGAGCGAAGCATTCCCTTGTAAATTATTGTCTGATTGGATAAAGAACAGAAATAAAGCTCATTTCCCCAACTTTCTGAGCTTACTGCTCTTTCAATCAATTTCCGGCAGATGTACAGTTCTCTTTCAACATCATCAACAGTCTCTTCTTTGACAGCTTTAACAAATACCTGCTGTATGTTGGGCATGGTTTCTTTGGCATAGTAACCAACTATAGAAGTATTCACAGGAACAGGCCTCCATCCAAGCACCTCAAGACCCTCTTGTCTAAATGTATTTACAATAACTACAGAAGAAATTAGAATTAATCATCAACTCACAGATTACATGTACCAAATTGAACATTTAAAAGACTTGTGTAGTGAACAGTTCATGGAAATTTAGGAACTAATGATACTGAATGAAACATTCAATCATATTAAATTCCTATATCATCGAGCATTAAAAAATAATTAGCATCCTTCAGAAAAGAAACAAAAGGTACCCATGAATCTCAAAATTACTGCAATCCTTTCTTTTCTTTTCTATATTTTGTTTTCAGTTTTTTTAAGTAGCCTGCCATGTCATGGTAGGATTCATGAAATCGAATGTTTCAACTCACAGATTACATGTACCAAATTGAACATTTAAAAGACTTGCATAGTAAATTTTTCATAAAATTTAGGAACTAATGATACTGAATGAAACATTCAATCAATTTAAATTCCTATATCATTGAGCATTAAAAAATAATTAGCATCCTTCAGAAAAGAAACAAAAGGTACACGTGAATCTAAAATTACTGCACTCCTTTCTTTTCTTTTCTATATTTTGTTTTCCGTCTTTATAAGTAGCCTGCCATGTCATGGTAGGATTCATGAAATTGAAAGGAACTATTTCTAAAAATTTCTCCACCCATCCCATCCCAATAAAAGCTCTATATGAGGACCTCCAAAAGTCATGCATCCTCATTCCTCAGTTATAACAAATTAATTACACAAATCTGAAACATTTGTTAGTAGATCCATTCAGGTAGCTATTAGAGGTTTGTGCATATATGTGCCAGTTGTAAGAGCAAGGTGGAGGGTAAGATCATGGGGTGCAAGAGCCACCAGCTTTTTGTATCTTACCAATCAGAAAAAGAGAGGTTTGTGCGTGTGTATATATGTATAGGGAACCTTTCTAAAGAAGAGCCATTTAACTTGCCTCTAGGCAATTAAACCAACAGGCAACTGATCCCCATCCGCCAGAACCAGTTGCCAGATAATCCAAGGGCATTCACCCCTAATGGGTTAAGCAATTTACGCTCATGTTCAGGAGCATGCAGGTTTGTGCATATATGAGAAGAAATAAGAAGCAAATGGTTAACCAACAAAATGTAAATGAACAAATCAATACATACGGGTTGCGAAGGAGTTCCAGAACTGCTTCAAATAAATATTGTTTAGCCTCTGGCTATAATATTCGTTAATTCTACTAGAAAAATGGCTTATTGGAGCTAAAGACCCTGATTCTGATCTTTTGATCTTAAATATACAGAAGGGCTATGCAGATTACAAGGAATAAGCCAACCCTGATACCTGACATAATAACTTACAACATAGACATAATTTGAACCACAAATAATCCTGACAAGTTTATTAGACTTTGTTTTAAGTTATCCTTAAATATTTTCTTCAACGTTGCCAGCTTAAAGATTTCTAACTTAGAATACAACTTGAAAACGATGAAGTAATAACATATCTAATTGAGTCAAACAAAGCATCCAGAAACTTCAAAACCTGAACAGGTTATTTAATCCTACTACCATGCCGCGTACTAAAAATGGCCACTCATGAGTTGCAAAATATAATCTTCAGAACTCGCAATCTTCTTATTTCAAGTAAAAGTGACCTCCGTCCACATTTCAAAGCTTTCATGGCATGCCAAAAGAACCAAGAACTATTGACTGATAAATCCTTAATCCTCATCAATTAAACTAATAGCCAACATGACAACCTTTATTTATAACAAACAAGTGAAAATCGATTCTTAATGTATATAAAAGCAAGAAGAGCCATCAAACAGTCATACGTGAAGGGATACATGAGAAACAAAAAGATTAAGTAATAAGTGCCCACTTGATTAGAACTATTTAAACAATCACCTTTTTTGGCTTCTTTCAAAAGGTCATCATCTTTGGGAAGGAAAACCATTCCAACACCAGTATGCAATTTATCAAAGGAAGCAATCCCTTGCTCATTTGCCCAGCTGTTAAATAGATCCCATGGAATTGAAGTCATTATTCCTGAACCATCACCAGAGTCATTATCTGCTCCACATCCCCCACGATGTTCCATACATCCAAGAGCTGTAAGAGCGTCCTTAATTATATCATGGGATCCTTTGTTGTCCAAATTGGCAATGAATCCAACTCCACATGCTCCTCTCTCTGATAATATATCATCCAAGTTTGCAACCTGCTGAGCATGAAAACTGGATCATGTAGACAGAACCACATGGAGCAGTTGATTTCACAAGAACAACAAAATAATATCGTATCAAGCACAGTCCAATGCCAACAAGTTTGATCCAACCAATTGACAGATTATTGCATCTTCATTGATTATGAGGTCCTCAAACACTAGAAGCAACAAAATTTAGTTGTAGGATACTTGTCTCATTGTACCGTTGCTATTACATTATAAAAGGAAAACTGAAAAGAGAAGATGAAGACGAAGACTTAAAAGGGGGGAAAAAAGACATGAGATAGACTCAATGGCTGAAGACCCCCTTATTTAGTTTCACCATATCAAGAAGGATGCATGTTAAGCTTATGGCCTTCATCCAAAGTTTAACAATATGGATGTGCTACTTATGACCAACTAAAAAATTTAGGCTTTTGGGGTGAACACTTTGAGCAGTGTTTCAATAATTTGGCCCAAGGAAAATACCAAACGCTGGTAACACGGTTTGGCAATTGAACTAGGGCCATCAACAGGTCTAATCTGGCACAAACTTTGGAATATCTCATTCAGAAGATAATTTTATACTTCCCAATATCCAAGCATGAATTTGAAGCTGACTGGTGTTGTATTGTCCCATACAAGTATTTAAATACATCCAATCAGGCTAATGTTTTGAACAATAGATTCACATTCTTTATGCAGGCTGCAATCCTTTTATTAGAATAACAGATTGATAACTTGAAAAATCTAGAGGTAGCACGCTTACATGCAGAAAAACTGTTTTATAACATGTTGGAAAATATTATTGTATGTACCTTATTACAGCTATGAATCCTAGATGGACTAATCATTATATTCAATATTGAGAATAGTTTTAAGAAGAGAAATAAAACTCATTGAAAGATTGAGTCAGCCTTGCTCCTTCCCGAAAAATATGAAAAAGTTCAGAAATACAAAAGAGAAAAAGAATTACAACAGAAGAGGTCTCCATTGATAAGTTTAATGACACTGACAAAAGATTAGCCTACAAAAAAATTTGCATACCTACAATGACGTCTCCAGGTATATTTTTCAGGGGTTCATTAAAATACTTGAATATATCGAAATTAAAAATAAAAAAAATAAAAAAAAAAGGACATAAAAGAGAATCTTGCAGTATAAGTGTTTTTATTATCAAAAATTTGTCCATAGTAATAACAAAAGAATAAAGGATAAATTATAAGGTATCAGGCATGTGATGTGAGGACCAATAGACGAAAAAATAACAATAATTTAATTAAACTATGAAATTATGATTAATTAAATTAAATGTACTAACCACTCACAAGGGTATCCAAAGACACATAAATAGTCATCAACAACACAAATCATAAAATTTTCAAATGCATAAACCAAAAAATACACTTATCGTCTACTAATTCATTCATTGAGACATTTTGTCAAACAAATTAAGTATAAAGGAAAAAGGACAAGAATGAAAAGTATTCAACTATAGAGCCCAATCCATCCAATACAATGTAGGTCTTTTTTTTAGGTATATTAGGCATATTTTAGCTGAAATTGGCTTTTGGCTAAGCCAAAAGGAATGTTCTAAGGTAAGTAAATTTAAGGTTTTTTTTATAAATGTAATTGAACAAAATCTGATTGGACTAGCTAAATAATGGGCCATTGATAACTAATTGTAATTATTTGGACTATTTTTTTTTCTTATAGTTTTTACTGTTGTTATCTAATTTAATTTTTTTTGTTGTTATTAGACTTTTTGTTAGGGGTTTAGTAGGCTGAGTCTATTGTGATCTCAAGTCAGGGGGTTCAATATTTTATTTTAGGGGTTCAATACCTATATAAATATTTAACAAAAAATAAAATAAAAACTATATAAAAATAAAAAATAAAAAGTAGATTTCAGGGGTTCATTTGAACCCGTGACTTCAATTTGGCGCCGCCCCTGCATACCTATATCAACAAGAAAATATATACCATGGGGAAACAGAAAATTCACTTAAAATGACAAATATATATTTGAGAGGGGCAAAAAATCTCCTAGTGTTGGTCCATGACCTTCACTATTTTGAGTGACTACTCTCAAGAATCGAACACAATGCTATTGAACCTGACAAAGATATAATTTGAATCATGTTCACAACCATCAAAGATTCATAATCCAAGGTTCACAAGACCATCCAAGCAAATGCATACAAATCAAGGCCTCTTACATCACATGGACAATGATGCAGAGATGCAAACATTATTTTTCCTCTTAATTGTTTGTTACACATACACCTCACCCTCCATCCCATTCCTATGAGAGGATGTGGTTCCATTCAAGCTAAAGCTCATTGGCAAGGACGCAAATACACGAACATTGGCAGTATGACACTACAACTCATTATCCAAAAAAATCTACAAAAGGAATTTCTAGTGGCTATTCACTAAATGATGTAGATCCTAGCATGATCATAAATGAGTTTTTTTTTTGTTCGCTTATAACAAGTGGCAGAGGAATTCAAACCCAAGTTCTCCCCATGGGAAGAACAGGGTCGTGCTTCACAAACTGTATTAAGGCTATACCACTTATCAATCATTTATTAATTACCAATATACCACTTCATCAGTATTCATCATTAACAATATGAGCATTATTACAAATGTCATATTTATTTTATTTTATTGATAATTTGAACCTTGGGTATCTCTGTTAAAAACATCATGGAGGTGTCAATTGAGCTACAAGGCTCTTGAAGCTATTTCAAACATCATTAACAATTTGAATGCAGACTTTAAATGGAAAACAGGGGACACTTCGCACTTATCTGAAAAATAATTTGATTGAACCATTGGAAGTATATGGTTCCCTGTTCCCAAAAAGGACAACTTCAAGCAAGACAGTCAATGATGATAACTAAGAATAAAAGTGGGAGTCTGTCACTCTGTTCTTTTATTCAAAACCAGTGACATACATTATCTTTATCGGCCTAATCACAACTCAGCACAAACTTGCAAAGTCCAAATTTTTTTTACTCCAAATTGCTTTGATCATCATTAATCCTTGTTAAAATTCAGTCCTACCCACTCGCTTTGACACCTAAAACGACCAACTTTTGGGTCTCGAAAACACTAAAAGTACTTCTGAAGACCCCCAAAACACTGTTTGATTGATTCCAGAGACTATGATTAGCATTTCCTGCTTGCTTTCAAAAGCAAAATTGAATTAAGTCGAACTAAGTACTCCTGTATAATACATGTGTCAAACTCTGATTAGTTCATCATCATCGAATTGAGTTTAGTTGTACATGTCAAAAACACTTAAAAAGAAAATTTCCAAAACGCCAACCAAACAGTACCAAACAGAGAGTGGGAGACAAAACAAAACACAAGAAAATGATTACAAAACAGAAACTAAAAAAATCATTAAGGCCGTGTTTGGCTTCATTTCCAAAACTCGCTATAAAAGCGTTTTTTCTGGAAATGAAACCCAAACAAGTCCTCCGATTCAATTTTTTCAAATTCAAAACAAGCGCACCTTCGGTTTCAAATCAGAGCGAGCATCCGGTTCGCTACGTGAAAGATCAAGAACCGCTTTGACCGAAGAGAAGTGAGGAAACCGTGGAGAATTCGACGCTGCGAATTTCCGTCTCGTCCGCTTCGATTTGCAATGTAAACCGACGAAATCAATGAACAGGCGTCCGTTACTTGAAGCGAGAATCGACGGCTTCGGCGGCGGAGACTGAGTGAGAGAACTGCTATTGGAGGAGCGGAGGAGACTCGGAATGGGAGAGACTGACTGTAAAGCCATGGAGAGTTTTAGAGAGAGAAAGTGAGAGTGTGTGGCGAAGAGAAATGTAGGGGATGAGGGAGAAGATAAAAAGGGAGAGAAGTTCGGAGCCACCAGCTCCAAACTCAAACTCACAACACACAAACACAATCTACTCTGGCGTCTTCTACTGCTACTAAAACTACTACTTCTATCTCTTTGTTCTTATTTTATTTCTATTTGATGTTTACGTTTAGTGATTTCACTGATCCTCAGTATCCACTGGTTCTGAGTTTTTACCAAATGTGTCGCGGTACACGTTTATACTCTGCACCACGTTGTGTGATCACTGATCACCGCTCTTTTTTTTGGCGGCTTGTTGAGTTATTATTACGTTCTATATCACAAAAAGATTGACTATCTGAATTTTCTACACGGATAAATGTGGACAATATTATTATAAATCGTGGAATAATATATTCTCTCTTATAAATTTGGATATGCTTTCAATTTGTGGATATTATTATCCACATTTAAGTGGTGGGAATCAACCAATGCTTTTTAGTAATTTACTATAAGTTGCACAAAGGGTGACATCTGCCAAACATGTCTATTTGATGAAATTTGGTTGTAGTTATTTTGGACAGATGTTTAGGTCAATTTTGGTGGCTTTAATTTGGAAAGATAATAGCCAAATTGCCTAATAGGCTAATATTAAGCTTTGTTTCCTTAACTTATATATCCTGGTTGTACTTTCTTTCTTTCTTTCTTTTTTCAAACTGATTCTACATAAGATATGATGTATTTGGAAGTGTTATCAATTAGAGAAATGATATAATGAATAATCACAATTTAGTATTTTGATTTTAGAATACACAAATAATTGAATTAATAGTCGGTTATGATTAGTCTCATTGTCCTCGAATAGGTTTAAATTCTATAAAATAAAATATGTTTAACTACCATTTTGGTTCTCAACCTATAGTATTTGTGTCAAAATAGTTCTCAATCTTTTAACTATGTCAAATTAGTCCTTAACTTTTCGTCCTTGTGTCACAATGGTTATTGTCATTAAGTAATGGATAGAAAATGCTGACTAAACTAACGGATTTATTACAATAATATAAAATGATGACGTAACATGCTAGCTCAAAATTAAAAGATAAAATAAAATAAAATCGGACTCACATGATTACATCTGAGTACCAGAAAAGACCATTATTCTCAAATCTCCTCCATTGTAAACCCCCCTGTGAATGTTGTGACTGCTTCTCCTTACCGCCCCTCACTCCCCTCTCCACCCCTCGCCTAGTCCCACGACGAGCCCTTGCATCTCGAATATAGTCTACACTAAAAACCCAAAAGATGCTTGTACCTATGATAAAGCAATTATTATAACACCATAGGTTTAAATCTATCATATCTATATATATAAACCAATATCATCTATATAAAAAAATAAAAAATAAAAAATAAAAAGGGCAATATATATATATATATGAACCAATATCATCTTAATAAAATTAAAAATCAATTAACAAATGACTTCTATAGAAGGTAGATAAACAAGACACTTGCAACAACAACAACAACCAAAGAAAAAAAAAATTGGGTAAGTAAGTAAATGTTTTTTTTTAAAATAAAACTTTGAATTAACAAACAAAACAATATAAAAAGGGAAATAAGGACAATATCTTCCCCCTGCAACTCAAGCAAAAATTGAGGATAGATGGGATGAGTAGTTTTTTCAAAGTTTTGGTTAAAAAAAAATGCATTTTTTTAAGTTAATTTGCCAAACATGATCTGGTAGAACTTAATTTGAAATATAGATATTGTATTTTGTAAAAACAATACAAAACACAAGATCGGTGATTTTAAATTTTTTTTGTCAATCTTGTTTGTTAGAAAAACAATATTTAATTTTAAATTTAGTTCGCCTCAAACTTTTCTAGTTGGGTTGCAACTAGATCTACAATTAATCTTGTTTTTCTAAAAAACAAGTTTGTTAAAATTTTAAATGAATCTTGTCTTTAGAAAAGAAACTTTATTGAACCAAATTTGAAAATCCATTCGCACATGTCATGCATTTGCCAGTGACGTTCCTATACATAAAATTTTAAATAAATCTTGTTTTTAGAAAAGACAATATTCAACTTAAATTAAAACAGTAAGCGTGCCCTGTGACCGCACAGTATTAAAAAAGTCAAAATTTTTAAATGAAGCGTCTTGTCTTTAGCACCAATACAAAATTCAAAACTTAAACTTTTTAAATGAATTTTTTTAGCAGATCACCGTTCTAACACCTCTAATTTTTCTCACCGTCTAACACTAATCTCTCTCTTAAAGGTTGTACTTTAAATCAAAATGAATCTTGTCTTTCCTAAAGAAAAGATTCACTTTAATTAGCACTTTTACATTGATGAGAGGTGGCTATGTGGGCTGAGGGTTTCAAGAGGTTGAATCCGAGAGAAAGATAGAGCTAGCGGTGGGGGGTTGGCAACGGGGGCTGCAGTCGAGAGAGAGAGAGAGGCAAGAGTGAAAAGAGTGAGTTTTGGTAAAAAGTAAATATTTATTTAATCTTGTATTTAATATAAACAAGATTGCTTAAAATTTTATTCAATCTTGTATTTAACAAACACATGATTGCTTAAAAAAATTGGAGTTTGGTCACTCGTTTGGTTACATTAAGACAAAAGGGTAATATTTGTTTTAACAATCTTGTGTTTAGAAAAAGTAAGATTCATTTTTTAAATTAAGTTCAACTGGATATGTTTGGCAAAATAACATTAAAAAAATCTTTATTTAAAAAAAAAAAAAAAAGTTCAGTTTTTTCCTCACCCCTTTAGTCAAATATTTAACAGTTTTGTGTAAAGTAATTTTGCAACAAATAGTTATATATTCTATATATCAGAATATATATATATATATATTATACTTATGATTAGGTCCATGAAATTTTAAATACGGTTTCCAATTTGAAATAATTTAGCCTAACTAACCTAACCTGAGTTAAATTCCAATACTGAATTAGTCTGGATTAACCTTTTCAACTCATTAAACTAAAACACCATAGTTCATAACATAACATAATATTTTAGTGTGATGCACTTTTTTCTTTCTTGGCCTAATACCTGCACCAGTCAACAATTGGAAAAATTTATATAGTTTCTTCATTCTTGTATGTCAATTGTCAATTTTATATATTTATATATTATATATATATATATATATATATATATATATATATATATATATATATATATATATATATTTTAAAAATAAAAAATCACTAGTCAAACCAAGTTATGTGGCTACAAAAGCAGATCACCAACCCAATTCTTTCTTTAATTAATCTGATAACAGCAGTAAGATGGTCCCTAGTGCACATAATTTTTTGCTCAGGAAAAGTCCCCACATTGATTCCCTATCATGTGCATCGCGGCCCACTGTTAAACGCTGCACCAACGACCCAGGCACCGTAGGTTTTGACACGTCATGATATGATGATTCTGAAACGTTGACAATATCTCACAAGGATTTTTCTCTAAACTTTTGTCCCTATTATGAAAGAAAAACGCGCGCGTTTTGTGACTGCAACCGGAAATTACCCGTTTTGGTATATGATTATATGCGAGAAAATTACCGGTATTTTCCGGTTTTAAACAGTCACGCGAGGGAAGTCATTTCGGATTAAGTGGGATGCTTTGCCAGAAGGCAGAAACAAAGAGTTGACTGACTTAGATACGTGCGCATGAGAAAAAATATTGGAATATTATGTGATTAGATTATCATGTGTTTTTGGAATTATATGGAAAAATAAGTTGTTTTGTTTATGATTGATAAGTTTAGATGCGTGTACCATGGTTTTGAATTTTAATATTTTACCCTGTATTATTTTACCCTGAGATACGTGAGCATGAGAAAAAATATTGGAATATTATGTGATTAGATCATCATGTGTTTTTGGAATTATATGGAAAAATAAGTTGTTTTTGTTTATGATTGGTAAGTTTAGATGCGTGTACCATAGTTTTGAATTTAATATTTTACCCTGTATTATTTATTGGGTGAAGAAGATAGGTTGGCAATGCTTGAGGGAAATACGAAACCAATTTGAGTTTTTGCTAGTCTAATGTTTAGTCTAAATGGATTGGAATCAAAAGACTCGAAACAGGTTGAAGATATTTTAAAATAATAAGAAATGGATCATTTGGGGATTGACCCGCTTAAGGTGCAAACAACCTGAATTGACGGAAAATTATTCAATAGTCTAAAATTACAAATAAATATGTAGTCCCCCTCTGACATAAATAGTAGATCCTACCATGAATTTAATTAGTAGGACTCATATTTATGTGGTAGGACTCATCATTCATATGAAAGGGGGATTACGTATTTATTTATAGTCCTGAATTACTGAATAATCACTCTGAATTGACACGGTTAATTATGTGACAAGATAGTTAATACGTTTACCCCCATATAATTAAATACATTTTTTTTTATCCAATTTAAATTTGAATTTTCCAAAGAAAAATAAGTAATTAAAAAATGCACTAAAATTATACTTTTAACCTCTAATGTTTAGTCTAAACGGATTGGAATCAAAAGACTCGAAACAGGTTGAAGATATTTTAAAATAATAAGAAATGGATCATTTGGGGATTGACCCGCTTAAGGTGCAAACAACCTGAATTGACGGAAAATTATTCAATAGTCTAAAATTACAAATAAATATGTAGTCACCCTCTGACATGAATAGTAGATCTTACTATGAATTTAATTAGTAGGACCCACATTTATGTGGTGGGACTCATCATTCATATGAGAGGGAGACTACGTATTTATTTGTAATCCTAAATTACTGAATAATCACTCCGAATTGACACGGTTAATTATGTGACAAGATAGTTAATACCTTTACCCCCATATAATTAAATACATTTTTTTTATCCAATTTAAATTTGAATTTTCCAAAGAAAAATAAGTAATTAAAAAATGCACTAAAATTATACTTTTAACCTTTAAAGTTTGAATTTTTTTTTTTTTTTTTCCTTCCACCAAGTTCAATATTGTTTTCAATATAAAATAAGTGGCAACATATTAATTTTCATAGATATTACATCCTTTAGTTCACAATTTTTTAGCGAGTTCTTTTGAGGTTAAAGAAACTAGTCACAACAGAGATGAAAGCTATGCTTGCAATGAGGTTTGGAGAGAAAGTTGTCCAAGCTGTTAAGCAATTGGCCCCTTCCAAAGTCATTTGACCTAACGATATGCCGGATCATTCTACAATACCTATCCTCTTTTTGTGGGTATGGTACCTACTTAATTGGTACCATTAAATGTGATATAAATATCATCATATGATGGTGGTACTATATGATTTTATATATATATATATAATTAAATTTAAATAATAAATAAAAATTTAGGGTACCAAGCAATGTGATGGTAAGTACCATCATATGTGAGGTAGGTACCATCAATGTGAGATTTTATCTATTAGATGTACCGTACCCACATGGGTATTGTAGAATTACCCTGATATGCCTGCCTTAGTTTTTCAAAACTATTAGAATATATTACGAGGTAGATGTTGTAGAGGTTATTTTATCACGCATAAATTCTGGGAAAAAACTGAAAAAGATAAATTACACATACATAGCCCCATCCAAAAAACAAAAACAACCCTTAGAAAATCATAGATTTTTGGCCAATAAGCCTACCAATGTTTTGTACAAATAGTTGAAGTTACTCATTGAAAATGGCCAAATCTCACCTCCCTACAGTTAAAAAAATTGAAGAAACTTTTCCGGACAAGTTCAAATAGAGGGAATTGTCCTCCCTAGCAAACAAAAAACAAAATCTAGCTAGGCATTAATAGTTATAGATCCAACATTGTCACTTTTTATATATATATATATAGTTAAAATAGCATTTTAACCTATGATATCTGCTCTATGATGATTGTCTTTATCATCAGGCTAATATACCAATTGATTTTTGGTGTAATCAAGATTCAAATCCAGGTCCCTTACTTAGCGACAAGAGACTTTACCAGTTGAGTCATTAACTCAGCCACTTTGACATCACAGAAGTCTCTTACACAAGCTAGAGGTGCTTCAACATTAGGCCTACCACGACAACGACTAGCCATGACAACCAAAGCTATGATACCAACTGATACAAAATCGTTTTGGAGATTAAGGAGCAAAGACAAGTTCACACTCACAATAGATAAATAAGCTCACCACCCAAAGGAATCCAGCCAAGGGATGCAAAGCAAAGAATAAATAGGCTCACTGCTCCAAGGAAACCACTAAAGAGATACAAAAGCAAGAAACTAGTTGTTGGGTATATATATCATATGATTTTGTAGAATAAACAACAATAACAACAAGAAATCTGTCTCCGTTAATAAATAATAAACACTCACAGTAAATGCAGAATAAATAGATCAAGTCTAGCATTTGACACTATCTCCTTAAGACAAATTTCGTCCCTCACATTATTATCTTAATGGTTCTTTGAAACTCATGGACGTCTATCTCCTAGAATAAAATGATCTTTGCTCGCAGAAGAGACACAAGCAATTTCCATGCACAACGAACGTAATTAGTACCTCTTTCTCTCTCTTGACTTATGCAAACGAGACTCTCAAAATCATAGGAAATAACTAACTCAAAACAACTTAAATAAAACAACTACTTTAAATGAATAAGGGGACGCCCTATTTATAAATAGAGTTACATTTATTCGGAAAAATGTGTAAGATGAACAGTCATAACTATTTTGAAAAAACACAACACTTTGTGAGAATAAATAATGTATTAATAAATACATAAATTAGACGGGCTGGACCTAACCTATATAGATCCGCTTGGCCCACTTTTAGGAGGTAATTTCTCATTCACTCCGAACCGAACCAATTTTCCAACACTAGTCACCTAACAACATCCACATAATTATAAGAGTTAAACAATAAAAATCATTCTTCTCACAAGCTAAAGGCTAAATTAATTCAAATATACTCTCAATTCTGATTTTCAATTGATTCATTAGTTAGGACTTATATAAGAGCAACTTGGAAGAACCCTCCAAGAATGGGAAACGTCAAGTCGTCAACTTACATGTCCAATACAAAAACTTTTAAAAAACAAAGATTGGCCAAATATTCAAAACACAACTAACGAGACGCATTGACAAGATTTAGGAATAGGAAAATACACCTTGGAAACCAAATAGCCATAACTAAAAGCAAGAGATTTCAAAAATTGTTATTTCCCAATTGCATTATGCCAACCGAAACAATCTGTAGCAAAATGGTCATAGCTTCCACTTAAAAACTCCAAATTGCACATTATTTGATGTGTGGAAACTAGAAATGTAGATTTCCGATGGTATTTTTTTATGACAAATTCTTTTCAGATAATTCCAGAATTAATTTTGAAAATGATCCTAAAATACTTATTAAGGTCTTTGTCAACACTGGACCAATTTGATGTTTAATGTTTACTCAGTTTTTTTTTTTTTTTTTTTTTTTTTTTTTTTTCTCGGTCGTTAATTAAACACTCCAGTAAAAGATGTAGTGGAGTCTTTTGACTCTTAGCAATTTTATATTGAGAGATCTATTATTGATCCGCAAATACAATATTTAATTTCCTCTTTTGTCTTTACCACTTTGTAATTTCCTCTTATTTTAAGTACTCTATTATTGATTTGCAGATAGATTTATTCAATTTTATCTTTAATTTGTCATCATTCGTTACCACTTTTTATAGACTATATTTTACTAAAGCTTTTATTAATTTCTAATACACGATGTGATATTGCAGTATTATTATTTTAATTTATTTTTAGTTTGCCCTTTTATGATTACCACTTTGTTAGTGATCTCTACACGTTGGATTCCAACTCTATTACATAAAAAGCAGGGGGAAATCGCTTGGTTTTCAAGCAAAGATGAGCAATTCCAGAAGCACAAAGCTTCATGTAGCCATGTTTCCATGGTTTGCCTTCGGCCATTTCACTCCCTACCTTCATCTATCTAACAAGCTTGCTGAGAGAGGCCATAGAGTGTCCTTCTTATTGCCCAAAGGAGCACAAGCTAAGCTACAACATCTCAATCATTATCCAAACCTTATTCACTTCTATCCCCTTCTCATTCCCCATGTAGATGGTCTACCCCCTGGTGCTGAGACTGCCTCTGATGTTCCATTTCCACTTCATGGGCACCTTGTGATGGCTCTTGACCAAACCCAAGACCAAGTTGAAACCATTCTTACTAGTCTCAAGCCTGACTTCATCTTCTTTGACTTCAGCCTTTGGATGCCAGCCTTGGCACACCAACTTGGCACCAAGGCCATATACTATGCTGTGGTAAGCTCGGTCGCGAATGCAGTAACGGTTCCTCCTAAAAATAAGAAGCCAGAGGATATGACTGTGGGAGAACTAATGCAACCGCCTCCTGGCTATCCTTCTTTGTCGGTGAAAATAAAGTCCAATGAGTTCGAGATTGCACAACTCAAAATGTTTGCTGAGGATCATGGAACTGGGATGTCATTTTACGTTCGAATTAACACGGGCCTAAGAAGGAGTGATGCCATCGTCTACAGGACATATAATGAGGTTGAGGGTCCATATTGTGACTTCCTAAGGCAGCACTATGCTAAGCCCGTGCTGCTAACAGGACCTGTCCTGCCCGAAACACCGGCAGCCACAAAGCTAGATGAAAAATGGACAAAATGGTTATGCAATTTCGAGCAAGGTACTGTGGTGTATTGTGCGTTTGGGACCCAAAATATACTACAAAAGGATCAATTTCAGGAGTTGCTTTTGGGGTTTGAATTATGTGGGCAACCATTTTTGGTGTCTCTGAGTGCCCCAGATGGGTGCGCAACAATTGAAGAAGCTTTGCCTGAGGGTTTCGAAGAGAGAGTTAAAGGGAGAGGGTGGGTGTATGGGGGTTGGGTGCCACAAACATTGATATTGGAGCACAAATCTGTTGGTTGTTCTGTGACTCATTGTGGTTATGGGTCCATGTGGGAGTCTCTCCTTAATGATTGCCAAATAGTATGTGTTCCACACCTTGGTGATCAAATTTTGAATGCCAGATTAATTGTGGAAGAACTCAAGGTTGCAGTGGAGGTGGAGAGAGAAGATAATGGGTGGATTTCTAAGGAGAGATTGAGCGAGGCCATTATTTCTGTGATGGACAAAGACAGTGAAGTGGGTGGGTTGGTGAAATATAACCATGCCAAGTTAAAGGAGGCACTTACCAGTGAAGGCGTGCAAGAGAGATATTTAGACACTTTCATTGAGAACCTACATGGTCTTTTGGATTGAGCAAGTGTATCTACTCAAATTACATAATCTCTTGCACTCAGAAAAGCAGTAGAGGTTTCAATTAAAAAAGGATATTGGTCTTGGAAAGAGTTGCAAATCCTCAAAAATCGAATAAAGCAGCTCATGATAATTACTTGGTGAAGTGGGGTTTTCACAATCAAATCTGTGTTTTTTGTTGCCTTAAGTTTGCCAGAGGAAGTGCAGCAAGTTATCAGGACATATATGCCAAGTTAGGAGTTCTTTTGTGTACTACTTGTTAGCCTCAAGGTTTTAATAATTATTAATTGGCTAATTAATCCAAGGACATTCATGTAGTTTTGATGATAACCATGATTTTAAGTTGTTCATTAATGATATTTTCATATGAACTAATGATTTATGTTTTAAAGCTTAATTTTGACTATTGATTTAATTGGACCAAGATGGCCAATTCAAATATCAAGCAAATGCAAAGTTGATAAGTTGCAAATTCATTGAAGATCAAAGTCATCAAGACTCAAGACAAAGAAATCAAGCTCAAAGACAATGATCCGAGACATATGAGAAGTAAGAGTTAGGTTTTGTAAAGTTTATTAAGATTTGATCTTTAAGGCTCAACTTTAAAACCAACTTCAATTGAAAAATCTCTTAAAGTTTTCAAAGACAAACTTGATTGGTTGAAATTCAAATGTAAGACAACCATATCAATTGAAAAATCTCTTAAAGTTTTCAAAGACAAACTTGATTGGTTGAAATTCAAATGTAAGACAACCATATCAATTGAAAAATCTCTTAAAGTTTTCAAAGACAACTTGATTGGTTGAAATTCAAATATAAGACAACCATATCAATTGAAAAATCTCTTAAAGTTTTCAAAGACAAACTTGATTGGTTGAAATTCAAATATAAGACAACCATATCAATTGAAAAATCTCTTAAAGTCTTCAAAGACAAACTTGATTGGTTGAAATTCAAATATAAGACAACCATATCAATTGAAAAATCTCTTAAAGTTTTCAAAGACAAACTTGATTGGTTGAAATTCAAATATAAGACAACCATATCAATTGAAAAATCTCTTAAAGTTTTCAAAGACAACTTGATTGGTTGAAATTCAAATATAAGACAACCATATCAATTGAAAAATCTCTTAAAGTTTTCAAAGACAAACTTGATTGGTTGAAATTCAAATATAAGACAACCATATCAATTGAAAAATCTCTTAAAGTCTTCAAAGACAACTTGATTGGTTGAAATTCAAATATAAGACAACCATATCAATTGAAAAATCTCTTAAAGTCTTCAAAGACAACTTGATTGGTTGAAATTCAAATATAAGACAACAATATCAATTGAAAAATCTCTTAAAGTCTTCAAAGACAAACTTGAATTGATTGAAATTCACATGCAAGACAACCATATCAATTATGGTTGAAAAATCTTAAGAAGAAAAGTTTTCAAAGAAAGCAAATTGATTGATTGAAAATCAAGAAGAATGCAAGACAACATGATGGCTATAAATACTACCCTTTCTTCATTTCTAAACATCAAGCATACAAGAGAAATCAAAGATAGAAAAGATAACATCTTATACATCAATCCATCCTTCTCAAGCTTATATTTTCATATCATTCAAAATCCTTGATTGAAAATTTCTCTAAACACTTTTTGAGCCATATTGATCAAATCCTTGATATACTATTAGAGTGAGCATATTGTGTACAATTACTCTTTGAGAGAGCCTTATCTTGTACAACAAATACTTTGTTGAAACCATTGAGTGTTTTTGTTAGGGTTTTGGTATAAATCCTAAGTAGTGAAAAGGATTTTTCACTGGGTGGTTACTCTTCACCTTGTAAGGAAGATTTGTGGGTCTTGGTATAAATCCTAAGAGTGAAAAGGATTTTTCACTCGGTGGTTACTCTTCACCGTGTAAAGAAGATTTGTAACGGTTTTGATCTTCACCCGAAAGAAGATTGTCAAATTAGTGAATTTGGGAATCCTCGAGAAGTGATCTTGAGGCGGGGACGTAGGCGGGGAAGCCGAACCTCGATAACAATCACTGTGTTTGATTTTCTCTATCTCTATCTCTTACTTATTCAATTGCTTATATATGCTTGTGTTTGATTTTCTATCATATCTTATTGCAATTGAATTGTGTTCTTAAATTTGTTTTTGCTAATTGAAAATAGTTTTTAATTCCGCATTTAAATCGAAAAAGTTTGCCTCAACCTAAATCACCCCCCCTCTTAGGTTGATATTTGGGTAACAATTGGTATCAGAGCCAAGGCTCTACATATAGATTTAACAATCTTAGAGTTAAGATCATGGCAAACACATTTAGACCTCAAATGGTTGAAGGTCAATCTACAAATAGACCACCCTTGTTCAATAGTAGTGATTATAGTTATTGGAAAACTAGAATGACTACGTACATTAAAGGTCAAGATTATCTCATATGGAAAATCATTGTAAATGGTCCTCATGTTCCTACTAAAATAGTAGAAGAACAAGAAATACCCAAACAAGAAACTGAATGGGATGAAAATGATGTCAAACTCATTGAATTAAATTATAAAGCTATGAATTGTTTATATTGTGCGTTTGACTCAAAGGAATTTGATGAAATTTCAAGTTGTAATTCAGCTAAAGAAATTTGGGAAAGACTTGAAGCTACATATGAAGAAGCAAGTCAAGAATCAAAGATGAGCATGCTTGTTCATGATCACAAATTGCCTCAAATAGAGAAAGATGAATGTACAAGCATTAGCCCTCAAACATCCAACGATGAAGAAGATTCTACCGAAGCTTTTTGCTTAATGGCATATGAAGATGAGGTAACTTCTAAACTTAATTCTTTAGAAGATGAATCTTATAGCTATGATGAATTACAAAATGCTTTTGAAGAATTGGTTGAAGAATTTGAGAAGAATGTTTTGAAAAATAAAGTTTTTAAAAAGAAAGTCACATCTCTTTCAAACGAATTAGATGATTTCAAAAGCAAAAATGAAATTTTAGAAAAACAAATTATTTCTTTAAATGATAAAAATCTATCTTTAGAAAAAGAAATAATTAAGTTGAAAATTGAATCACAAAGCTTCATTGAGAAAATGAAAGCAAAAGATGTGGAAACATCATCACAAATAGCTTATGATTCAAATCTCTTAGTAAATGAAAATAAAGAATTAAAACTCAAAGTTGAAAACTTAAACAAAATTTTGACTAACTTTACAAATGGAAAGAAAAATTTGGATAATTTGTTAGGTAGTCAAAGATGTGTTTTTGACAAAGCGGGTATTGGATATAACCCGAAAATAAAAGAAAAACACTATCAAAAATTTTTCATTAATGAAAACTTCTTGAAATCTCCCATATGTAAACATTGTGGAAAATTAGGGCATAATATTCATACATGTCCCATGAAAAATATGATTTGGGTAGTCAAAGGAACTACTCCTCCAAAAGCTAACCCTAGTGGACCCAAGAAAATTTGGGTACCAAAGAAGGTTATTTGAAGTTGTTTTGTAGGTATGCTTGATATCCAAATCTACCAAGGATAAGTGGTTTCTTGACAGTGGATGTTCAAGGCATATGACAGGTGACAAAAACAAGTTCACTTCTCTTACTCTAAAAGATGGAGGAAATGTCAAATTCGGTGATAACTCAAAAGGAAAGATCATCGGTATAGGTAATATTGGTAAAACACATTCTCTTGTTATTGAAGATGTTCTCTTGGTTGATGGCTTGAAACATAACTTGCTAAGTATTAGCCAATTGTGTGATAAAGGCTATAATGTAATATTCAAATCAATCATGTGCATTATAGTAAATGAAATTGATAATCAAGTTCTATTTGTGGCATTTAGAAATGAAAATGTCTACACTATTGATTTTGATAATATGACTTCAAAAGAATCAATTTGCCTTGCTGCCATAAATGAAAATAGTTGGTTGTGGCATAGAAGATTAGGACATGCCAATATGGAATTACTCTCAAAATTGTCTAAACTTGATTTAGTAAAAGGCTTGCCGGTTACTAAATTTGTTAAAGATAAAATATGTGATGCATGTCAACTAGGTAAACAAACTAAGTCATCTTTTAAGAAAAAGAAAGTTATTTCTACTTCAAGACCTCTAGAACTTATTGCATATGGATTTATTTGGTCCTATTAGAACCGCTAGCTTAAGTGGCAAATTGTATGCATTTGTAATTGTTGATGATTACTCTCGCTATACATGGGTATTATTTCTTGCTCACAAAAATGAAGCTCATAAAGCATTTGTTAAACATTGTAGAAGAATTCAAAATGAAAAAGGTTATACAATTAACAATGTTAGAAGTGATAGAGGTAGAGAATTTGATAATCAAGATATTGAACTATATTGTGATCAAAATGGTTTTGGACACAATTTCTCGGCACCTCGTACTCCTCAACAAAATGGAGTAGTAGAACGTAAAAATAGATCACTTCATCACTTCAAGAAATGTCTAGAACTATGCTTAATGAACATAATTTACCTCAATACTTTTGGGCTGAAGCTGTTAACACCGCTTGCTATGTTATAAATAGAACCATCATTAGAAAACACTTTAAATAAAACTCCTTATGAACTATGGAATAATCGAAAACCTAACATTGGATATTTCAAAGTTTTTGGATGTAAGTGCTTTGTATTGAATGATAGAGATAATCTTGGTAAATTCGATGCTAAATCCGATGAAGGTATATTCCTTGGTTATTCTACAAATAGTAAAGCATATAGAGTGTTCAATAAACGAACTATGGTTGTTGATGAATCTATGCATGTTGTTTTTGATGAAACTAATCCATTCCATATAAAAAATAATTGTGATGATGAGCCAATTTCTCTTGAAAATAAAGCTAGTTCATCTAACCAAGTTGATTTAAGTGAAAAAGTCAAAGATCAAGTAGATGAACCAAAAGATGAAGAAAAAGCGCTTCCTCCAACCAACAATGAAGAATTACCAAAAAGTTGGAACGTAGTCCATAGTCATCCTAAAGAATTGATCATTGGTGAAATTGAACGTGGAGTAAGCACAAGATCAAAGCTCAAGAACATCTGCAACAACATGGCGTTTCTCTCACAGAATTGAACCAAAGAACATAAATGAAGCTATTGAAGATGAATCATGGATCTTGGCCAATGCAAGAAGAGCTAAACCAATTTGAAAGAAACAAGGTATGGACTCTTGCACCTAGACCCAAGGACCACTCCGTCATTGGTACAAAATGGGTATTCCGAAACAAAAAGGATGAAGAAGGTATAATAGTAAGGAACAAAGCAAGGTTAGTCGCTCAAGGTTATAATCAAGAGGAAGGTATTGATTATGGAGAGACTTATGCTCCAGTTGCTAGATTAGAAGCTATACGCATGTTACTTGCTTTTGCATGTTTTAAAAATTTTAAATTATTTCAAATGGATGTCAAAAGTGCCTTTTTAAATGGTTTTATTGCCGAAGAAGTTTATGTAGAACAACCTCCTGGATTTGAAAATCATGAATTTCCAAACCACGTTTTTAAATTATCAAAAGCTTTATATGGTTTAAAACAAGCTCCAAGAGCTTGGTATGAACGACTAAGTGGTTTCCTTATTGAAAAGGGTTTTACACGTGGAAAACTTGACACAACATTATTTCTAATGTTTGATGGAAAAGACATGCACATTGTGCATTAATTTCTAATGTTTGATGGATAAAGACATGCTTATTGTGCAAATCTATGGTTGATATTCTACTAATGAAAACTTGTGTTCAAACTAATGAAAACTAAGACTATGCAAAGGAATTCTGAATTCGACTAATGAGGATGAATTCGAAATGAGTATGATGGGTGAGCTAAAATTCTTTCTCGGACTTCAAATAAAGCAAACCGAAGATGGGATATTCTTAAATCAATCCAAATATGTCATAGACTTACTAAAAAGATTTGGATTGACAAATGCTAAAGCATATGGAACTCCCATGAGTCCTTCAACAAAGCTTGACAAAGATGAGAAAGGTAAACCGGTGGACGTTAAGCTATATCGAGGTATGATTGGTAGTTTACTTTATTTAACCGCAAGTAGACCCGATATAATGTTTAGTGTATGTCTTTGCGCTCCGATTTCAATCCTTGTCCTAAAGAATCACACTTAATTGCAGTCAAACGAATATTTCGATATTTGCTTGGAACCATTGATTTAGGATTATGGTACCCTAAGTCAAATTCATTTGACTTAATAAGCTACACGGATGCGGATTTTGCTGGTTGCAAAATTGATCGCAAAAGCACTAGTGGTACTTGTCACTTTCTAGGACACTCACTAGTATCATGGTTTAGTAAAAAGCAAAATTCTGTGGCCTTATCAACGGCGGAAGCCGAATATGTAGCGGCCGGTAGTTGTTGTGCTCAATCTCTCTACATAAAACAACAACTAGAGGATTTTAAAATTCTTTTTGATCATATTCCCATAAGGTGTGATAACACAAGTGCCATAAGTTTAAGTAAAAATCCTATCCAACACTCTCGCACAAAGCACATTGAAATTAGATACCATTTTATAAGAGATCATGTGCAAAAAGGGGACATTGAACTTGAATTTGTGAAGCACCGATAGTCAATGGGCGGATATTCTCACGAAACCTCTCATTGAAGAACGATTTTGCACAATTCGACGTGAAATAGGTATGGCTAGATACGTTGATATCAAATAAGCTTGAATTTATTATCCTTCTATTTGATTCAACTATGTTAAATCTATATATACCTTAAGAATTGAATATAAAATGATTTTATGCATATCATGTTCATAAAATTGTTCATTTTATATCTTTCCTAGTTATATTGTTTGAACATTAGAATTATATGCCCAGTTCTATGTATATTTGCGTATATGTTCATGCATAAAATAAGAAATAAAACTCATCATTTAAACAAACTTGATTTTATTAAAAAGAAAGCCACAAAGGAGAAGTCACCACAAAAGGAAAAACCACTACACTTCCCACTACATTTATTTGGGGATAGAGCGAGAAGTCAATTCCTTCACCTCAGCTAGTAGCTTCTCGTACTGCTTCTGCAGCTTATTAGTGGTCTTGCTCTGCTCTGTGGACCGGATTACCAAATCATCGGCATAAGAATCCACGAGCGCCTTCAGCCTTTTGTTCTCCTCCTTGACCTCCCCTACTTTCTTCTTACTCTCCTTCAGCAACCTTTGTAAAATGGTGACTTGAGAACGCAGCGCTTTTCACTTCCATATTCCTAACATGAAGACGACGTCCCATGTTAGAAACAGTGGCAGTACACTGAATCGTGAGTGCCAATGATTCATTTATTATTTGTGGGTCAGTCCTCCCAGCTAAAACCTTTGCATCCTCCGGAGTACAAAGACCGGCAGCTACTGCGGTGGCAGTCTCACCATTCAATATCACTGAATCAGTTACTGACACAGGGCCATTAATTGAAAGGAAGTAAGGACGCCAGACTTCTGGCATCACACTAGGTGTATCATTTAGATTAATTGTTTCTGGTTTGTTTTGAGAAGAAGAGGAAGCCATTCTAGAAAATCTAATAAGAGATTAAGCTAAGAGTTTGAAAATGATGAAGTTCATCGAAAATTAGTGTGTGTTAAATAAACCTCAGATTTTTGAACAACCAGCCTGTACCTATCACCCGACTCCCGAGATTTTTCTTCAAAATTCAACGTTCAAATCTCGAGATTTAACGTATACGGAAATATCACTGACTCAGAACTCGATGCGTCGACAAGAATCTTTTTTCTGAAAAAGCAGATAATTTTTTTTCAAACTTCCTGATTTATCGGTGTCTATGGCGTGCGTAATTGGATAAGTCTGACACATAGCAAAATCTGAACCATTCATTCACACTTACGACACGTAGCAAAATCTGAACCATTCATTCACACTTATGACACATAGCAAAATCTGAACCATTCATTCACACTTATGACACGTAGCAAAATCTGAACCATTCTTTCAAACAGCGCGTCTGTCCTATAAATTCGCTTCACCTCTCCACTACATACTCACACCTCTCCGATAATATTTTCTCTCATTCTTTAGATAACACTCTAAGAGGATGCAGCATCATTTAGAGATTCATAAAATCAAATACTTGATCTTCTCAGATAGAAGCAAAATTATTATTGATCAAGTTTCCACGAAGCAAGATTATTATTGATCATGCTTCTCGGTTGAAGTACCTCTCTCATACACCAGGTTGATGGGAAGATCTTTAGCATACACTCCAAATATATCTTCCTCATCCGAATCATCCCGTTCATACAACTGTTGATACACCTGAAGCTTTGTATGACAGAAGAGAGAGAGTACGTAATATATGGGCATTCATCCCATGTCCTTTCCAGATTGCTTAAATCATCAGCATTTTAGGCATATGGCAAGGGACATCATATCCTTTCCTGAAGCATCTTCAACCGAACCCTCAATCCAACCGAAACCACTAGGATGAAGAATCTTACAAATATGAATGTATTTGTTTTATTTCTTTGTACCAAATAGGAGAAATATGTTATATTAGTTAGTTGTTCTATGTTTGAACTAAATCAAAGGAGAAATAAATTTTTTTTGGTTGTTTAAAATGTTGAATGATGCTTTGGAGATATTGAATATAATATTTATTTTTGATGATGCCAAGGGGGAGAAAGATATGACATTTTTTTTTATCTATTAATGAATTATCATATCTATTGGTGAATTATCATATCTTGCAATAATTGGCAAAAATACGCATATATATTGATTGCTTGATAATACTTAAATGACAAATTGATCTATGCATAAAGATAGGGGGAGATTTAAAAATCTCTAATATAAAGATATGCATTATTTTAGGGGGAGCTTTTCAAGAAAAGCTTCAAAATCATAAATCGTATAAAAATATCATATCATATGTGTCATCATCAAAAAGGGGGAGATTGTTAGCCTCAAGGTTTCAATAATTATTAATTGGCTAATTAATCCAAGGACATTCATGTAGTTTTGATGATAACCATGATTTTAAGTTGTTCATTAATGATATTTTCATATGAACTAATGATTTATGTTTTAAAGCTTAATTTTGACTATTGATTTAATTGGACCAAGATGGCCAATTCAAATATCAAGCAAATGCAAAGTTGACAAGTTGCAAATTCATTGAAGATCAAAGTCATCAAGACTCAAGACAAAGAAATCAAGCTCAAAGACAATGATCCGAGACATATGAGAAGTAAGAGTTAGGTTTTGTAAAGTTTATTAAGATTTGATCTTTAAGGCTCAACTTTAAAACCAACTTCAATTGAAAAATCTCTTAAAGTTTTCAAAGACAAACTTGATTGGTTGAAATTCAAATATAAGACAACCATATCAATTGAAAAATCTCTTAAAGTTTTCAAAGACAACTTGATTGGTTGAAATTCAAATATAAGACAACCATATCAATTGAAAAATCTCTTAAAGTTTTCAAAGACAACTTGATTGGTTGAAATTCAAATATAAGACAACCATATCAATTGAAAAATCTCTTAAAGTTTTCAAAGACAAACTTGATTGGTTGAAATTCAAATATAAGACAACCATATCAATTGAAAAATCTCTTAAAGTTTTCAAAGACAACTTGATTGGTTGAAATTCAAATATAAGACAACCATATCAATTGAAAAATCTCTTAAAGTTTTCAAAGACAACTTGATTGGTTGAAATTCAAATATAAGACAACCATATCAATTGAAAAATCTCTTAAAGTCTTCAAAGACAACTTGATTGGTTGAAATTCAAATATAAGACAACCATATCAATTGAAAAATCTCTTAAAGTCTTCAAAGACAAACTTAATTGATTGAAATTCACATGCAAGACAACCATATCAATTATGGTTGAAAAATCTTAAGAAGAAAAGTTTTCAAAGAAAGCAAATTGATTGATTGAAAATCAAGAAGAATGCAAGACAACATGATGGCTATAAATACTACCCTTTCTTCATTTCTAAACATCAAGCATACAAGAGAAATCAAAGATAGAAAAGATAACATCTTATACATCAATCCATCCTTCTCAAGCTTATATTTTCATATCATTCAAAATCCTTGATTGAAAATTTCTCTAAACACTTTTTGAGCCATATTGATCAAATCCTTGATATACTATTAGAGTGAGCATATTGTGTACAATTACTCTTTGAGAGAGCCTTATCTTGTACAACAAATACTTTGTTGAAACCATTGAGTGTTTTTGTT
>OU015761.1:58295453-58316883 GCA_907173295.1 Fagus sylvatica | reverse complement strand
TCCAGCATTTTAGTTTTTCTTTCGTGTAGTCGGGGAGTAAGAAAAAAGGGGTTTCTTTTATTTTTATTCCGGTAGGTTTTGCGGCGAGGTTGAGTGCTGCATTGCTTGTAGAATCCCTCGTGTTGAGTTTCTGATGTCCTCGAGTGTGAACGACTCCTCGGAGTCATCGTCTCCGGGTGAGAGTGGGTCGGTGTCTGGATCTGAATATTCTGGTAGTCGTGGACGGTCTTCCGAGGCCTCAAAGTTGTCCACGTCAGATTCTTCGTCCCAGGAGACTATTTTACCCGTTTCGGGTCTGGACCCAAACAAGTCCCTTGTTGCTGAGGGGGTGTCTTCCAAGTTCGTAGATAAGGATATCAAAAGGTTAAGGACACGTTACCAAATTCCGGAGGACATAGTGCTTCGGTTGCCTGATAAAGGTGAGTGGGCGTGCTCGTCTAACGGGGAGGACGTCGTCCTTTATGAAGATAACCTAGCGGCTGGGCTGAGATTACCTTTCAGACCCTTTGAGAGGGAACTTCTTCATCGTTTAGGATTAGCCCCTAGTCAGTTAAATCCGAATGCCTGGCGCATTACTATAGGCCTTCAAGTTCTTTGGAAGATGGCCAATGACGGGGAATATGAGTTAACGGTCGACGAGTTCCTCTTTCTTTATAAGTTGGCATATATACCCGCTTCACCCGGAATTTGGGCATTTACGTGTCACAAAGGATCCCCGAGACTTATTCCTGATCTTCCTAACTCCAACCGAAGCTGGAAACCCAAGTTTTTCTTTTTATGTGGAGATAGTTGGGAGTTTTCTCCTGACGAGGCGATAGGTGAAGACTCCTGTGGCATTCGTCATACATGGGGGATTCCTTTAACAGCTGGTGCAAACTTGACGCCTTACGTCTTGTCTTGCTTTCATTTTTATTTTGACGGTCGTCCAGGTACTTATTTCGTCTATCTTCTTTTTGCAGCTTTCCGCCGCCCATCTCTGTCCACCCGTTTAAGAGAACGTCTTTTAAGGGTCGCAGAGTATCAGAAGGAAAAGCTAGTGAGACTAGTCGACCTTCTCTCACCATTTACTTTGGCTGAGTGGTCGTTGGGTCCTGAGCCCAGTCCCGAGGTGAAGAAAGCGATCAAAGTTTACCAACAAAGTGAGTGACTTCCTTCTGAATTATTTGTGTTTTTCTTTGCCTGGTTCTTGTTTGACTCCCTTCCATGTTTGCAGGAATGACGACCAGGGCGGAGCGTAAACGCTTGAGGGAGGTGGCACAAAATCTGGAAGACCTTCCTGACGCCAGTGCACTTTTTTCCAAAAAGGCGAAGTCTGGGAAGAAGGTCGTCATTGAGAAAGGACAAAGTTCCAAGAAAGGTGGTCATCAAGATAAGCCTCTTATTCCCACCAAGGTCAAGACACCTGAAAAGGTTCATGTTTATCGTGAAGTCCCCCCTTCCCCGGTGACATCAAAAGGACAGGGGGCAGCTTCTGGCGATATCGTCCCTACCATTTACAGTAGCTCGTCCAGGGCAATGGACAAGGTGGCCAAGATGTATGAGAAGGTCGACCTGGAGGTATACGACCTGATTGACAACATGGACCTTCTCCGTATGTCAATTCAAGATTCATTGAAGGTCGGCTCTCCCTTTATGATTTTTCTTTTCGATTACTTGCGAGAATATTACTTTCTTTTGACCTTTTTCTCAACATCCAGGCTGCAGGACAGATGTTTGTAGTGGGTAATAGGCTTCGTTCATCAGGGAGCGAACTGAAAAAGCTTAAAGCGAATCTAGAAGAGGCTACGGCTCAGGCTCAAGCTCACAAGAAGGCGGCAGAGGGTCTCAAGGCCGAGAAGGGGAGTTTGAGGAGCCAGGTAAAGCAGCTGGAAGCCGACGTCAAGAGGAAGGACGAGCTCATTTCTGCTTTGGAGACGGGCCGTGACGAGTTGTTGCACAAGACTGAGGCTCTTCAAGGAGAGATCTCAGATGCAAAGGAGACGGCCGTCATAGATTTCAAGGCTTCTGAAGATTTCCAAGAGGCTACCCGTCGCTACTATGTTGCCGGTTTTGAACATTTCAGGAAGAGGGCCGCTCTTGCCTTTGGGGGTGCTCAGGATTGGTCTATAGTAAAGATTTTTGATGATGAGGAGACAACGGCCGTGGAGGAAGGCAGTGAGGATGAAGAGGGAGAAGACGTGGTTCAGTCGAAGGAGCGCGTGGCTACCCCGTCTGACGTCCCTTCCAGTACCCCAGATGGCCCTCAAGGAGATGACTCGGCGGTTGGTCCTGTTGGTGGCCAGGCTGTTTCTGTGGACGATCAGACTAATCCTCCGCCAGCTGGTGATGAAGCTTAGTAGGCTCTATGTCTTAGCTTAAGTAATTATGTCTTTGTAGATACACTTAGTTTGCAAACGCTGCCATGTTGGCTTTTCTTTTGATAAACAATGTTGTACTGACTGGGGTCATGTTTACTCCTTCTGGAAGGGGTGTGACCCATGCTTTTGTAGACAAAAACCTCTCGACTGGAGTCATGTTTACTCCTTGTGGAAGGGGTGTGACTCAATCTTTTGTAGACAAAAACTTCGTGATGCGAGTTATGTTTACTCCTTGTGGAAGGGGTGTGACTTGACCATCACTTATATGCTAGTTGTCTTTGTGATTTTGTCCTTGAATTATTCTTCTTGCACTGTTTAATCTTGATAAACTCGAAAGAAATCTTCTTGACGACCTTCCTTCATACACGGCACTACGTGGATGCTTAAATTGATAAGTTCGGAAGGAAGAGTCTGGACGACCTTCTTTCATAACACGCACCACGTGGGTGTCTGACTTGATAAATTTGGAAGGAAGAGTCTGGACGACCTTCTTTCATAAAATGCACCACGTGGGTGTCTAACTGTCCTCCGAGGGGCATCTGTTTCGATGACGCCCTTCTAGACCTATCCTCCGAGAGGCCTGCTGTTTAATGACGCCCTACTGGATATTGCACCTCATGGGTATCTGACTGTCCTCCGAGGGGCATCTGTTTTGATGACTCCCTACTGGATATTGCACCTCTTGGGTGTCTGACTGTCCTCCGAGGGACATCTGTTTCGATGACTCCCTACTGGACATATCCTCCGAGGGGCATGTTATTTAATGACGCCCTACTGGATAATGCACCTCATGGGTGTCTGACTGTCCTCCGAGGGGTATCTACTTTGATGACTCCCTACTGGACATATCCTCCGAGGGGCATGTTGTTTGATGACACCCTACTGGATATTGCACCTCATGGGTGTCTGACTGTCCTCCGAGGGGCATCTGTTTTGATGACTCCCTACTGGATATTGCACCTCTTGGGTGTCTGACTGTCCTCCGAGGGACATCTGTTTCGATGACTCCCTACTGGACATATCCTCCGAGGGGCATGTTATTTAATGACACCCTACTGGATAATGCACCTCATGGGTGTCTGACTGTCCTCCGAGGGGTATCTATTTTGATGACTCCTTACTGGACATATCCTCCGAGGGGCATGTTGTTTGATGACACCCTACTGGATATTGCACCTCATGGGTGTCTGACTGTCCTCCGAGGGGCATCTGTTTTGATGACTCCCTACTGGATATTGCACCTCTTGGGTGTCTGACTGTCCTCCGAGGGACATCTGTTTCGATGACTCCCTACTGGACATATCCTCCGAGGGGCATGTTATTTAATGACGCCCTACTGGATAATGCACCTCATGGGTGTCTGACTGTCCTCCGAGGGGTATCTACTTTGATGACTCCCTACTGGACATATCCTCCGAGGGGCATGTTGTTTGATGACACCCTACTGGATATTGCACCTCTTGGGTGTCTGACTGTCCTCCGAGGGACATCTGTTTCGATGATTCCCTACTGGATATTGCATCTCTTGGGTGTCTGACTGTCCTCCGAGGGACATCTGTTTCGATGACTCCCTACTGGACATATCCTCCGAGGGGCATGTTGTTTGATGACACCTTACTGGATAATGCACCTCATGGGTGTCTGACTGTGAGAGATGCCTGCTTAATTGATGATTCATAATATTTGAATGACAACAAGCATATTTAGACAATCATTTATAAATAGACAGCCTTCTTTTCATCGATAAAGGATATTGTTTGGATAGTACAAACTTCTTTAATGTAAAACGTAGTTAGGGGTGTGTACCTCAAGGGTAGTACTTTTTGAGATGTTCAGCGTTCTAGGGATGAGGAAGCTTTTTTCCATGACGGTCTTCTAAATGATAAGTACCCCTTCTGTAGTATTGGATGACCTTATAAGGACCTTCCCAATTGGGGCCCAGCTTGCCCTGTGACGGGTCTTTAGTTGCTTGGGTAACCTTCCTTAGGACCTAGTCACCGACTTTAAAACGTCGAAGTTTCACCTTGATGTTGTAGTACTTGGCCATTTTCCCTTGGTGAAGTGCAATTTTTCGTGTTGCTTTTTTTTTTTGTTTCATCCAGGAGATCAAGGTTCAACCGAGGCTGTCCCTAATTTTCTTCCTCTTTGTGGAAGGTCGTCCTTAGGGTGGTCAACCCTATTTCGACGGGAATAACGGCCTCTGTGCCAAAGGTTAGCTTGAAAGGAGTTTCTTTTGTTGGGGTTCTAACAGTGGTTCTGTATGCCCATAGCACACTTGGAAGCTTTTCTACCCATATACTCTTTGCCCCCTCGAGCCGGGTCTTAATCTGTTTGAGTAAGGTCCGGTTTGTAACTTCAACTTGACCGTTGGCCTGTAGGTGACTAGGGAAGGAGTAGTGGTTTTTTATATCCAGCTGACCACATAATTCTCTAAAGGGTTCGTTGTCGGATTACTTCCCATTGTCAGAAATCAGGACCCTTGGGATCCCAAATCTACAAATGACGCCCTTCTAGACGAAATTTTTAACATTCTTTTCTATAATTGTTGCCAGAGGACGACCTTCCATCCATTTGGTAAAGTAGTCAATTGCGACCACTAAAAATTTTAGGTAAAGTTTTGTTCCAGAGTAGGGCGTCCGATTATCACATTATAGGCTGAAGGGCAGTCTACCACTAAGAATTCAGCCTTCTTTGTTACTTGTCTTGGGTAGGTACCTGCTGTGATTTAAAGAGAAATAACTCCAAGTAGATAAACACTGGTCCCTGCAAAACTGACCAGTGGGGTTTCAATGAGCTGATCCTTGCCAATTTTCATTTGTTGGAAGACCGTCAAATAGATGATATCCGCTGGACTGCTGTTATCGATCAAGACACGTCTTGTCGAATAGCCGACAATCTTTAGGGAGACGACCAATGCATCTTCATGAGGGTGGAAGACTTTGCGAGCATCTTCCTCTGTAAAGGTAATGGGAAGATCTTCCAACCTAGGAATCTTGCCGGTCTTCTAAGTTACCAACACGTTGTGTATCTAGCGAGCATAGGCTTTTCGCGAGGAACGGGGGGTCCCTCCTGCAGCCATGCCCCCAGTTATCATATGAATCTCCCCTACTAGGAGTCTAGGACGAGCTTCTATTGGAGGTCATTGGTGATAAGCCACAGGCGGACGATCTTCTCTCCAGTTCCTTTACTAAAAATCTTTGCAATCTTCCTTGCTTAATAAGCTCTTTGATCTGCTTTATGAGGGCAAAACAATCTTCAATGCTATGGCTCTGGTCCCCATAGAAATGACAGTATTTGTCTCTCGGTTTTCTTGAGTTTTGGAAGATCTGAGCAGTCGTTATCCACCATTTGCACAAAGTAACATGCATATTGGAAAAATTATTTCACCCGTCATATAGGTGTCCAACCTTGTGTTCGAATGCATAGTTGTTATATAGGTCTACTTCGAAAGGCTTATAGAAGCCACATGCTTGTAGAAGTGGGTCCTTAGACCTCAGCCCCTTGATGCTTATAGGAGCCATAGTAGGAGTAGATCCTTAAACCTTAATCATGGTGTGGTTGAACTGATCTCTCTTGTGGCCCTTCTTTATAGAGCTCATCTTTGTTGTGAGATTACCAATGATCTTAATAAACAAATCGAACATATATATTTTGGGGTCATAACGCCCAATATGGCATGAGAAAAGATGACGTCATGCTTTAATCAAGTCAAACACAAAATTGCATATAATGGTTGGACGATCGTCCATCTATGCAATAATCCGGTTTGCAATAATTGTGGAGGAAAAAACGATAAATAGATCGTCTAGGTAAGCATATTGATGATAATATCCCAATTAATGAACGAATGTGATTTTGCATCATCAATTAACTATTCGAATTGAACAATTACATTACATGTAATTTCATTTGAGATAATTAGTCCTGTGTGAAAGCTTATTTCAATTATTTGTATGTATGCAAAGAGTTATAATTCTCACATGGAAAATGTAACTTTAAATCGTGTTGTAAAACAACACTGCCAGCTTTAGCTCAAGGACATTAAGCTGGTCTTACAAACCTTCCAAATGTAGACATAAACATTTTAGGATTTCTCATCCTCAAAGGTTAAAGCAACACATATATGTATTTATATAGAAATATTCATGTGATTTCTATATTTCATTTGAGGTCGGGTATTTCCCTTTTAGATCATTTGTTAGTGTATAACAAACATATTAAAAACAGCCTCAATTAATTTATTGTTTATCATCTTTCTAATGAAAAGAGAATACGTAAAAGAGGAGTAGGATGGAAGAGACATAGCTTCGAGGCAACGCTAAAAGCCCTGAAAATTGTTGAAGGTCTTCACTTCACTAAGGAACTTGGAAGACCGTCGTTGGAAGGATTATGTCTTCGACTCACTTTTCTATAGAAGTTGGAAGACCGTCCCTGCAAGGGCCATGTATCTATCTTCCTTTTCCTTCTAGGTGGGGCTGGAAGGTCGTCATAAATTTTTTTTTTTACAATCCATGCTCACACTGTTGACGTCACACAGATGACGTCGCCATTAGGGCTGATAAGGATGCTGATGTGGCATCATGGGGGCATGATACGTGGCACATGGCATGTGCTTGCAGCATGTTGGCGTGCGCTTGACGGGTGTCAGCACATACAGGCACGTGGCGAGCACATGAAGACACGTGAAAAGGAAGGTCGTCACTCTGCCGGCGCGTGGAAGCGCGTGACAACTCTGGTTTAGAAGATTCCGACTAGGCTTGGTAGATTGGGCAACGTTTTGTCCAATGGTAGAGCCCGTTGCTTGATCGGGTGATTGGAAGGGGGTCTTTGAGACTCTAATGGCTCAGGTTGCGCGTGGATAGGAAGGTCGTCACTCCGGCGGCACGTGGAAAGGAAGGTATTCTTTCCGACGGCGCGTGGAAGAGCGTGAAAGCTCTGATGATGAAGATTTCGCCGGGGACCGATAGATCGGGCGACGTTCTACACCGTAGTGGTGTTCGTTTCCCGTCTTTGAAGCCTAAGAAAGAAGTTTGGCAAGCTGTGCAATTTGTAAGAGGAAAAGTCGTCTTTCCCACAGACGGCGCCAACTGTTGATGTCTGGAATTTGCATCTCCATGGAAATGACCGAAGTTTGCATCTTCATATCAACAGTTGCACAGCCAACCAAGAACTGATGTTGCTGGAAAATCATTGGACGGCAGTCAGTCGAGCCGAGGAATGGAAGACCTGCAAAAGAATAAAAGCTGATCGGAATTGGCCCTGGTTGGGGGCCGGCCAAAGAGGCTCCGATGCCTTTGTCAGTATTGATTCCCAAAAAAACCTTGAGAGTGAATTTCTGTATTGGAAAAGTACTGTTCATACCTGAGGAGAGGAGAGAGAAAAGGCTTTTTATACCTTCTGGTCGCGGCACGTGGCCTTCTAGGCTCCGTAGGATCTGAAGACACGTGGTGCGTTAATAACCCTTCACCTGGAAGGTCGGTACTCATCGGGATTGTAGTGCTGTGCGACGTGCATGGGCTTGGTTCCCTAGATTTGTGGAGGACACCTGTTGTAGGTGGTGAGTCGACTCGGTGAGCTGTCTCGCTGGATTCCTGTAACGGATAAGGAGTGACTCATGGACAGCTGGAGCTGCTGGTTATGCGTTAGAGACGGTCGTCATTCATCTTCGGAAGTTGGAAGGTCGTCCCTCTTGGAGTCTGGAAGGTCGTCTTCTCATACTTAGAAAAAAGATGTAAAATATCCACATCAAGTACCTCCTTCAACTTGGCATGGTTATACTTCACCAACCCGCCCACTTCACTTTCTTTATCCATCACAGAGATAATGGCCTCGCTCAAGCTCTCCTTAGAAATCCACCTATTATCTTCCCTCTCCACCTCCACTGCAACCTTGAGTAAGTCTTGATCGATTATTTGGTCTTCATTGTTCATGATAAGTCACCTTCTCTTGTGGGGTTATATAACTTTTATGTTGATGGGGTTTCTCGCTTTTGATTTAAAATTATCTTTCAAAAAAAGAGAAAGCATGATAGATTTTTTTTAAAAATACAATTCGTGCACGATTTGCAAATTAAGCAAATATCACAGGAAAGGGTTGTAAAGCACCGGCTTTGATTGGTTATATAATTGGTGATCATAAAGCTTCATGCTATAGATTGGATAAATGATTCTTTGACCAGTGCATTTTAAGAGCAAATGATTTCACTTGATATCAATAATGGAGGTCCTTTAATCAAAGAAATAGGTATTATGCATGTTAAAGAACTGGTTTGCTACAAGGGACTGACACCTTTGTTTGTTCAATATCTTTCAAGACATTCAGTCAAGGACGAAAAAGATGTATAGGGTGAAAGGAATGTGGGATAAAAAGGAGAACTTTTAATTTTGGTCGTTTTTTGTAAGTGCTACACAAATGAGTTAAATATTATATAGGTATAGTGCAAGATATTAGTTCTTCATGGGCTCTAAAGTTTCCCAAAAAGATGATAAAGAAAAGAACGGTCGGTGTCTATTGCTTCCCAGTACATTGTAAATAAAAGAACGAACGAAAATCACTGAAATAAATTTGTTTGATTTAAAATGCTAAAGAAGAAAAAGTGTTGAGTGCACGAGTGCAAGTGGGCCTTATGCTAAAAGTATTTGTTTCTTGTGTTGATTGAATAAAAAGTAATTTTGTTTGTTCAAGATTAAGCAAGTGGTTGCATGCAAAACATATGTAATTCGTCACTTTAATTTAGATGTGTGTATGAAGCAGTCATGAAATACATCGATAGTAAAAGAGAAACATAGTCTTCGAACAATTAAATTCATATTACAAACACAAACAATGTTATACAATAGCACCCCCCACGATTCAAATCAATGATAACAAAGACAAAATTAAATCAACAAGCACTGAAGCACACAATAAGGAGCCTAATAGGTCGGTGTGGAAATCCTTGTACAAGGAGAATTCGGTCAAACATGACCAACATGTGATAGTTGGAATTCAAGCCAAACACGCCACACCAACAAACCTCTACTTTGAGAATTGGATCGAGCTACATGAATGAAACTTGTTCGAATCCTCCACCAAAACTCATTAGGGTTAAAATAGACTGTGAACCTCAATTGAGTTAAATAAATGCTTGGACTTATTCATAGGGAATTCGTTTTGTTAACATGCATGTCAAAAGTATCTTGTGATACAGTACTGATGTTGCTGGAAAATCAGTGACTGCAGTCAGTCGAGCTTGGGGATGGAAGACCTGCAAGACAAAGAAACTGATCGGAAAAGAGCACCGGTTTGGGGCCGGCCTAGGGGGCTCCGATGCCTTTGTCAGTACTAGTTGTCAGAGAAAACTCGAGAGCTTAAGTCTGTAGTAAAAATGTACTGTTCATACCTGAGGAGAGGAGAGAGAAAAGGCTTTATATGCTCTCTGTTCATGGCACGTGGCCTTCCAGGGGTCGTCGGATCTGAAGACATGTGGAGCATTAACAGCCCTTCACTTGGAAGGCCGGTACTCGTCTGGCTAGTAGTGCTGTGCGACGTGCATGGGCTTGGTTCCCTAGATTCGTGGAAGACACCTGTTGCAGGTGGTGAATCAGCTTGGTGAGCTGTCTCGCGGGATTCCCGCAATGGATGAGGATTGGACTTTGGAGTATTGGAGCTGTTGGTTATACCCCAGAGATGGTCGTCTTTCATCTGGGTATTTGGAAGGGCTTCCTTCTTTAGACGATGGAAGGTCGTCCTTCTGTACTTAGAAAAAGATCTAAAATATCCATATCAGTTGCCCCCCTATTCCGTGGTTGTCTAGCTAGACGACCTTCGGAATATGAAGGGTCAGGGTCATGGACGTAATTTCCTTGCTCCCTTTGTTTCGGGCGTAGAGGCCATAAAGAGGTGGGACGGTTTCCTATTCGCTCTGACACGTGTTGGCTTAGGGCTGGACGCACGTATCAACGCCAACCGCCCCTTTTAATGCCAAACCAGCCCATTTACTTCGCCAGTTTTCCCCCTCTTTCAAAAAAAAGTTGGCATTTTTCTCACACTCTCTCGCCGAGCTTGTTGGAGGTTTTGCCATTTTGGTGGTGCTTGGTCCGGTGGTTTTCTTCGAGGTTTCTACACCGGCAACTTTCCTTTTCTCCGGTAAGTCTATTTCTTCCCCTTTTTTCTGTTTTCTTTTTCTTTCCTGCACTTCTAGCATTTGAGTTTTTTCTTTGTGTTGGTCGGGGAGTAAGAAAAAAGGGGTTTTCTTTTATTTTTATTCCGGTAGGTCTCGCGGCGAGGTTGAGTGCTGCGTTGCTTGTAGAACCGTCGTGTGGGGTTTCTGATGTCTTCGAGTGTGAGTGATTCTTTGGAGTCATCGTCCCCGGGTGAGAGGGGGTCGGTGTCTGGATCTGAATATTCTGGTAGTCCTGGACGGTCTTCCGAGACCATAGAGTTATCCACGTCAGATTCTTCATCTCGGGGGGCCATCTTACCCGTTTCGGGTCTGGACCCAAACAAATCCTTTGTCGCTGAGGGGGTATCTTCCAAGTTTGTAGACAAGGATATCAAAAGATTAAGAATACGGTATCAAATCTCGGAAGATATAGTACTTCGGCTACCTGATGAGGGCGAGTGGGCGTGCTCGTCCAACGGGGAGGACGTCGTCCTTTATGAAGATAACCTAGCCGCTGGGTTGAGACTCCCGTTCAGACCCTTTGAGAGAGAGCTTCTTCATCGTCTAGGATTGGCCCCCAGTCAGTTAAATCCGAATGCCTGGCGTACTACCATAGGTCTTCAAGTTCTCTGGAAGATGGCCAGTGACGGGGAATACGAGTTGACGGTCGACGAGTTCCTTTCTCTTTACAAACTGGCCTATATACCCGCGTCACCCGGAATTTGGGCATTTACATGTCACAAAGGATCCCCCAGACTAATTCCTGGCCTTCCTAATTCTAACCGAAGCTGGAAGCCCAAGTTTTTCTTTTTGTGTGGTGATAGTTGGGAGTTCTCTCCTGACGAGGCGGTAGGTGAAGACCCCTGCGGCATTCGTCGTACTTGGGGAATTCCTGTAGCAGCTGGTGCAATCCTGACGCCTTACGTCTTGTCCTGGTTTCATTGATATTTTGACGGTCGTCCAGGCATTTATTTCATCTTTCTTTTTTGCAGCTTTCCGCCGCCCTTCTCTGTCCACTCATTTAAGAGAACGTCTTTTGAGGGTGGCAGAGTATCAGAAGGAAAAGTTAGTGAGGCTAGTCGACCTTCTCTCACCATTTACTTTGGCTGAGTGGTCATTGGGTCCTGAGCCCAGTCCTGAGGTAAAGAAAGCGATCAAAGCTTACCAACAAAGTGAGTGACTTCCTTCTGAAACGTTCATATTTTTCTTTGTTTGGTTCCTGTTTGACTTCCTTCCGTGTTTGCAGGAATGACGACCAGGGCGGAACGAAAGCGTCTGAGGGAGGTGGCACAAAATTTGGAAGACCTTCCAGACGCCAGTGCCCTTTTTTCCAAAAAGGCGAAGTCTGGAAAGAAGGTCGTCATTGAAAAGGGACAAAGCTCCAGGAAGGGTGGTCACCAAGATAAACCACTTCCTTCTGCTAAGCTTAAAACGCCTGAAAAAGTCCATGTGTATCACGAAGTTCCTCCTTCTCCCGTTGCAGTGAAAGGAAGGGGGGTAGCTCCTGGCGATGTCATCCCTACTATTTATAATAGTTCGTCCAGGGCAATGGACAAGGTGGCCAAGCTATACGACAAGGTTGACCTGGAAGTGTACGACTTGGTGGATGATATGGACCTTCTTCGTATGTCCATTCATGACTCATTGAAGGTCGTTTCCCCTTCATTATGTCTCTTCTTGAGTATTTATAAGAATATGTATTCTTTTCTTTTTGACATATCTTTTCTTAATGTCCAGGCTGCGGGACCGACGTTTGTGTTGGGGAATAGGCTGCGTTCGTCAAGGGGTGAGCTGGCTAAGCTCAAAGCGAATCTAGAAGAGGCTACGGCTCAAGCTCAAGCTCATAAGAAGACGGCAGAGGGCCTCAAGGCTGAGAAGGGGAGTTTGAGGAGCCAGATAAAGCAGCTGGAAGCCGATGTCAAGAGGAAGGACGAGCTCATTGCTGCTTTGGAGACGGGCCGTGACGAGCTGTTGCACAAGACTGAGGCTCTTCAAGGAGAGATATCAGAAGCAAAGGAGACGGCCGTCATAGATTATAAGGCTTCTGAAGATTTCCAAGAGGCTACCCGTCGTTACTATGTTGCCGGTTTTGAACATTTCAGGAAGAGGGCTGCTCTTGCTTTTGGGAGTGTTCAGGATTGGTCCATAGTAAAGATTTTTGATGATGAGGAGACAACGGCCGTGGAGGAAGGCAGTGAGGATGACGAGGAAGAAGATGTGGTTCAGTCTAAGGAGCGTGTGGCTACCCCGTCTGACGTCCCTTCCAGTGCCCCAGATGGCCCTCCAGGAGATGACTCGGCGGTTGGTCCTATTGGTGGCCAGGCTGTTTCTGTGGACGACCAGGTTGATCCTTCACCAGCTGGCGATGAAGTTCAGTAGGCTCTGTGTCTTAGTTTAAGTAACAATGTCTTGGTAGATACCCTTATTTTGTAAACGCTGCCATGTTGGCTTTTCCTTTGACAAACAATGTTGCACTGACTAGGGTCATGTTTACTCCTTCTGGAAGGGGTGTGACCCATACTTTTGTGGACAAAAAATCTCTTGACTGAAGTCATGTTTACTCCTTATGGAAGGGGTGTGACTTAAGCTTTTGTAGTTAAAAAACTTTGTGATGCGAGTTATGAGTTTACTCCTATGTGGATTACTCCTTATGGAAGGGGTGTACTCGATACGATCACTTATATTATATGCTAGCTGCTTTTGTGGTTTTGTCTTTGTGTTATTGAATTTTGATAAATTCGAAAGAAGTCGTCTTGACGACCTTCTCTCATAAAATACACCACGCGGGTGTTCGGTATGATAAAATCTGGAAGGAAGGCGTTCTCTGGACGACCTTCTCTCATAAAATACACCACGTCGGTATTTGACTTGATAAAATTGGGAGGGAGGCGTCTTTTGACGACGACGCTCATAAAATCGCTCAATATAAAACTGGAAGGACCATGGGGGTACCTTCCTTCATAACATGCACCACGTGGGTGTCTAACTGGATAAAACTGGAAGGAGGGCGTCTTCTGGACGACCTTCCTTCATAACATGCACCACGTGGGTGTCTAACTGTAGAAAATTGGAAGGAGGGCGTCTTCTGGACGACCTTCCTTCATAACATGCACCACGTGGGTGTCTAACTGTAGAAAATTGGAAGGAGGGCGTTCTTCTGGACGACCTTCCTTCATAACATGCACCACGTGGGTGTCTAACTGTAGAAAATTGGAAGGAGGGCGTCTTCTGGACGACCTTCCTTCATAACATGCACCACGTGGGTGTCTAACTGTAGAAAACTGGAAGGAGGGCGTCTTCTGGACGACCTTCCTTCATAACATGCACCACGTGGGTGTCTAACTGTAGAAAACTTGGAAGGAGGGCGTCTGTCTGGACGACTTTCCTTCATGGACATGCACCTCGTGGGTGTCTAACTGTCCTCCGAGGGGCATCTGTTTCGATGACTCCCTTCTGGACTTTGCACCTCGTGGGTGTCTAACTGTCCTCCGAGGGGCATCTGTTTCGATGACTCCCTTCTGGACTTTGCACCACCTCGTGGTGTCTACTGTCCTCCGAGGTCGATGACTGTTCTGACTGACCTCGTGGGTGTCGACCTCCGAGGGGCATCTGTTTCGAATGACTCCCTTCTGGACTTTGCACCTCGTGGGTGTCTGACTGTCCTCCGAGGGGCATCTGTTTTGGATGACTCCCTTCTGGACTTTGCACCTCGTGGGTGTCTGACTGTATTCGGTGAATGATAGTATTCCGATCGTAAATAAATGTGCTTAGACAATTAGGCATAGATAGACGACCTTCGTATTATTGATAAAGAAAATGTTTGGATAATACAAACTTCTTTTATGCAAAAAGTAACTAGGGGTGTGTACCTCAGGGATAGTACTTTTTGAGGTGTTCAGCAGCATTCCAGGGATGAGGAGCTTTTTTTCCATGACGGTCTTCTAGGTGGTAAGTCCCCCTTCTGTAATATTGTTGCATGACCTTGTAAGGCCCCTTCCCAGTTTGGGACCCAGCAGTTTGCCCTGTGACGGGTCTTTAGTTGCTTGGGTGATTTTTCTTAGGACCCAATCACCAATTTCAAAGCGTCGATTTTTGGTTTGGGACTTAGGTGGACCATCCTTCTCCTGATATATACCAAATTTCAAAGCGTCGAAGCTTTACTTTGGTGTCCCTGTAGTACTTGGCCATCTTCTCCTGAGTATAGGTCGTTAATTCGATACGCTGCTGCCCTCATTGTCCTCTAGTTTCGTCTAAGAGGTCGAGGTTTAGTCGAAGCTGTCCCTCAGGGTCCTCTTCTTTGTGGAAGGTCGTCCTTAGGGTTGTTAGCCCTATCTCGACTGGGATGACGGCCTCGGTACCAAAAGTCAGTTTGAAGGGAGTTTCTCCGGTTGGAACTCTGACCGTGGTTCTGTATGCCCAGAGTATACTTGGAAGCTCTTCTACCCATAGGCCCTTTGCCCCCTCGAGCCGGGTCTTGATCTGTTTGAGTAAGGTCCGGTTCGTCACTTCAACTTGACCGTTGGCTTGGGGGTGCCTGGGGGATGAGTAATGGTTTTTGATATTCAGTTGAGCGCACAAGTCTCTAAAGGAAGTCCGTTGTCGACCATTGTTTTCCGTTGTCAATGACACCAGGACTCTTGGAATGCCGAATCGGCAAATGACGCCCTTCCAGACGAAGTTCTTTATTCTCAGTGATTGTCGCCAAGGGCTCTGCCTCCACCCATTTGGTAAAGTAATCAATGGCAACCACTAAGAACTTGGCTTGTTTCGTTCCAACTGGGAATGGGCCCATGATGTCCAGTCCCCATTGTGAGAAGGGCCAAGGGGAGGTCATGGGTGTAATCTCTTCTGGTGGTGCCCTTGGGATGTTAGCAAAGCGCTGGCATTTGTCACATGTCTTCACGTATTGTGCGGCATCGTGTAGAAGGGACGGCCAATAATAGCCCGCCCTTGTGAGTTTATGTGCCAAAGCTCGGGCTCCCGAATGATTTCCACAAATGCCTTCGTGGACCTCCCTGATGACGTAATTCGCCTCTTCTGGTGATAAACATCTAAGGTGTGGTCGAGAAAAGCCCATTTTGTAGAGAATGCCGTCCAGAAGTTGGAAGTGGGAAGCTCTTATCCTTAGCTTGCGTGCTTCCGTCTTATCTGTGGGCAACCTCCCTTCCTTTAAGTAACGGACTATGGGTGACATCCACGAGACATTGTCCTTGATGGCATTCACCGTTTCTTCTTCACTGGACGGTCGTCCTAGTATTTCAAGGAAGCCGTCGCACTCTTCTCCTGAGGATGCTAGTCTGGCTAGACGGTCGGCATCCACATTTTCTTCTCCTTGGGATTTGGATGAATTCCACTTTCTGAAAGTGTGGGAGTAAGGTCTGGACGACCGTCAAATATTTTTTCATCCTGTCTTCCCTCGCTTCGTATTCTCCTTTTATTTGTCCTACGACCAACTGAGGAATCGCTTTTGACGGTCAGATTCTTGACTCCCATCTTCTTTGATAGTTTCAGCCCAGCTAGAAGGGCTTCATATTCTGCCTCGTTGTTCGTTGCACGGAAACGTAGTTGAATGGCATATTCAAATTTGTCCTTCTGTGGTGAGACGAGGATGATTCCTGCTCCACCCATTTCCTTGGTGGACGAGCCATCAATGTTCACCGTCCAGGTCTCGAGTTGTTCTGGTTCACCTTCCTTCTTCCCATGGGTGAGTGAACTCCGCGATGAAGTCTGCCAGGGCTTGTGCTTTTATGGCAGTGCGAGGTCCGGTAGTCAATGTCAAACTCGCTCATTTCAATGGACCATTGGATCAGTCTTCCAGCCGCATCAAGTTTGTTCATGGCCTTGCGGAGGGGGTAATCAGTCAACACCACTATTGAGTGGGCCTGGAAGTATGGCCTGAGTTTTCTTGACGCGATCAGCAAGGCAAAAGCAAGTTTCTCCATATTGGAATATCTTTCCTCGGCTCCCTTCAAAGCTCTGCTGGTGTAGTACACAGGTTTCTGGACACGCTCTTCTTCGCGGATAAGTGCCGAACTGACCGCAGATGATGAGACGGCCAGGTATAAATATAACTCTTCGCCTGTTTTTGAGGGGCTGAGAAGGGGTGGAGAAGACAAATATACCTTTAATTCCTCAAAAGCACGTTGGCATTCTTCTGTCCACTGGAAGGCCTTCCGGAGGACCTTGAAGAAGGGGAGGCATTTATCCGTGGATCTGGAAACAAACCTGTTCAGGGCGGCAGCTTTTCCTGTTAGGCTTTGAACCTCCTTGACGGTCGTCGGGGGGCTCATTTCTAGGATGGCCTTAATTTTGTCAGGATTGGCTTCTATTCCGCGTTGGGATACCATAAATCCGAGGAATTTTCCCGAGGATACACCGAAGGCACACTTTTCTGGGTTCAACTTCATGTTGTAGGTCCTCAGGGCCTGGAAGGTCTCTTTCAAATCTTTGAGATGGTCTTCATTCTCCTTGCTTTTGACTAGCATGTCGTCCACATAAACCTCCACATTTCTTCCTATTTGATCGTGGAACATCTTGTTCACCAGTCGTTGGTAAGTGGCCCCGGCATTTTTAAGACCGAAAGGCATTACCTTGTAGCAAAAAAGACCGCGGCTTGTGATGAAGGCCGTCTTTTCTTGATCTTCCTCTTCCATCCGAATCTGGTTATAGCCAGAGAAGGCATCCATAAAACTAAGCAGCTTATGTCCAGCCGTGGAGTCTACTAGTTGATCGATTCTTGGAAGGGGATAACTATCCTTGGGACAAGCCTTGTTCAAATCTGTGAAGTCAACACACATCCGCCACTTTCCGTTGGGCTTTTTGACCATGACGACATTAGCCAACCATTCAGGATAATAGACCTCCCTGATGAAGCCTGCCGTCAACAACTTATCTACTTCCGCCATGACAGCGGCATTCCTTTCAGGGGCGAAGACTCGTCTCTTTTGTTTGATGGGATGCATGGAAGGGTTGACATTTAGCTTGTGGATCATCACGTCGGTGCTAATACCTGGCATATCTTCATGACTCCAGGCGAAGACATCTGCATTTTCCCTCAAGAATTGCACTATCGAGCCTCTTATTTCTGCTGGCATGGTGGTCCCTATTCTGGTCTTCCTTTTTTCATTGCCTTCCGTCAGTGTGATCTCTTCCAATTTTTCTGTTGGTTCAGCGAAGTTCCGTCGCTCTTCTACGATCAACGTCTGGTGGACCTGATCTGTACTTACAGAAGTTAGGTAACACTCCCTTGCTATGGCTTGGTCTCCCTTCATCTCACCTATACCATGCTCTGTTGGAAAACGAACCAAAAGGTGATAAGTTGAGGTGACGGCTCGGAGACGGTTCAGAGTAGGGCGTCCAATGATCACATTATAGGCTGACGGGCAATCCACCACGAGGAACTCAACCCTTTTCGTTGCTTGTTTTGGGTAGGTGCCGGCTATGATTTGAAGAGAAATTATTCCTAGTGGGTAAACACTGGTTCCGGCGAAACCAACTAGCGGAGTTTCAATGGGTCGTAATTGATCCTTGCCGATTCTCATTTGTTGGAAGGCCGTCAAGTAAATAATATCCGCCGAACTGCCATTATCGATCAAGACGCGTCTTGTCGAATAACCTGCGATTTCCAGAGTGACGACCAAAGCGTCATCATGAGGGTGGACGACCTTCCTAGCGTCTTCTTCAGTGAAGGTGATTGGAAGGTCTTCTAGTCTGGGAGTTTTGTTGGCCTTCTGTGTTACTAACACATTATGTATTTGACGAGCATAAGCCTTTCTTGAGGAACGGGAGGTCCCACCTGCTGCCATTCCACCATTTATCATGTGAATTTCTCCCATCGGGGGTCTAGGACGGTCTTCCACTGGAGGTCTTTGGGGTCGTGCTTGTGGTGGACGACCTTCTCTTTGATCCCTCTCAACAAATCGCTGCAGTTTTCCTTGTTTAATCAATTCTTCGATCTGTCGTTTCAGGTCGTAACAATCGTCTGTATTGTGACCATGATCCCTGTGAAAACGGCAATATTTGTCTTTTGCCCTTTTATCGGGATTTGTGAGCAGTTTTCCGGGCCATCTCAAGGCTGGATCGTCCTTGATTTGCATGAATATGCGATCCACAGGGGCGTTTAGTGGGGTGAAATGGTTGAACCTCTCGTTTGATCCCCTTCTATTCCTGTCTTCTCGTTTCCTGCCTTGATTCCTTTGCATTTTTGGTTTCGACTCAAGAGCCTCAGTTGGACGGTCGGCATAGTCATTTCTTCTTTTCTTTCCCGTATCTCGGGCTTGAAGGGCGTCCTCTCCATTCATATATCGTTGGGCCTCGTACATCATTTCGGACATGGAGGTAGGAGGATCCTTGTACACTGAGAACAAAAAATCTCCTGATTGGAGGCCGGAAATGAATGCTGTCAGAACCACTTTGTCATCTGCCCCGTCCACCAATAAAGTCTCTTTGTTGAATCTGGTGAGATAAGACCTCAAGGTTTCGCCCTCTCTCTGTCTGACATTTAGAAAGGTGCGTGGTAGGTCTTCCACACCGTTGTCCACCAATAAAGTGATTGAAGAACGAATGGCTTAGCTGAGCGAAGGACCCCACAGACCCGGGTATCAGCTTCTTAAACCATATTCGAGCTGGTCCCTTGAGTGTGGTTGGGAAGGCACGGCACATGATCTCATCCGGAACCCCTTGAAGACACATCATGGTCTTGAAAGACTCCAGATGGTCGAGGGGATCCTTGGTACCATCAAAATTTTCTAAGGAAGGCATTCGAAACTTTGATGGAAGGGGAAAAGAAATTACCTTTTCTGTGAATGGGGAGTCCGTTCTGTGTACGAGGGTGTCCAGGTTTCTGGTCGCCCTTCCTTTAAATTCATCTTTCATTTCTCCCAATTGCGCCTTCATAGCCCTTATTTCTTGTTCCCATTTTGCTGATGATTCTTCATAGGGCGCCCTTGTGTGTTCACCCCTTGTCTCGTCTTCCTGTTCTTGTCGGTGTTCTTGTTGTTGCTCATGTTGTTGCTCATGTTGTTGCTCATGTTGTTGTCTGTTGTTGTCGTCGAGACTCGGCGTCGCCTCTCTCCTTGCTCTTCCCTTTGTCCCTTTGCTTCTCCTTTTCGGTTTCATGCTGTTGGAGTTTTTGGTTGAGGGTCTGGTTTTGCCGGGTGAGCTACTTGAAGTGGCTGATCTCGTCCTGACCATGCAGTTTTTCGTATAGGAGTGGCGAATTGCTTCTCCATGCATGTTTGGAATTCTACTGCGGATTCCCACTGACCATTAGGCTCCATTGATGCTTGTCTGGATGCAATCTTTGTCTGTATCAGGAGTGGGGATGGAAGCTATTGAAACAATAGAACACTGATCGGAAACTGATTTGGCTGGAAAATAGTGACTCTCAGTCGATGCTTGTCATGACTGCTTCATCAAAGAAACTGATCGAAAAGAGCACTTTGAGAGCTAGGGGGCTAAGTTTGTCAGTACAAGAGAAAACTCGAGAGCTTAAGTCTGTAGAAAAATATGTATCTGTTCATGGCATACCTGAGGGGTCGTCGACTGAAGGAGAGAGAAAAGGCTTTATTGGAAGCTCTCTCTTCTAGTGGCACGTGCCTTCCAGGGGTCGTCGCATCTGAAGACATGTGGAGCATTAACAAGCCCCTTTGCACTTTGAATCAGCGGTACTGTCTCGTCTGGCTAGTAGTCCCGCAATGGATAGCGACGTTGCACTTTGGGCTTATTGGAGCTGTTTTATCCTAGATTCGTCTGTGATCTAAGGGACACCTGTTGCAGGTGGTGAATCAGCTCGTGAGCTGTCTCGCGGGATCCCGCAATGGATGAGGATTGGACTTTGAAGAGTATTGGAGCTGTTGGTTATACCCCAGTCGTGGTCCGTTCTTTCATCTGGGTATTTGGAATAGGGCTTCCTTCTTTAAGACGATGGAAGGTCGTCTTCTGTATCCATTAGATCAAAACATCAATATGTCTAAAATATCCATATCAAGTAAAAATAAATATGTTTTGGTGTGAAGATCTTTGAAAAATAAATATCTCTCCCAAAGATCAATCTATTCTCACATCTTGATACAGCACATCAATATGTTTTGTTCTTATACGATATACTTGTTTTTTCGCCACATGAAATTCAAAATTTGATCACAAAGGTGTTTATGATAATGATTTAAGAGTTAAACCCGACACATTTATCTTGTAATGATTTTCCATTTAAACCCGTTTATCTTGTAAAAAAAGAAAAAAGAAAACAATGTATATATATGTTGTACAACTCCAAAAAAAAGATATAGCTATTGGACAAGAATTGGCCATATCACATAGTACAAGCTTTTGGGCTATTTATTGTTCCAAGAGTTCAATGGCAAATAAGTAGTTAGGCTTTCCCTACCAGATTTCTACAATGGACCACATTAAAATATTTACCATCCAAATCTTGCAAGAGTATCCTTCTATCCCATCATTAGAAGCATATATATGGGATTGCTGAATGCACATGACTTGCACCACTTCTTAGAATCAAAACTAATCAAAGAGTAAACAAGAGATTGCTGAATGCACATGACTTGCACCAAGTCAGTATCCCAGAAAAATTCTCCTACATATGGAATTAATTAATTAAGTTATTTATTTTTTTATTGAACGAGAAACCAAACACAAACATGAGTACAGCCCAAAAACGAAATACAGCTAGATACCCAAACATACTTGAAAGTAAACAAAAGAGCTCCTAACTTGGCATAAATGTCCTGATAACTTGCTGCACTTCCTTGGATAAACTCCAAGGCAACAAAAATACACAGATTTGATTCTGAAAACCCTGCTTCGCCAAGTAATTATGAGCTGCTTTATTCGATTTTTGAGGATTTGCAACTTTGTACAAGACCATCTTAGCATCCCCTCCTTCCTCAATTGAAACCTCTACTACTCTTCT
>OU015761.1:58263782-58295353 GCA_907173295.1 Fagus sylvatica | reverse complement strand
GTCCTATTAAAGAGACTGTGTAGAGTTAATTCCTAATCACATTTGCCTTGTTTTATAAATAGGAAGATGTTAATATATGTTTGTTGAACTTGCACTTGCATTGTCATGCTGTTTTTTTTTTTTGCCATTGTGTAGGATGTGAGTCTCACCTACACAATTTTTAGTGATGGGGAAGGAACCTACAAAATGGGTTTGAGGATTGAGCACTGAAGAGCATTTTGGTTTGAACAACTGTGGGGATTTTTTATTTTTTATTTTCAATCGTGTTTGTTTGAACAATTTGAAATGGTTTTTTGTTATACGCCTCACTTGGTTTATCAGTAACTCATATTAATATCGATTTCGAAGTATAAAATGGATTTTATTGGTAGCTTGGATTTTATAGTTATGAAATGGCTGAGCTATAGCTCATTGACTATATTTCCTACTTAAATATATATATATATATATTATATATATATATATATATATATATATATATATATATATATATTATATATATATATATATAAATCTATTAACTCTTTGTAAAATTTGGAATAGTTAAGAGCTGTATATTAACCTGGAATGAGGATTTCCCTGTTATGATGGAGCCATGGAGTAGCATTCTTCTATAGTTCACTGTTGTGAAATGTCTCTTGGGATTCATTTGAAATTCATACATATTCTATCACTTCAGATTTTTAAGATGCCTACTTGATGCTCTTTTGATTCTTGATTTAGTTTTGGCATGATTGGATGAGGTTTTGTCCTCTGGTAATTTGAGATTTTGTTTGTTCATATCCTCTTTGCATGCATTGGTTGTGTTTTTAATAATTTCTCTCGATTCTGCCTTCCATATAGGTGAAAAGGGAATAGAATTGGTTTGTGCCATCTCTTAGTGAAATATTATGATAAATTGGATATGTACAAAGTAGGATACAATAGCAGATTTGTTTCCCTGCTCTAGTGTTACAATGATATTTTGAGTTCAATGATGGAGATGATATTTCACTAAGGTAGAGAACTATATGGTCACTCAGAAGAAAAATAAAAATAAAAATTCTATATGGTCAGTATACTTCCTGAGTTTTGAATTTTCAAGCTAATTTCAAGGTCCCCCCCTCTATCCTTTGGTAGAGTTTTTGTTTTTTGTTGGAGTCTAGAGAGAGAGAGAGAGAGAGAGAGAGAGAGAGAGAGAGAGAGAGAGATTGCAATTGTAAATATCTAGTTATTGAGTTACATATTAATAAATTGTTTTTTTTAGCATATTGATTCTCACTATTGCTTATTCATCTCTTCTTTTATAGGAAACAGAGGGCATTTCTAATTTGAAGGTTCAAGTTGTTGGGGGCATTGCAAGTGTTGAGGTGTGTATGCACTAGTTGCTTAATGTTTTGGATTACAAATTGTAGAAGGATGTGACAACTACTTCAATTGAAATCGTAGCTGGTGTAGAAATATGGAATATGCTTAATGAATGGTGCTCACATAAAATTTTTCCTAGAATTGTTAATTTCTTCTTTATTTAATCCCTTAGATCAGTTAACTATCTATAGATTCTAATGGGCTGCTGAGAAGTTGAGGGTTCATCTATTGAGAATGGTTTATCATATCTGTTGATCATTTCATTTTTTTTTTTTCTTTTCAATGTTCATGATCAAAATTTATTTCCTTTCTTCAGCAAGAGACATCAAGACAATGATTTTTTTTTTCCTTCTTTTGTTTAGTTGACAAAACAGACAACAGTTCAAGCTACAGGGGTGGCTTCCAGTTTGCTTGAGACCATACAAGGTAAAAGCTTCAAGTTGCAAACTTTGAATTTGAGTTTTGAAGATGAAGAGGAGCTCGTTGCCTAAAAGCTATATATTGATTTTTTATTAAAAAAAATATTAAGGAACTCACAAAAAGAAGTAGTTTGTCCTTGAGCACTATTTCCTCAGAATCTCAGTATGTAGGCATATGATTTTTGTTAATGGAAGTTGCTGGGTTTTTATGTTTATGTGTGGGTTTGCTTATGGATTTGATATTCTTCTTGATTCATGAGTATATGTGTGACCATGGAAGCTGCTCTTTTTCTGTTTTCTGCAGTGAGCAGAAAGTTGTATGAAATTCTGGGATTTTTGTAAAAAGTAATTTGGGAAACGGTTTGTTGAAGATTGATTTATTATATGTCTAGTATAAGTGTTTAAAATATCACTTGAAAATATGGTTATTTGAATACCTTTTGAGAATTTATAAGAAAATCCTACAAATCTGTCAAATGGACAGTGTCTGTGTTTGTAGTGATTAAATATTCATAGTAATTTATATATGTGGAATCTGGATACAAAAGATGAATATAATGAAAGTTAACACACAGGGCTTGAGTTTAGAATCAAGAATTATAGTATTTGGATTGATATTGAAAGAGTTATTAATTTTCTTATGAGACACTAAATCTGTCAGGACAGATTCGTGTTTACCATATGATGAGAATTTTAATAAATTCTAGAAATGTTATCTTGATCTGAATTTTCTGTGGTAGCTTTTAAATATATATGAGTTCATCCTTGTTAAATTGCAAGTTACTTTGATAACTTTGAGTGTTCCAAATAAAATTTATAAAATGACTGATCTGCAAAAATCTGCTTAATGTTAAGCTGAAAATACTGGAACTTTGGGGAATTAATTATTGAATTTGATTCATTGATTTGAGTTGTAATTTGGTGTGAGTATTTTTTGGCATGTATACTACTTGGGTGAATTTTATTATGCCTTGGTTTTGTTATTTGAAACCCAAATGAAAAGTATGAACTATGTAACCTTTGTTTGTTCTAATGTTTTCTGGTTTAATTTTTTTACTCTGATTATATTGAGTTAAAATTATTCTATAGACATGATTTAGTTCCTAAATTGATGTTAATTTAAATCCTCTGCATTTTCATGTTATGTAGCTTGTCATTTTCGTCACTCACTTTTATCGGTAGTACAAAGGTATAATCCTCTACATTTTCATTGAAGATAAACTTATTATGGCTTTGTGCCATTACTGCCATATTTGTACTGAGTAAATCAGCAATGATGCAAGGAAAGTACTATGAATGTGCATGCTTTTATATATTATCATGATGTGCATATGTAAATATCTCTCTTCCTCTCTTATAGACACATACACACACAATCTAAAACATATATGCACACATTACAGTGTATACAAGATCAAGTCAGTATTCTATTAGTAGTTTAAGCATTCTTTGCTATGCATTGAGTTACATTAGTTACACAAGTCTTATATTTTTCCCATTCTTACTACCTGTTGCGCAGCTGTTACTTGCACCGGAATTATTTGGTCACGTTATAGCATAGTAATTACTCTGGTAAGTTTAAATATTTAAGATTACCTGACTTTAAATATATTTGAATTTCAATTGATAGGTCAATTTCATTGTGTTGTTCTTTTTTACTATTATAGGAACTTATAAACTCTCTTAATTTGTATGTAGGGCAATGTTGGTGTTCAGGATCAACAATCTCCAATTGGCCAAAGATCATCTGTTGCATCTCATCAATCAGAAAACTTAGGAGAATTCTAGTTTTGAGGATTAGTTGTACTAATTAGTTTTTTGAAACATTTATGTTCAAGTGAAGTGTTGTACTGAAATTATCAAACAATTTGAAACTTTTAATATTGTAATATTGTCTTAGTTTGTCCATTGTTTTGAAGACTCTTTAGATAATACCTTATTTGTCCATTGTTTTGAAGACTCTTTAGATAATACCTTATTTGTAATACATATATGATGATGGTATTATAGATATTTGTTCTGTTCTAGTTTGGAATTTTGTAATTAGGAGAATCAAATCAGTAAGCAAAAAAAAAAAAAGATCTATAGAGGCGGTTTTCAAACCGCCTCAATAGACAACTTTCAAAAATAGATTTTTTTTTTTTAAATATTTTATCTATAGAGGCGGTTATATAACCGCCTCAATAGATAAATCCAGGGCGATTTTTAAACCTATTAGAGGCGGTTTGAAAACCGCCTCTATAGACCATATTACTTATAAAGGTGGTTACATATGATCTCTAGAGGCGGTTTTGAAAACCGCCTCTATAGGTTTTTCTATAGAGGCGGTTTTTGAAAACCGCCTCTATAGAGCATTCATGTCTATTGAGGCAGTACTTTTAAAGGCACTTTTGAAATTTTTAGAGGCAGTTTGAAAACCGCCTCTATAGAGCATTCATGTCTATTAAGGCGGTTTGATAGTCTATTGAGGCGGTTTTGAGCTTTTCAAAACCGCCTCTATATGTAGATTTTTTTGTAGTGAAAGGGGCGTGGCAAACCTATAACGAGAAAGGCATTTTTAGGCTACCCGTGTGAACCATCTGACTGCACTAACATCAAACCATAGATTGCTACTAATACATATGAAAGTCCAACTTGCACCCACGAGAAGAACATGAATATTCTATTTTGAAGAGATGTGGATGGTAGACAAAGGGTGTGAAAGCTAGCATAATCAGGCATGCTTGGAAAGAAATGAAAATAGGTACATATATGGGTGTATGCACTTTGAAAAAGGATAAAGGAATGCAAGCAGAAATTCAAAGAGTGGAGTAGAGTCAAGTTTGGCTACATCAAATATGAATTGAAAGAGAAGCATGATCTAATAAAACAAACAGAGGTCCAGGTAGAGATAAAGGGGAATATCGACAAGTCTGTGAATTGAGAAAGAAGACCAATGGCTTATTGGATAAGGAGGAAACAATATGCATGGAGGCAACAGTCTTAGGTGATTTGGTTAAAGTGCGGAGATGGGAATACAAAATATTTCCATTCTAAAGCCACACAGAGGTGTAAAAGCAATTTCATCCTTCGCATTCAAGCAAATAGATGTAATGGTTTTATAACTATTTATTCATTGGATAGTTGTATGACGATGTATGAATGTGTTTTTAGTATTCATGTAAAAATCAGAATGAAAACTATAAAAAAAATCTAAAAAAATAAATAGCGACTTAAAGTCGTTGCTAATTTGTACCTATAAGCATATTAGCGACAACATTATGTCATAGTTGATATTTAAATATTAGTGACATCATTTTGTTGTTGCTATTATACTATCATCAGGGACGACATATTAGTGGTCGCAAATAGTAACGTATCAACGATGACTTATTCACTAATGTTCTTAAGTTATTTGCAACGACAATAGTCACTATTAGCGACAAAAAATGTTGTCGCTAATGGTAGTATAATAGGAATGACAAAATATTGTTGCTAAATTTCTAATAGTAACAGAGCAATAGCAATGACGATTAGCAACGACTTTGTCGTCGCTAATCAAAATCAGCGACAACTTTTAGAGTATTAGTGATGACTTTGTGTCGTCATTAAAGACCAAATTTCTTGTAGTGATGAAAGAAACAGTCTTAGGTGATTTGGTTAAAGTGCGGAGATGAGAATACAAAATATTTCCATTCTAAAGCCACACAGAGGTGTAAAAGCAATTCCATCCTTTGCATTCAAGAAAAGCATGGCCAATGGTAGGAGGGCAATGGCAAGATATAATAAATGGCTGCATATCACTTCTCAAAGATATTTACATCCTCTTGTTCACAATTTTTTGAGCCAATTCATGTGAGGTTAAAGAAACTAGCCACAACAAAGATGAACATGATGCTCCTAATAGAGTTTACTAGAAAGAAAGTTGTCCAAGCTTTCAAGTTGTTGGCCCCTTCAAAAGCCATTTGATCCAATGATATGCCCACCTCTATTTTTCAAAAACCTACACAAAGTTGTGTATAAATTGATGTCAAAGGTGCTAATAAATCATTTACCATGTTGCTTCGATTTTTGAAATATTTATATACTTCCTTTAGATGCGAAGCTGCTAAAAAACTCTTATAAGGCTAAAAAGATCATTTACCGTGTGTTTGGATGAAACATATTTTAGTTATGCAGAAATTTATAAATGATGGGTGTTAAGAAATAGAATCCCAAATTCTTTAGAAGTGTTAATAATTGTTTATTATTTTCCTATAAGTAGGTCCTCTACTACACCAAAATATGTCAATTACAACAGATGTTATTGCAACAAGAATAATTGATCTAGTGGTAATAAGTATATTATTACGTCTTCTAGTCAATTTTTGTTGCGATAGTAGCTTAAGAAGGGATAATATATTACATCAACTTTATGTCGATGTAATAAGTTAAAAATATTGTTGCAATAAACAATGTACTTAATTTATTGCAACAAATGTAGTTGTTGAAACAAGAATAATGTATATCGCATCAAAGTTCTTTGTTGCAATAGAAAATTTTCTATATTACATCAAAAGTTTCTGTTGCAATAGCCAAAATTTTGGTTCTCTCCCATTTGCCACATCTTTTCCCAATTTTTCCTACCCCGTGTTTTTTTTTTTCCCTCCCTACAATTTTCTCCAATCTTTTCCCCTCCCTCTTTTTTTTTCTCTATCTCTTCCACTCCCTCTTTTTTTCTCAATCGGTAGAACATAAAGGATCTGAGATATTTTTTTTCCCAAACTCCGATTCCACCGCTGCAACTCACCACCATTCCTAGACTTTTTTAAGGTCCTTTCTCTGACTCTTTTTGTTTTTAATGGTTTTTTCATGGGTTTAGATCTGGCTTTTTTCTCTCATGTGTTCGTAATGGTTTTTTCATGGGGTTTGGATATGGGTTCTCTCTCTCTCTCATCAGGCTCGGCCTTGGATTTGCATTGTGGCTTTGTTGGTGCTCTCATCGTCTGCCGCCATTCCACCTTCGACATCAGCCACCGCTCCACCTTCAACTTTCTCAACAGTAAGCTCCATTACTACTTTCAATGCCGTTTATCTGAGTATTTATTGGTGTTATTGATTTGGTTGTTGGATTTTTTTTTAATCTGAGTGGTTGTTGGTGTTGTTGGGGGGGTGGTGGTTTTGGGGTTTGGGTTTTGATCGGATAATTTTTCTCTGGTTTTACTAGTGTTAGTACAAAATTCAAAAATAATGATTTGGCATATGAGCTGGCAAGAGTACCAATCAAAGAGCGACGCGTAGACCATGGCGTGTGAGCTAGCAAGAGTACCAATCAGATAGCGACGCGTGGACTAAGTAATGGTCAAAACAGAAACCAATTAGAAGAAGGCACGTAAACCAATCAAAGAGTGACGCGTGGACTAAGTAATGGTCAGAACAAGAGCCAATTAGAAGAAGGCACGTAAATTAGTCAAGGAGCGACATGTGTTTATTAATTTTCATAGCCACACAGATGAAATCTGGCAAATGAGATTATGCACGTTGGAATCTATAGCACATTCCTGAATTTTCTAAAGGAAATACCATGATCGAGGCAATTATCAAGTAACAGGGGCTATTTCCATGAGATTTGAAGAGAAGATCAAGGCATGAAATGTAACCGTTAGAGTTAGCTTATAAATAGTGAACCCAGGTGCATTTCCACACACACACACACACCCCCAAACAAACCCAAAAAACACTTTTGAGAGATAAAAAGTTACTGTTTCTTGAGAACCTTACTTGAGAATTTAGAGAGCTTCCATTTGTGAGAATTGTAGCTTTTTAATGTTTTTTAGAGAACGGTTTTTTAGGAAAGAGAGTGTGTTGAGTCATTGTACATGCTTGTAAGTATTCCCTCGATTGCTTGAATGCATAAGAATGTACTGTTTACGTAATGTTATCTCGTTTAATACTTTAGTTACCTCGATTGCACTATTTGTTACTATAGTTAAGGCGTAGCCCTCGATTTGCACTGTTTAGTTACTTTAGTCTATAATTTAGGTTTAATTATGAATACTATAATGAATAAGCTTAATTAGTTAGTTTTATTAATTGTTATCTACTTTAGCTTACTTGCATTAGCTTAATTAGTTAGTTTTATTAGTTATTAATTGCTTTATTACTCTCTTGTTTACTTGTATTAGCTTAGTTAGTTGGTCTTATTAATTGTTATCCACTTAAGTGCTACTTTCATTCTTTTTGCTTGCATTTTTAATTTAAAGTCCTTTGGGCAAAGACAAGTATCGAACCTATCAAGCCCCTTTTAGATTGAAGTCATATTAGGGTTCTACAGTAAGGTACTAGACTTTCATCTAGCATAGTTATTTGTTTCCTTCAAACAAATTGGCAACTTTGGATATTCCTAGTTTGACAACAAACAACTGGCATGGGTTTACCAGGTTCTTGGATTTACTCTCTCATATTTTCTCTTTGATATGAGTTGTTGGGGTTTACTGGGTTTCTAGTATTGGAGACTATTGATTAATTATTATTTTTTTATTTTTTATTATTATTTATTTTTTGTATTTTCTGCTCCTTTTCCTTATTAGCACAGAGAAACTGAGAAGAAATTGAAGGGTTTGAAATTTATATATTACTAGTCGTAGACCCGCGTGCTGTGCGGATAATTTGATATTTTTATTTTAAATGTAGCATAATTGAAATGGTATATTATAAACTTTGTAATTTAGAAAAGCCAGCTTTATTTGAAATAGTATTTTAAATTAAAATTGTAGCGTAACATATTTTCTATTCATATATCATATATAAGAGACCGTTATTTTGCATTTTTGCAGTATTTTTTGAACAGTTAGTAAAGGCTATGTTTTTATTTTATAGTGTTCGAACTATTAAAAGAAATAAATTAAGAGTGTGTAAGCATATTTGTTTGTTCCAATTTAAAACAATTGCAATTGCAATCTCAATTTTATATTTTTCACAATTACTTTTAGGTAGTGTAGGTTCATCTCTTTGTTTATTTTCATAATGGATTCTAAATTTCTAAAAGGTTTAATATATATTACTTTATTTCTTTTTTGTTATCTGCACAAAATTTAGTTGTATGTGTGGAAGTATATAGTCATTAATTCAATAATGTTGTAAATTGTTTCAAGGAGGGCTTTACATATGGGGGAACCACTAAACACTTCATTTGAAAAAACTAACAAATCCCATAATATATAACCCTTTCAAAATTCAACAAAGATCAATCAATGAGAAGAATACTAACAAATTGAACATGTTCATTTTAGTATGTTTTGATGTTTGCGTTCAATTAGTTTAAGACACAAATGCAAGTTTAGTTTTTGTACCTTTTCCCTATTAAAACTTGTCTAGTCTGTTTACTATTCCAATTAAAATGGTTAAGGTTAGTGTTGGGCTAACGTTACTGGTAAAGTTTGTAGGGAACAATGTCATTATTGCTTATTCAAGCTCTATATTCGATGAAGCTAGTAATTAAATTTAAAATTCAAAAGGCCTATATTGGTTTGCAATGCGCATAATTGTCTTCATAGATAAAATGATCTTGTAAATTGTAAGTTGTATGAAATGATTCTGCATGATAAAAACTATTTCATACATACAACATGTGTCGCTCCCTAATGCTTGTAAATATAAATAATGGCAAATGTTGATTACTTATGCTTATTCTTGTTAAGTAATTTTCCAGCCAGGTACATGCACAGAACAACAATACCAAGGGATTATATTGACAATTTAAAACGCTATTCTTAACATATGGGATTATTTAAACAATAGTGCATAAATTATTAATTATTTTATAAATTAAAAGTTGAAGCAGAGAGAAATTTTGTTACCTTCTCCAAAGAGTGCTACATAGGAATCCCTGCTTCCATAGGATGCCACCTCATCATTGTCCCTCAGCCCTCTCTCTCCTCTTTCACTCCATGTTTATCCTTTATTTTATTTTTCTCTCTCTCACAGACTGCTCATCTCCCTTAAACGTTTATTTTTTTTTTTTTTATTTGCCTTTACCTCTTCTCTTTTCCTCTCTCTCTCCTCACCGTTACTTTAGATTTTTTTTTTTCAGCATTGCTGTTTAGGATTCCCACCTTCTACCATTATACATCTTATCCAATTCACTCATAGTTATTGGATTGGATCTGACTGTTGGTGTTTTTGCTGTTACATTTTTTCCTTTTTAAATAAGGAGAAAAATCTGGAGTAGAAAGCAAACCCTCTCATGGGCCTAAATCCCCTGTGACTAAAACAAAAAATGCATGAAGGCTGAGACAACTAATCATTCAGACAAACAAAAGAATCAATCTCACAAAGAGAAGGTCACGGCATCCACTACTCCTACTTCAACCGAAATCAACAACTCACAAGTGTTGGATAACTCAAAGAGTTAGTGAGAGAGAGTTCTACCATAAATCAAATACAAGAAGCTATCTGTACTTCAATAGCAATCTGTATTTTGTGAGTTATCTTATTTTGTAAACATGTCTACTTATATATAATAATTATTGGCTTTTATTTTCCTAAGAACTGCTCTCTCACAAATTAGGAATTATGTTCCAAACCACAATAACACCATATGTCATCACAGCCCCTTTCCTCTTTCACCTCTTCTCCACCACCTAATAGATTGCCAAATTCTTCAACTGGAGTCCCAACACTCTTCAACGTCTTCATCAATGGAGGACTGCCTAAGACCCGGAATTGATTGCAAGGTTAAACTTCCTAATTAATGTGGATATTTTTTGTGTGTCTTGCATTCCTTCTGTTTGTGAAATTGTTTCTATGTGACTACTTTTTGCCTTTTGTTTTTCATTTAGATTAATCTTTACAAGTTTCATGATGAAAGCATTCCTACCAATACCATTGATGATGATGCTTTGAAGGTATTTCCTAGAATTTTATTTAATTCTCTCAGTAAAAAAAATCACGTTTTCCTCTTATTTTACGTTCTTTTTGACATATTTCATTAATCTTGCTAACCCTTTTTGTTTTCCGTATGACACTATTCATTAACATCTATCTACATTTTTTTTTAATCCTATTGAAGCTTTGTTGTTGAGTTTTCTCTTACAATTTTTCTAACTGATGGTAGTTGATATCAAGTTCAGTTCAGCAAGTGATTGTGGATGCTAAGGTTGGGCCTCTATCATATGAAAAATGGCTTCCAAAGGCTGATATTCTTTAGTTATAAGTTTGTTGTTGTCTTTCACTTCATCTGTTCTTTTATTTTGGTTTGTCCTTTCTAACTTCTATTCTACATTTGTGCATATAATGCATGACATAAATATTTGTTTCATCCAACAAATAAGAAGTTGCCTTTTGGTTTTGTTATTTGGAAGCATTTATTTGAAGTTAAAATGATTTTTCAAGTCATGTAACCTTGCAGTTCTCATATGGAATTAATAGCCCTAATCAACAAGCCCAGAATGTCATTTTAGTCTTTTTTTTTTTTGTAACTTTTAGTATTTGTATTTTTTCCTTAAGAAATATTTGGAGTTCCAATTATTAATGGTGCAGATATGGTGAATATGAATATTTCTTTTGTTGGAATAGTTCCTCAATGACATGAGGAATTATATGGTTTTCTTTCTTCTTTCTATATCTATGCAATATTATTTTAAACAGTTATTGATAATTTGAAGTTCTCCGACATGTTTCCCTTTGATTTGACTTTTGGCCTTAGAGAAACCTAAGGAGATTGAGATGCTCTTTCTAATCGAAGGAGTTGATTTTTATGCTGTATTTATAAAACAAGTTCAACAGAGTTGTAAATTGTTTATATCAATTGAAAGTGACCTTTTTGCCTTCTTTGTCATTGGAGACAATATTGATGTATTGTAGTGTGATGTATAGTGATTAATGAATTTGGATTCCTTCTATCAAATATGTTTGATTCTCATAGCATCATTTAAGACTAAATTATGATAATTTCCTTATTTCAAAATGGCTTCTCACACTATTCTATTATCAACTGATAGTTGTATTAAGCAAGTCCTACCTCAAGGAAGTAATAAAGGAGCAATCCTTGATGATGTAGTAGCAAGAGCAATCTTCCCTTGGGATCTGACAGCAGTCAAAACTATTTTGTAAAGATGAGTTTTCCCCGTTCCACCGTGAACATAAACAAAAAAAAGAACCCACCACTTTCAGTAGCAATAACTTGCATTATTGATGCATATATATTATGTTGTTCATGATTCAAGCCAGCAAGCAGTATTTCATGTTCCTTTCTTAAAGCTAAGATGTCATAGGACATTTCTTCTTAAATCAACCTAATTGTTTTTTTTGGGAGCAAACTCATATCAGGTTGTGGCATTCGTGCATAGTCTCCTAAGGATTTCCCAACCATTGAAGTATTTTTTTCTATTTCATATATTGCATGATTTTTCAACTGTGTTTCTGAAAGTTGTAGTCCATCAAATTGCAAGATATGCCTTTGGATATGAAGTATATCTTCTGAAAATAGTTTCCAATGAGAATCCCAAAGCTGGCAAGGATTACCTACTTCGCAAAACATCAAAATTGTTACAAACAATTCACGGAGCTGTCTTCCGGAAGCCCAATATGAGGCTTCCAATATAGCATCATACCATTCCTTATCATTATCAAGAAGGCCAAGTGCATAACATGCCTCTTGATATGTTTCATAAACAATACCATTTATTTTTCTAATTTCCTTAAAATTTCTGGGACCTTTAACAATGTTAAGCAACATTCTTAGATAATAATTTTCACCACTTGAAGGATGTGCAAAATCAATTCTCCCAATACATTTTCCAGATTTTCTTCGCTTCCATTCCTTTACATTGTTATGCCAAACCCATTTTGTAGGGAAATCAGTATACGTCAATTCTCTAGCATCTTCATAATCATTATTAGCCTTCATCCATTCTGTGAACATGGTATTTTCAATTCTAGGTCTCCGTGCAACACTGTGAAGATGAGCCTTTTTTGAAAATGTTACGGGATGTTGTTTATCTAAATGAAAGTTTAACCTCTCAACTGCTGGTGACCGAAACTGAATATTAAATTCAAATATTCTCCAACATGCTTCAGAACCTGAAATATATCTACAATCCAAATAGGCTTTTTTCTCATCAATTACAACTCCAGATTCATTACCATTATTAGTATTTGTAGTATCTTGCAAAACCATAGTTGCTCTATCTGATCCCATGTTTATATATTTAAACAAATACTTAATTGACCGAGAACGGTTGCACCACTCTACATTCATGTGTGCTTGATATTTCACCAGAAGGTCTATGTTGTAAGGAACTACAAACCTGTTATCCAAAAGAACTCCTTTTTTTTCCACTGTTCGTCCATTATTCCTTATTCGGTAATTTGGAAACCCATCATTATCCAAAATGTTTTGAACAATTACAACTCCAGATTCATTACCATTATTAGTATTTGTAGTATCTTGCAAAACCATAGTTGCTCTATCTGATCCCATGTTTATATATTTAAACAAATACTTAATTGACCGAGAACGGTTGCACCACTCTACATTCATGTGTGCTTGATATTTCACCAGAAGGTCTATGTTGTAAGGAACTACAAACCTGTTATCCAAAAGAACTCCTTTTTTTTCCACTGTTCGTCCATTATTCCTTCTTCGGTAATTTGGAAACCCATCATCATCAATCGTTGTTTCTTCATAATACCTTTTAGGGAAATGTTTTGAACATTTATCATTCTTCATGCAAGGAGATCTTAAATTATCAACTCCACACAGACCATGCATCATATATAGCTTCACAGTTTCATAAGCTATTGGATCTCTATGTAAATCTGATATTTCAGCTTTGATTATACTATCAATATGTTCTGATGTTGGGTATTTGTCTTTAGGGTCAAAGAACAGGAGAATATGTGCATGTGGAAGGCCCCTTTTTTGGAACTCAATTGTATAGACAACTGCAAATATAAGATGCAAAAATTAATTATTATTTTTTTTACTTTTTAAAGAAGGGAAAAAAAATTAAGTATTGAACAATTACATCTATATTTAATACACAAAACACATACCTGCAATAACTGTTCCAATATGATTTTCTCGAGTTAGATCATGCAACAATGCATCCAATTTTATCTTGAAAACTCTTGCTACAATATGAGGTCGATCCTCTGTTTTTTGACCAGGTATTGAGTCCAAAAACAAACCTATCTCTTGCCATTTTGGGTTGCAAGTGAAAGTTATAAAAAGATCTGGATATCCTACCCATCTGCAAATGGCCATTGCATCTTGATAATTTTTTGCCATATATCTTGGACCTCCAACAAATGTAGAAGGCAAAACTACATGTTTTCCAATTGTTAGTGGATTTGAATCTCCTCTAAGAATGACATCAGGTTGTATCATTATTTATATGATGAACTCTCTCTCTTTTTAACTCTTTTACTTTCATACTTTGCATTATTTAGAATTTGGTATTTTTCATTGTAATGATTTATGATATTTGAGCTAAAATTATCACTCAGTGCCTCTTCATGTTAAAATATTAACTTTAATATGGGAATTTTTGGATAATATATAGATTTTGCACCGGCTCCTAAACGGGGTCGAGGAACTCTAAAAAGATTAAAAGTTGCTAAAAAAGCTAGTAAAAGCAGTGATGGAAAATTATCGATTATGTTCTCAGCAAAGTTAGGTGGACTGATTGTAGTAAATTATCGCAATTTCGTGGATGAAGTGGTGCTTCAACTGAAACATCATTTGCCTCTTCTGGTGTGAAGAACTGGAAGGAAATACCACAAGAGGCAAAAAACACCATGAAAGCTAAAGTTTTGGTATGTATGCATAGACTAGTCTTACATGTTTTTTAATAATATAAAATTATTATTTGTTTTTCATATAATTGTATTATTTGTTTTTAATGTAAATATATATCATATTGTGATGTTATTAGGAAAGGTGGAGACTAGTGGATGATGATAATTCTCAAACCAAAATTTTCAACATTGCCCAAGAAAGGTATAGAGATTGGAGAATAGATTTATCAGCAACACACAAAACATACAAACATGACAGGGAAGTCTTAATTCGAAATAACCTTGAGGAGCTCGATATCAAAGAATGGGAGGCAATGATCACATATTCTGAAACACCTAATTTTAAGGTAAAAAAAAAAAGTCTAATTATATGGTTTTGTTTTATTAGCATATGATATCAGATATTGTTTTATTATATAATAATATAATAAGGTGTGACATAAAATGTTTATTTCAGAAAGGATAAGTAACTTAGAAATGCTCGTAATTGGGGGCAACGAGTGAGCATTCATTGTACTGGGAGCAAATCGTTTTCTCAAATTAGCTATGAAAATGTAAGATCAAATAGCAATAATATTCAAACATATAATTCTAATATTTGTAGTGTATTATAGTTATAACTAACCAATTAAAAGATGATTGTTTAATTTGTTTGTTTATATCATAGCGGGATCGAGAAACACAAAAGGAGCCTGATGCGCTTGAATTGTGGGCAGTGACCTATTGTCCAAAAGGCCAATGGGTTAATAATGATGATCAACGTGTATATGTAAGTATATCATTTTTGTGTGTGTATTTAGTTTTGTAAAGATTAAATACATTTATGTTTTGCTTGTCTTAATATATTTTTTTTAATATAAACTGAACTAAGATAGAAAATTGATATATTTATGTTTACCATATAGGATGAAGCAAAACAAAAAATTGTTGAAATAGAAGAGAAAGAAGGTCGAACATTATCTAGTAATGAGCGGGACGTAGTATTCCAATCAATTGTTAGCTCTTTGTCCAAGTCAAGATATATTCGTGGCCAAGGATACATGGCAAGGCCTCAAACTTTTGCAGAGCGTGTACGCAACGAGGTTAATAGTGAGATTCAATTTCTAAGGAGAGAACTAGAGACAGAACGTGTTGAGAGGGCAGAAGAATGTGTTGAAAGGGAGGCACAAATATTGGAGAGCTTTCGTGCTGAATCTGAGGCAAGAGAATTGAGGTTTTTTGGCAAAGTATGATAGAGGAGTTTATGGCTTTATTAGCTAACCATTCTTAGGTATACTAAATTTATTTATTTATTTATATATACTTTATAATTAAAATTAATTAGTGATTATATAAGGGGCTTTAAGTACTAATAGTATATATTGGTATTAGTGTTATTATGTAGAAACGTGTATATTGGTGTTAGTCACATCATGTAGTAATGATAAATTAATTTCGAAGCCCAATTTACATGCCAATGCATCTTGATGATTTGATGAAATATTATTTTCTAACCTTGTTGATGGTAGGTTGTAGTTTCGTAACCCTTAAGGTTTATTTTGGTAGTTCACATTTGGAACTAAGTGTGGATGTTCAATTGGCTTTTGTACATTGTTGTTGAGATATTTGCATTGTTATTTAGTTATGCCATTTTTTAGGCTAATATCGTTGTCTTTTTGGCTTTTGGTCTATACATTTGGCAGATTGTTAGTCTTTTGCTATTGACCATAATAGTGAAATTTGTTCTATGAACACAAAATATTTGGGAGATTGTTGTTGAATAACTATATAAACACAAAATATTTTATATATATATTTGTAATTATTGAATTTATATGTTGTGATTAAAGTTAATAAAAGTAATGAGTTTATGGCTTTAAGTAGTAATCGTGTATATTAGTATTGGTGTCATTGTGTACTTAATCCTGTATATTGGTATTGGTGTCATTGTGTAGTAATGATGTATATTGGCATTGGTGTCATTATGAAATGGTATATATTGGTGTTGGTGGCATTGTATAATGTTATATATTGGTGTTGGTAGTATTGTATAATAATAGTGTATATAAGGGGCTTTGTGTGGTAGTGGTGTATATAAGGGACTATATTAATTATTATTATTATTTTTTAAAAATTTTATAGGGAGGTAACCAAGGAAATAAGTCGTGTAGATGCAATGATGGTACTTTTTGGAAGAAGCTTTGAAGACAAAAAAGGGGAAGTTTGTAGATACTGTTGAATATGTTCTTAGCATGCATGATGTGCAATTTTTGGAAGAAGCTTTGAACCCAAAAAAGGAAATTTTGTAAATACTTTTGCATGTGTTTAGAATATATGATGTGCAGTTTTTGAAAGAAGATTTGAAGCAAAAAAAAAAAAAAATGAAGTTTGTAAATGCTTATGCATATGTGCTTAGAATGCATGACGTGTAGTTTTTGGAAGAAGCTTCGAAGCCTAAAACAGGAACTTTGTAGATACTTTTAAATATGTGCTTAAATTTAAAATCATTGTATCTATTTTTGTGTTTTGATTTAGCTTAGAAAAAATTGTATATATTTTAGAGCTAAGAGATGAAATTTGTGAATGATACTTTTAAATATAAGCTCAACAAGTTGTATCTATTTGTATATAATGAAGTAATTTAACTTTCGTATTGTATATCTTTTTATTTTGCATGGAAAATAGGTTAAGGGACAAAATATGTATTTATATATGTATATAGGTTAAAAGTAACAAATATATATATATATTTAAAAAAAAAAAAAAAAACTTTACTATGCAACGAAATTACAGATGTAATAAGTTATCACAACAACATTTTCGTTGCAATAAGTTTGTTCCCATTATTCTTGTAACTTCTCGCAACGAACCTACTGATGTAATAATGTATTACATCAGTAATTTCGTTGCGGTAAGTTTGTGCATATTATTCTTGTAAGTTATTATAATGAAATTAACTGATGTAATAACATAATATCGTTGCGATAAGTTTCTGCCTATTATTCTTGTAACATATCGCAATGAAATTAGTGATGTAATACATTATTACATTTGAAATTTTGTTGTGATAAGTTTGTGCATAATATTCTGGTAACTTATTACAACGAAATTACTGATGTAATAACGTATTACATCAGTAATTTCGTTGCGATATGTTTCTGTCTATTATTCTTGTAACATATCGCAACGAAATTACAGATGTAATATGTTACTACATCGGAAATTTCGTTTTAATAAGTTTGTGCATATTATTCTTGTAATTTATTACAACGAAATTACAGATGTAGTAATTTATTACATCGGAAATTTCATTTTAATAAGTTTGTGCATATTCAACGAAATTACTGATGTAATACATTATTACAAAAGTAACATTGTTGCGATAAGTTTTTGCCTATTATTCTTGTAACATATCGCAAAGAAATTATTGATGTAATACATTACTACATCAGAAATTTCGTTGTAATAAGTTTGTGCATATTATTCTTGTAACTTATTACAGTGAAATTACTGATGTAATACGTTATTACATCAGTAATTTCGTTGCGATAAGTGTTTTAAAATTATTGATAAATGTATTGCCACATAATTTGTTGTTGCAATAATAGTTTATTGCAATGACAAATAAATTATTGCAACGACTTCTTAGTTGTAATAAATTCAGTTTATTGCAACGATAATTCTGTTGCAATAACCTATTACCACATATTTTATTACGACAGCTCGCATCGACTTTTTTGTCATTGCAATAGAGTCTATTGCAACGAAATTGGACTTTTTGCAATGACTTTTTTTCGTTGTGATAGTTTTTTTTTTTTCTTTCTTCATCTTCTTGTAGTGCGCACACAATACATTGTAATACATTGAATATAAAAAAATGTAACCTATAAGGCTTTATTGTGTGGATGAAGACCAAAATGCCGAACCACATGAAACCCTAACCTCATCTCTCTCGACATATCTTCTTTTTCTTTTTCATTGTTTGGTAATATCCATGGAAAATATAAAATGATGGATATTTTTTATTATTACTGTTATGACATATTTGCTATTTTTTTTTTCTTTTTCTTTTGAGTATACAAACTGTGATTGACTTGGTTTGAGAAGATTTGGACTTCAGATTTGATTTTGGGATCCATAGATTGGTTGGGTAATTGTGTCCTGCCTTGGAGACTGTCCAACAACGGATCATGGGTTTTCGGATTCAATTTTGTTGATGGAATCGCCACTAGATTGGCCTTGCCTTCGATTTCTCGAGTTTCTTGGTGATTGTTCCCATCGTTTTGGAAACGGCATATATAGGAAGAAAAAAGAAGCGAGGAGGTGGGCCACCAACTTTGAACTCTTTTTTGCTTATTCCTTGAACTCCTTATTGATGAGTACGGGTTACAACTTACAAGAAGTGGGAGAGACATATATAGGAAAGATGTGCAGAATGATATATAGATAGAAGGAAAAAAAAAGGAGAGAGACAGACAAGAAAGATAAACTAAAAAAGAGAGAAAGAAAGTTGAATCAAGCATTGTCAAGATGGAAATTTTAAAATGACACATGTTTAGGTGGAATTTGTAGCCAGAACTTTGGCTATACAAATTCCGCCTAAAAGTCCCAAGGGAATTTGGATTTTCCATCTTCTATCATAGCCAAACTTGGAATTTAGATAAAAGAGAATTTAAAGTGATTTCTTCACCCAAATGATGGCTACAAATAACACATCCAAACACAGGGTTAAGAATTTGGTTCTGGGTTTTGAAAAGGTACATGCTTTTGTCCCAATGATTGTATGTTTTTTGGAAAGAATTTAAGGTTTATTTATTTATTTATTTATTTTTTTATCAATTGATAATAACAAGTCATTGAATGCATTGCCCTTAAGTTTAAAGTAAAATAAAAATTGAAAATACTTCTCTATAAATCAGGGAGGCATCCGAATTGAAAGGAGATTCAAAATTTTCTATAAGTCAACTTAGTTTGGAGTCCTAGTGCTTAGAAACCCTAAAATAACTTAAGCCCACGAATTTTGATCACCGTCTCTACATATTCATCATCCAAAAGCATGAAGCATCATACATATATAGTACTCAATTCCCTTAGGAATCCTTAAATAGTACCAATGAAACCATATTCAAGTTCTTTTCTAGGTACATCAACCGATCATCCTCATCAACAGATGGAGGCATCCAACCAAAAAGCACATCTACTCCACTAAAATCATGACAAGAGTACATGGACCAGGAAATTAGAGGAGGATCGTCGTGATTGTGGCCGTGTTCGTGAGATCCAGGTGAGTGATTCATCAACGGAGAAGGATATGCCACTCAAACTCATGCAAGAGAGAGTGCACGCTGACAAGCTCTAAACTTTAGATAATTAGAAACTTTCCTTTTATTAAAAAATAATTTGTTTTGTTTTAAGTTAGTCAAATATGTCCTATTTTCATAAAAATTAGAAAAATACAAAAAATATGCTTTGATTAGATTTAGTTGAAAGTTGTTTTCTAAAGTGGATATGATAATTATATAAGGGCATGCTATTTAATCTTGTATGTTCTTCTTTAGGATGATTGATAGATTTGTTTTGTCATGTTATCCAATGTCATCATCATACATCCTTACATATTCAAGCATCCACATGCAGATGAATCATATTGACAAATGATTACATGCATCCATAAGGCCTAGGCCAAGCCTCCACCTGCACCAAATTTATAAAGGATTCCAATTACATAAATAAAAGGTCCCAAATTATATTAAAATGTACCAAAAAATTGTCAAATGATAATTTATTCTTTTAAGAAAAGGTATAGGTGAGTTTGCTTTCTTTCTACCACACCTGCGCAAGAAAACTCACAAAATATTTAGTTCATAAAAATCAAATCTAATTAAAACCCTAAGTTGTTTTACTAAAAAATAATATTTAAATTTTAAAAAACACACATAAATTTATCACATTAGGCCGCAAAATGTGTTGAGCCACCCAACATTCATCAAGTAGTAAGATGTCATTCAACTGATCATATATTATGCCATGTAAAGAAATGAAAATAAAGTTGATAGGAAATCAATAATTATTTTATCTATAAAATATTTATATTTCAAGTTTTTTACACTTTAAAATATTCCCAAAATATGGGTTTAGGCTCGAATAGTAAGTAATATCCTATTGACTCTAAATTTGGTGTGAATATGTATGATCCAACAATGATGTTTCGAAATATTAGTAGAGAATCAAATGCTATTTAATAGGATAACTAGGCCTAACTTAATTTGATCCGGAAAAATACAAAATGCTCTGGATATGACTGCAACCTTAACCAACCATATTGAAGTAGTCTACCAGCTGAATAAAAACCTTCTGTCATATTCTTTGTGTTTCACTTTATAATTCATCAATTACAATTTACCACATATATTTTCACTTTTCTTATAAAATAACTAAAGTTTAAAATTGAAAAAAACCACACATACGACAAGTTGTGATTAGTAGAACATAAAGTGGAATACAAAAAATGCAATAGAAGATTTTTATTTCTACGAGTAAACCTCTTTTATGGGGTCTCTACTAAAGATATCGCATGATCTATTATTAAGGAAAATGATAGAATACTCCTTAATAATAGTCGAAATTTTGTTTTTCAGTTGTCTATTATTGGTCTGTAGCAGAAATATTTACTTTTTTTTTTTTGGTGGTAACAACTAATTAACAACTATTTTTTTGTTTTGCTAAGAGTGATTACAACTTCTTCGTTATAAACGTGGATTTATGTGTCTGTGTGTCCCTCTCCCAAACCAGATCAAGCACTATACATAAACAGCAGGGAAATCATACGGCTTTCAAAAAAAAAAGAAGCATAGATGAGCAGTTCTGACAGCACAAAACTTTATGTAACCATGTTTCCATGGGTTGGCTTTGGCCATTTCATTCCCTACCTTTACCTCTCCAACAAGCTAGCGGAGAGAGGCCATAGAGTGTCCTTCTTATTGCCCAAAGGAGCACAAGCTAAGCTGCATAAACTCAACCATTATCCAGACCTTATTCACTTCTATCCCCTTCTCATTCCCCATGTAGATGGATTACCTCCTGGTGCCGAGACTGCCTCTGATGTTCCTTATTCACTTTTAGGGTACCTTATGATGGCCTTTGACCAAACCCAAGACCAAGTTAAAACCATTCTTACCAGTCTCAAGCCTGACTTCGTCTTCTTTGACTTAAGTCATTGAAAGGAACCTCTTGCTTTCTCTCTCTAAAACACACAGATTCTCTCCTAAATCACACAATCCAAGAACAATATGAATAATTCAATCCGATAGGATTGATCCCCTTGCATTCATGAACAAAACCTACTAATTATTATTGAATTCTATCAACTAATGAATCTAATCTCCTAGAGAGAATTTCTAAGAGAAACAATGAAGGTATTTTTTGATAATCAGCAACAATGGAGGCATGGCAGAGATAACACACACAGTTTGCATGTGTTTTCTCATGCATGCCTCTCATTGGTTGATCTAGATCAAGCCTCCCATTGGCTGGTCCAGATCAAGGCTCCTATTGGCTATTGCTAGTAACAACCAAGGTACAACCCTTAGAAGCTCTAACAAACAAGTACAAGGGGTTAAAGGTTAGAAATGTACTAGACCCCCAATGCACTCAATTAACCATCTAGGTACAAGCTTTTATAGCTTGGACCTTACTAATCATGAATATAAGCTCATACATGTTTTAATCAAATGTTAAACTAAGCCAATCCGTGCCTTAGTGGCTAGGGTAAGCATACCCACGGATGTGGGATGGTTGGGGTCTTAACATTGCCCCCTCCATCTAAAACACCTTGCCCACAAGGTGTGGGTAGTCTTCTTGGAGCTTGAACAAGAGCTCCCATGTAGCTTGAACACCTTTTTCTTGCTAGAAGTGAGCAGCCCTTCCACAAAGTCCATACTACTAGAGAGCCACGGCCTAGGAGGTATGCCAAGAGGTTGGAGAAACCCTGCAGGCTTGCTAGTCTCATGCTTGAGTAGTATTTGGTGCTCATGGTTCCTCTTGGGCGGCAAACCCTTGGGTTCCTCAAAGACTTGAGGAAATTCTTCTACTAACTCTCGGATTGGAGCACCAATCTCTTCTTGTATACTAGCCAACTCACAAGGCATAATCTGAAAGAGTAGTCCCTTCATGGTAGCCTTCCCCTTGAAGTCCTTGCTACCTTGTATCAAGTTGGGTTTTTCCTTCAACCCTTGCAGCCACACTTTCTTTCCTTCATGCATGAACCCCATCATAAGGTTCTTGAAGTCCCAATTAATCATCCCAAGTGTGCTCAACCATTGGGTACCCAATACTATGCCATATCCTCCCAATTCTAGCAAGTTGAAAGTCAATTTCAAGTGCAAGCCTTGCATCTTGAACTTCACTTCTTTGCATTCTCCCAAAGTTCTTATTACTTGGCCATTTGCTACCCTCACTCCAAAGTTGCTTTCCCCATCAATTGGTAGCTTCAATGTCTTTGCCAAAGTCTCATCCATGAAGTTATGGGTGCTTCCAGTATCAAGAAGAACAACAGTCGTCTGGCCATTCACAATGGCAATCACTCTCATGGTGGAAGGAGAGGTGCTGCCCAATAAAGCACATAAAGTGATCTCGGCCTTTGCTTCTTCTAATTCTGCCTCAACTTCTTCTTCCCTAATTTCTACCAATTCGGCCTCTTCATCTTCCACTTCTTCAATAAGATATAGTTTCCTATCCTTGCACCTGTGATCTGAACTCCATCTCTCATCACAATTGTAGCACAAACCCTTCTTCCTTCTCTCTGACATTTGCATAGGTGTTAACCTTTGCACTTGCATAGAAGGTCTTGCACTAAACTGTTTGGAATCCCCACTTTTGATCTCAACCCGGGCTGCCCCTTGTTGGGCTTGTGACTGGACCCATGAGTCTCGGCTTGGCTCATAGGTTGGTCTTGTACTTCTTTTCACAGTTGTCAAGTACTCCTCTTGTATCTTGGCCAAGGCATAGGCCTCCCTCTAAGTTCCTTGGCCCTTGCATTTTTACAGCCAACCTGATTTCATCTTTCATGCCACTCATGAAACAGCTTAATTTGTGCATGTCAGATAAATCCCTCACCCTATTACTAGTTAACTCAAATTGACTCTTATATGCAGCAATAGAATGAGTTTGTTTCAATTTAGTCAACAATTCCATAGGATCATCATAACTAGCAGGCCCAAACCTAATTTGTATAGCTCTAACAAAATCATTCCATCCATGCAATTCATGCTCACAATCTTGGAACCACACTAGGGCTTCCTCATCTAAGTGGTAAGAAGCATGCATTACCTTCTCGGGTTCAGGAACTTGATAGTAGTGGAAGTATTGCAATGCCCTATACACCCAAGCTGTTGGATCACCACCCTTGAACCTTGGAAAGTCCAACTTCATTGGCCTCGGGTCCCTTGCTCTCCCTTGGTTCCATGGAGGTCCATCTTGCTCTTGCCAATAAGGATCTCTATGGTGAGCTCCTTGGTACTGCCTTGGCCTTTCCCGAGCTTTTCTTCCTCCTCCTGGATCAAACCAAGCCTCATCTTGGTCATTCAAACCCCATTGTTCCTCTCTCAGGTCACCAAAGTGCATTCCATGTCTTGGTGGGGCAGCATGGGGCTCAAACTGTGCTTGCTGCCCTTTCTGCCTTCCTTGCCTCCTTCCAAGCCAAGGTTCCTCATATGGAGCTTCAAAATGCCCTTGAAATGGAGGCATGAACCTAGCATTGTTCCTCACATTCCTTCTTTCCTCAATCGGGTCACCAAATTCACCCAAAATGGGTCCATTCTGACCATTTTCAAAAAACTCACCTGTTTGCATACCAACTTGTGGCTGATTAGCTCTAACTCTAAAGTCTTGATTCAATGGTCTCATGGGCATAGCATTCCTCACCTCAGCCCCTAATGGAACTCCATGAGCTTCTCTAGGAGCTATTGGAATTTGCTCTCCCAAATTAGCTTGAACCTGATTTGGACTTTGCTCCTCCTGCCTCGGTTGCACTGCTGGTTGCTCCACCACTGGTAATCTTTTCATCACCTCCTGCATCATAGCTCGAATTTCAGCCACTCCAGCCTCTAATCCATCAACCTTCGAGTGCAATCCTTCAATGGACCCCGTGTGATCATCCACTTGTTTCTGGAACCTTTCCATATTCTTCTCGAGAACCGCAATTTGACTGGCTCTTGTTTCAACCATGGCTCGTATATAGCTCTGATACCAAATGAAAGGAACCTCTTGCTTTCTCTCTCTAAAACACACAGATTCTCTCCTAAATCACACAATCTAAGAACAATATGAATAATTCAATCCGATAGGATTGATCCCCTTGCATTCATGAACAAAACCTACTAATTATTATTGAATTCTATCAACTAATGAATCTAATCTCCTAGAGAGAATTTCTAAGAGAAACAATGAATGTATTTTTTGATAATCAGCAACAATGGAGGCATGGCAGAGATAACACACACAGTTTGCATGTGTTTTCTCATGCATGCCTCTCATTGGTTGATCTAGATCAAGCCTCCCATTGGCTGGTCCAGATCAAGGCTCCTATTGGCTATTGCTAGTAACAACCAAGGTACAACCCTTAGAAGCTCTAACAAACAAGTACAAGGGGTTAAAGGCTAGAAATGTACTAGACCCCCAATGCACTCAATTAACCATCTAAGTACAAGCTTTTATAGCTTGGACCTTACTAATCATGAATATAAGCTCATACATGTTTTAATCAAATGTTAAACTAAGCCAATCCGTGCCTTAGTGGCTAGGGTAAGCATACCCACGGATGTAGGATGTTTGGGGTCTTAACAGTCATTGGATGCCAGCCCTGGCACACCTACTTGGCTCCAAGGCCATATACTATTCCATAATAAGCGGGGTCTCACTTGCATCAATTTGTAAGAAGGTGACAAAGGATATGACTAATGAAGAGCTATTGCAACTGCCTCCTGGTTATCCTTGTTTGTCAGAGCTACTAATAAACAAGGAGTTTGAGATTGCACAACTCAAAGGAATTGTCGAAGATATGGGAACTGGGATGTCCTTGTACCTTCGAACTATCACTGGCATGACAGAGAGTGATGCAATGGCCTTCAGGACATATAATGAGCTTGAGGGTCCATATCGTGACTATATAAGGCAGCACTATGCTAAGCCCGTGCTGCTAACAGGACCTGTCATGCCTCAAACACTGGAGACAAAGCTAGATGAAAGATGGGCTAATTGGTTATCCAATTTCGAGCAAGGAAATGTTGTGTATTGCGCATTTGGGAGCCAAATTAAAGTACCAAAGGAACAGTTTCAGGAGCTGCTTTTGGGGTTTGAGCTATGTGGGCAACCGTTTTTGGTGGCTCTGAGTAATCCATATGGATGCGCGACGATTGAAGAAGCTTTGCCCGAGGGGTTTGAAGAGAGAGTTAAAGGGAGAGGATTGGTGTATGGAGGTTGGATGCCACAAACATTGATATTGGAACACAAATCTGTTGGGTGTTTCGTGACACATTGTGGTTATGGGTCCATGTGGGAGTCTCTCCTTAGTGACTGTCAAATAGTATGTGTTCCACATCTTGGTGATCAAATTTTGGATGCTAGGTTAATGGCAGGAGAACTCAAGGTTGCAGTGGAGGTGGAGAGAGAAAATAATGGGTGGGTTTCTAAGGAGAGTTTGAGCGAGGCCATTATCTCTGTGATGGATAAAGATAGTGAAGTGGGTGGGATAGTGAAATATAACCATGCAAAGTTGAAGGAGGTACTTACTAGTGAAGGCATACAAGAGAGATATTTGGACACTTTCATTCAGAGCCTACATGGTCTTTTGGATTGATTAACTGTCTCATATGAACTCAACTACTTAATTCCTTGTACTTAGAAGATGAGTAGAGGTTTCAATAGAGGAAGGATATACTCAGGTTATAACTGAGGGGATGCTAAAATGGTCTTGCAAGGAGTTGCAAATCCTCAAAAAACATAAAGCAGCTTATTTTTTGCAGAACTGGGGTTTTCACAATCAAATTTGCCCAATGATGTGCAGCAAGTTATCAGGACATATATGCCAAGTTAGGAGAACTTTTGTTTGCTTTCAATGTTCGTCTATTTGGGTATCTAGTTGTACCTCTTTCCTAGGCTAGACTCATTTTTATTTTTTTATTTTTTCATTGAATTCTTGTTTCATTTCTCTTCTAGGAAAACTTAATGTTGGGAGAATTTCATTTGTTGAGTAAATATTATTACACACTGAGGTGTGTACACACCATTTAATGTGGACATACATCCACAAATTATGGATATCCACATTCACAAATGTCTACAATTTATAAATATATATCCACGTAAAAAAGTGGTATGCGCATAACCAATTAGTGGTTATGCACATATTATTGGCTAATAAAGTTTGCTTTGCAATTTTCATTTTTCAACTAGTACCTATCAATACCGGGTCCAAGCATTTTGGGGCCTAAGGCAACAACTAAAATGAGACATTTTTACAATTAAAATGAGTTTTTTTTTTTTTTTTTTAAATATATTTAAAATTTTAATTAAATCATTTTTATTTTATTTTTATATCATAATATCTTTCACTTAAAAATTTATTCTTTTTGCTTTTTGAGATGAAAAATTACTAATTAATTTTTTGTATTCAAGTTCTTGTAACATCTCGTTTTTTCAATCGATAATATAACTAATCCACTTTATCTTTTTTGTGACATAGTTGATTTTAGATATTATCAATTTTAATTTTAAAAAACTTCATTCTAAAAAAGCAACTGTAACATGCATTGTTAGTAAAATTTTATAAGCTATACATGCATTTGGAAAAGAATCTAGCATTTTTATATAATTTAGTGTGTCAATTGGAGTATTTTCTTCCATATTTAAAACCTTTTTTAAAACTTTTAATTCTGAAGATAAATCTGAACCATGAATATCATATTTGAGAAAAGTTTCAAGATTAAGACAATATTTTTGCAAACTATCATGATCTAGTGATTTTCATTTATTGAAATTAAATAAAAATCCAAAATTATTTTCATATATATTTGAAATTGTTCAAACCTATTCTGAATTGAAAAAATAGCTTTATCTACTATATTTATGAAATAATAAAGGCAGAAATACACTTTTGGTCCCTATATTTAGGGGGTGTTTTCGATTTGGTCCTTATCATTTAATTTCAGTCAATTGGGTCCTTTTGTTTTTAAATCGTTTTCAATTTTACCCTTGAAGTTAACTCCGTTAGAAATCTGCATACGTGACAAACGAAAATTACTGTTGTGTCATTTAAAAATGATTTAATTAAGCCACGTCAGCATCATATATTTATTTTTATTTTTCTTTTCTCTTATTTTTTCTTTTTCTATTTTATTTTTTCTTTTCTCTCTCCTCTCTTTTTTTTCCTCCCTAGATTTCTTTTCTCTCTCCCTCTCCATTCATTTCCTTTTCTCTAAATCTCCCTCTCCACCACTAACCAGAGATCGAAGAAGATCGGCGAGGTGAACTCGAAGACGATCGGCGAGGTGAGATAGAAGACGAAGCGATGCTCGGCGAGGTGAGACCGAGATCGTGGGCTTCGGCTGTGAGGTGAGATCGAGATCGTGGGCTTCGGCTTCGGCTGTGAGGTGAGATCAAGATTGAGATCGTGGGCTTCGGCTTCGGCTGTGAGGTGAGATCAAGATCGAGATCGTGGGCTTCGGCTTCGGCTGTGAGGAGAGATCGAGATCGTGGGCTTCGGGACCTCGTGGGTGAGTGCGTTGACTAAGAAATTAAGAAGAAAAATGAAACCTTTCTTTGGGAGTTTGAGGGGCGGCATTTGAGTAAAAGCCTCGGGCTTTGTATGTTGCCGCGGCGGAGCCGGGTTCGGGTGCGGGTGTGGATGTGGGTGTGGTCGAGGTTGAAGCTGAGGGTGTGGGTGTGGGTGGCGAATGTGAATGTGAGAGGTTGGAGGGCAAAATGGGAAGAGAATTGTTGGTGGAAGTTGTTGTTGGTGGTGGTGTTGGTGGTGGGTGGATGGGAATTGTGGGTGGTTGTGGAGGGCAAAATGGTCTTTTGGAGGAGGGTGAGGTGGTGTTTATGGGTGAGAGCGGAGGAGGAGGTTGATCTGGTTTCAAACCAGCTTTGTGGATGAGGTCTAGACCAAGCTTTGCTTCAACTTGCTGAACGACGCCGTTTAACGAGTTCACGGCGTTTGGGTCTGATTGACGAAGCATCGACTCAACACCTCTTGGAGACGAGTTGGCAACAAGCGAGATCTCGCTTGAGTTGTTGAGTTGAGTGGGTTCTTCAAACCTTAGAACTAGTGTTCTTAGTTCTTCAAACCTCAAAAGCCAGTGTTCTTGGCAATGCATTTTTGTTTCAATTCTTGGAAGTATTTATTTTTGTGATTGAACTTTTTCATGGTTTTGTTTTTGTTTTGTTACACTTTGAAATGAAGTTAGGCATTAGACTTGGATTTTTTTCATATTGTTGTTGCAATTACAATTTGTGTTTAACAGTTTGGTGTTTGGCTGCCAAGAAAAGAAAGAGAAAATTGAAAGTTTAAATAGATTTGTTATTTTATTTTATTTTATGTTAATTTAGAAATTAAGATTTAGTTTTATTTATTTATTTATTATTTGTTTGTTGCTGACTTGGCCAAATAATAGTAGATTTAGCAATTTTTGTATGCCACGTAGGATTTCCGTTTGCCACGTAGGCAGATTTCTAACGAAGTTGACTCCAAGGATAAAATTGAAAAAGATTTAAAAACACAAGGACCCAATTGACTGAAATTAAATGATAAGGACCAAATCGAAAACACCCCCTAAATATAGGGACCAAAAGTATATTTCTGCCAATAATAAACTCCAAAAGATTCTTCAGAAGATCGTGTTGCCTCATTATCAACATTCTCATCAATTTGTTTCTTTCTATGAATTATACATTTTTCACGATATGGGTTCTATTTCCTTAATATATGCAATATCTTTGGATGAAATCATTGCAATAAATCCATTTTCTCTATATTGTTTAAAATAAGAAATGACCTTTTAATTGATCTATTGCAACATCATCAATATGCATATGTCTTTTGATTGTAAATTTTTACGAACAAAGTTGACATTAACTAATATATATGTCATACCAAATAGTCATTCCCATCAAGAACTCAAAAATTTCAATTTCATATGTTGCTAAACAATCAACATCACTTTTAATTTGTTTTAGGATCTTCCTTTGTTTTTGCTAATTGTAACAAAGCATCTCTTATTTGTGGAGTTTGAAATCTTATTGCTTTTACATTTTCAATACGACTTTCCCAACGTGTTTAAACCCGACACATTATCTTGTAAAATTTTCCATTGTTTTGTAAAAAAAGAAAACAATGTATATATATGTTGTACAACTCCAAAAAAAAGATATAGCTATTGGACAAGAATTGGCCATATCACATAGTACAAGCTTTTGGGCTATTTATTGTTCCAAGAGTTCAATGGCAAATAAGTAGTTTGGCTTTCCCTACCAGATTTCTACAATGGACCACATTAAAATATTTACCATCCAAATCTTGCAAGAGTATCCTTCCATCCCATCGTTAGAAGCATATATATGGGATAGCTGAATGCACATGACTTGCACCACTTCTTAGAATCAAAACTAATCAAAGAGTAAACAAGAGATTGCTGAATGCACATGACTTGCACCAAGTCAGTATCCCAGAAAAATTCTCCTACATATGGAATTAATTAATTAAGTTATTTATTTATTTTATTTTTTTTTGATAATTTTTTATTTATTTTTTTATTGAACGAGAAACCAAACACAAACATAAGTACAGCCCAAAAACGAAATACAGCTTAGATACCCAAATATACTTGAAAGTAAACAAAGAGCTCCTAACTTGGCATGCATATATGTCCTGATAACTTGCTGCACTTCCTCGGACAAACTCCAAGGCAACAAAAACACACAGATTTGATTCTGAAAACCCTCTTCGCCAAGTAATTATGAGCTGCTTTATTCGAGGATTTGCAACTTTGTACAAGACCATCTTAGCATCCCCTCCTTCCTCAATTGAAACCTCTACTACTCTTCTAAGTGCAAGGGATTAAGTGGTTGAGTTCATATGAGGCACTCAGTCAATCCAAAAGACTTTGTAGGCTCTGAATGAAAGTGTCTACATATCTCTCTTGCATGCCTTCACTAGTAAGTACCTCCTTCAACTTGGCATGGTTATATTTCACCAACCCACCCACTTCACTGTCTTTATCCATCACAGAGATAATGGCCTCGCTCAATCTCTCCTTGGAAATCCACCCATTATCTTCTCTCTCCACCTCCACTGCAACCTTGAGTTCTTCCACAATTAATCTAGCACTCAACACGTGATCACCAAGCTGTGGAACACATACTATTTGACAATCACTAAGGAGAGACTCCCACATGGACCCATAACCACAATGGGTCACGAAACAACTGACAGAATTGTGTTCCAATATCAAATTTTGTGGCACCCAACCCCCATACACCCATCCTCTCCCTTTAACTCTCTCTTCGAACCCTTCTGGCAAAGCTTCTTCAATTGTCGTGCACCCATCTGGAGTACTCAGAGCCACCAAAAACGGTTGCCCACATAGCTCAAACCCCAAAAGCAGCTCCTGAAACTGTTCCTTTGGTAGCATACTTTGGCTCCCAAATGCACAAAACACAACAGTTCCTTGCTCGAAATTGGATAACCAATTAGCCCATTTTGCATCTAGCTTCGTCTCCGGTGTTTGAGGCAGGACAGGTCCGGTTAGTAAGACAGGTTTAGCATATTGCTGTCTTAGGTAGTCACAATATTGACCCTCAACCTGATGATTTGTCCTCAAGGCAATGGCATCACTTTCTTTCAAGCTAGAAGTAATTCGAAAGTGCAAGGAAGACCCGGTTCCAAAATCTTCGACGAGTATTTTTACTTTAGCAATTTCGAACTCCTTGGGTTTTAGTAGCACTGACAAAGAAGGATAGCCAGGAGGTGGTTGGATTAGCTCCTGATTAGTCATATCCTTTGTTATCTTCTTA
>OU015761.1:58183782-58258782 GCA_907173295.1 Fagus sylvatica | reverse complement strand
GGGAGTGTTAAAGATCAATCACCGCCTCTCTCTCTCTCTAGAATCTTCTAGAGCTTTCTAGAAATTTCTCTCTCTATCTAGAAAGTTCTAGAAACTTCTTTAAGTCTCTCTAGAAGCTTCTCTCTAGAGCTTTCTAGAGTTTTCTCCTTCTCTCTAGAAATTTCTAGAACCTTCTCTATCTCTCTAGAAGTCTCTACAAGATACCACTATCTAGAGACTTCCACACACAAGAATTCCACACACAAGAATGTCCTAGAAGCTTGGAGAAGAGTTGATTTTGCCATTATGCAAGAATGTCCTAGAAGCTCTCAAGCTAGTATAAATAGGGAGCAATGGATCCCATTTTGTATCAGAGTGAAGTAGTGAAGTACTAATCAAGGAGTGAAAGTCCTATATGTAGTGTTAGTCTTGAGTGATTGAGGAGTGAAAGTCTTGTATGTAGTTTTAGTCTTGAGTGTTGAGTGTTTGTGAAAGTTGAGAGCTTTCTTTGTAATATTTTCAGTTTAATAAAGTCTTTTGTTGTGTCTCCAATTTTTAAGTGAATTTCTTCTTTGAGAGATAGAAAAATTTGGAGTTGTATATTCTAAATTTTTCTCAACAAGAAGGACACTTTAAGGCCTCTCTCCGCAAGCTTGTTTGAGAGGTGAAGGTAGGGAATGAAATGGCCAAATGCAAACCAGGGAAACATGGCTACATGAAATTTTGAGCTTCTTGAATTGCTCATCTTTTTTTTTTTGGGAGAAAAAAGCGCTTGAAAACTGAGTGATTTCCCCTGCTGTTTTTGTTTAAGTGCTGATCTTGAAAATTAAATTTTTTATTTTATTTAAGGCGGCAGAGATATGTGAGAGAAAGTGGGATTTGATTCGGACGGAAATACCTATTTTATCTTCCAACAGTAGCCTGCGTGGTGCTCAAAAGATTCATTCTAGAAAGGAGTTAATGGATGAGGACGTGTCCAAAGGTTGTCAAGCTAAATGCCCAGTCCCAGACAACGTATACAGGCATCAGTGGATATGTCCAAAGGTTTTTCCCTTTTGCTCAGGGTGGTACTCACTTTCTCTTCGATCCACTTTTTCAGTTTCCCGCATATTATTCGCTTATGCATCTTTTACATCACTTTACCAAAAAAGTATTCCTCATTCTATTCATATATTAAGCTTATTCGTTTGTGTGTCTGTTACATCACTTTACCAACAAAGTACTCATCATTCTATTTATATATTGAGCTTATTTATGCAACTGAAAATCAACATTTATTTGATTTTGTTAGGATTAGATTCTCTCAAATTATATATCTATCTAGTTATACTGTTTTGATATATCTATTATCTAGACATGATAAAGAACATAATATCTTAAATTAATCATTATGATTATGTTTTAATCCAACCAAAATAATGTGTTTACAAGTTTGAATTTTTGATACTTGGTTGATCATATTTTGATATGACTTTTATTACTATATTTTGATAATAAATGATTCCTAATTTTATGAAATGATTTAAGAGATATATGAATGTACTAGAAGCTGCAACTTACAAGAATTCATTATAGATATGAATGCACTTGAAGTTGCAAAATTTTAAAAAGTGTAAGTGGGTAAAATTCTGCATCAGCTCACAATTAAATTATGTGAGGGAAAATAATAAGATTTTGCTAAAAATCTACAAGTTTTATCCGGCCAGTTATATACAATTCCCTGAAGTGAATGAAACCTCATTTGATAACTAAAGGGTTGTGGACATAGAAGTGGTATGAACAAAATCAAGAAGGATGTACTCAAATATTCTCTCAAAAGGGATATTACACCTTACCACCTGAAGTGAAATTATTAACAATAAATTTTGTTGATCCAGAAGATCACATGAGTTATTTTGATATCCTAAATAAAAATGGATAATTAATAAATTGATTGTTGGTTGAATATCCATACCAGTTAACATATTCTTCTTGAACATATTATTACATTTTGTTATGTGTTTACATGTTTTTGGTTGATTATATTATGATATGAATTTCATTATATGCAATCAATATTGAGCTCTAGTACTCAAAATTATTTAAAAAAGAATATCACACTTTTTCACCTGAAATGAAATAACAACGAAATAAAACAATAAGAAAATGGCAAAGGTTTACAGAATAAACCTCTAAAAGGCTATAGGTGTGATATGGAAGATCATTGGTCGCATACCTGTCGTACACTTAAACAGTTGGCAGACCTATACCAAGCCTCCATAAAAGAAAGGAGAATAAATCGAAATGAATTTTACTAATTCTTGTGGGTTATTTCGATACCTTAAATAAAAGATCTTCATAAGGTTATCTTGATCCAGATGATCATGATTTTGCTGATCAAGAAGATCACAAAAAGATGATGGGTGAAATTTTTGTCTAGCAGACATTACAACCTTTAAAATAAGAAATATTTTCAAAACTAATGTGAATACTATATTAGGTTTATGTAACCTAATTAAAGACTCTAGAAAAGTAAAAATCATGTTACTTATAATTATATTCAAAATGGTTTAGTTAAATTATTTCTCATCTTTTACGTATGAAAACAAAACTAACTATTTATGCCTGGAGACATTATATTACATGTTGTATGCTATATTACATGATAAATTTGTTCTAAATCACCCGACTTCAATGAAAAAGTCGGTGCCAGAAGCATGACGAGAAATAGTATTCCCACCATTAGGGGGAGAAAACTCGTTGCTAGAAGCATAACAAAACTATCTTATTTTGATCCTTACATAAATCAATGTGAACTGTAAGTTCAAAGAATTATTTATTTGTAAGGTATTGGATAAGATAGTTTTGTAAAAGAAAAATAAGTCGCAACCCATGATGAGGCTATATCCATGAAACAGGCAATAATGTAATTAATCTATCCAATATTGTGCACAATATTTCTTGAAAATAAACTTCTAGAAGAGGGAACTCCTGAAGAGTTATCCCCTGAAGTGAAATCTCCTGAAGAGAAAAATGGTACCTAAAATTTTGAGATCTTGATATATTATACAGGAGAAATATGGGATAGAAATAAATTTGTTGTCGACAATATATTTGCTCTTAACATTACCAGAAGTAATGATGGTGAATTTGAACCACAAACCGTCGAAAAATGTCAAACGTAGAAATGATTGGCCAATGTGAAATTTGTTAGTTTATGATAATATATGTATTTATTTGTTAGTTAGTTGGGCTTAATAACATGTGCCCATGCCCTTGTATATTGAATGTAAAGGTTCCTAACCCTAATAATACTTTGTGCCGTTTTTTATACAATTCATTGCTTGCATAGTTCACATGGTATCAGAGCACAGCTTCACAGTGAGTCACATCTCTGATGTGCAATTGTTTTTCTTTCACGTAAAAGACTAAAGAGAGAGAGGGATTGTTGTATTTTTGGATTGCAAGTTGCAAGCAATCCGTGAGTTTTCTCTTGAGCCATTAAGCCGTGGGGTTCAAAGGTTGGCTAAGCTTGGAGCTTGAGCCATTAAGCTTTCAAGCCATCATCAGGTTCTTGCCCTTATTCCTATTTTGTTTTTTTTCCTTTCAGATTCATCTCAGCCATCATCAGGTTCTTGGACACTACTCTTGCATTTAAATATGACAACCTCTGACTCATCTCATCCTATTTCCATTCAAATGAATGGACCAAACTATAGTCATTGGTCATTCCTTATGAGAAATTTTTTGAAAGGAAAAGGCTTATGGAAGTATGTCACCGGTGAAGAAACATGTCCAAAGAAATTAGAAGGTCAAAAGGTTGCAGACTTTGAATCTAAAGTGGAAGAGTGGGAGATGAATAATAGTAAAATTGTCATATGGATTGCAAATACAGTGACTACTTCAATAAGCATGCAACTTGGGAAATTTGAAACTGCCAAAGAAGTTTGGGATTTTCTTGCAAGACGCTATGTCCAAACTGATTTTGCAAGAAGGTACAAACTTGAGTTAGATCTTGCAAGTTTAAAACAAAAGACAAGCCAATCTATTTCTGATTTTCATTCTGAAATGTCAGTTCTTTGGGATCAATTAGCACTTATGGAACCAAAATAGGGCATACGATGTTTTGTTTGATTGCTACAAAAAATAATAAAAGTGAGAGAAATGAGTTGTGAGAATTCGGGATTGGGCAGTTGATGTATTTTGAAAGATGAGGTGTTGTGTGTGTAGTGCCAGTTCATTGGTGATAACCATTTTATTCTATCCCAATAAGAAGGTAGCTCCAATTTTAAACTGTTACTCATATTTTCTAAACAAATTATTTGGTTGAGCTTTTGAAATGTAAAGCAAAAAGTGTATGTTTTCAAGTTTCAATTGGATTTTGTGTTACTGTATAGTTTTCCCTCTCTTAAGATGGAGTATGTTATGATGAAAAAGGCTCTTCCTAATTGTTTAAAGATGGATTTGGTAATCTATTTAAAAAAATTCTAATTATTTTTCTTAGTATATAAATTTTGAACTCTTTTTCTCAATGACATTTTGCCTTTGTAAGTCAATTGCTCATTTTTCTTCTTCTTTGTGAATATTGACTATATTTGAGCCTATTTTAAATAATGTAATACTGTGTAAGAAAGGTGAGTTATTTCATTACTTGGAAATGGCATTTTGTGTAGGATAACATGAGAATTGTACTATTAGGTCCTTTTTGAAAGAATGTGCATGAGAAGTTTTTATTTAGAACGAAGCATTGTACTTTAACAAAGTTAAAGAGTGGAAATTGCTATTTCATTGTCATTGTTTTTCTTATTCATTAGACTTTTCTTGGTCCTGATTGAGCATGCATTATCCTGCCTTTTCTTTTTTTTGGTTTTTGAATCTTTTTAACATTAAATTCTGACACGTCTATGTATGTTTTGCAGAGGAAGAACTTATGAGATTCAAAGAGATCCTCAAGTATGGTTACCAACAACATTGGACCTATAAGACTTTCAAGTGCTAAGCATAAAGTCCATAAGTAAGGGATAAAACTATTTGATTTTCAAATTTTGAATTTTGAATTTTTATGTGGGGATTATAGATGTTATTTTGAATTTTTTTTACGATTTAAAGTTAAATGTGTATTACTACGATAATTTATGATACTCACTTATAACAATGTCTTTTTATAATTTAGACGACTTTTTTTCTTTGAAATGCAAATCCACTAGGATTGAGTGCGTACTGCTTTTCCTTTTACGTGCCTAGATACTCGCAAACAATGGAAGGGTATCAAGAAAACAATGATTGTAGCGAAGACGTTGACGCAGTTAAGTTGACAAAATAAAATGTTTTTGTTAGGAGGGTTCTAGACATTTGAGACAATGGAAAATGTTTTAGTTACTATTTTTTTTTTTTTTTTTTTTTTTTTTTTTAAACAATCATATTAGGTTTTGAAGTACGTTTTGTATACAAAATTGAATTTTGTTTATTTATTTATTAAATTAATTGATTCATGGATTGTTATATTTGGTTTGATTTTGATTTGTAATGCTAATTACAAAAGTTACTAGGGAGATTAAGAGAGAAGTTACAAACATTTGTTACCTTGCACGTGAAAAAAATGTTTTTTTTTTTTTTTTTTTTTTTTTTTCTTCTTCTTCCAATTTTAAAAACATAAAAAATAAAATCTATAGAATTGGAAGAAAACAAATTCTAAAGAAGCATTTTGACAACTTGTCCTGTGCAAATGCACAGGCTATTGTCTAGTATAAACTAATAGCTGAAGCATTAGCTTTTTCCCAAGACATGTCACATTAGACTTTCTATTCCCATAGCAATCCAACTTATGCCTCCCAAAAATTTTCCCTAATTTAATTCCTTCCCATTTACAACCACAATTAATTTTTTTTCCCTATTTTATTTCCTTCCCATTAATTTTTACCCTTAATGGCCTCTTAAATTTTCTCTTTTTCCTAATTAAATCATCATTCATCCACTAAATTCAGTTGTTCCAACAATTAATATCCTAATTGTTTTGGAATGCCATTAGTCAAATAAAATTGAACAATTATGTTCTACAAAAGGAAATAAATTGCTCATGATAGATTATTCAAAAAGGACCGGATTAGTAAAAGATAATATATTAATACCCACCTATTTTTTTCCATCATAAACTCATCAGTCATCAGCCAGCAGTTAAGGATTCCCACCATAACTTCCCTACTAGACTATGGGTTAGTTTGGGTAAGCTATTTGAAAAAGTATGTTTTTAAAAACAACGATTTTAAAATGTGCGCTTTGAAAACATGATTTTGAAAATCACATTTAATCGTTTGGTAAAACTTTGAAAAAGTGCGGTTTCTATCAATTGAGCGTTTGAATAATTTAGTCTAAAACTGCTGTTTCTAGTTCAAATAACGAAAAAAAGACTTAACTATACCATTAAAGTTATCTTGCTATTTTTTTTTTTTTAAATGCAATCAATGTTTCAAAATGTTATATAAAATTAGAATAAAGATAGAAATAAAGTTATAATAATTATTGAAATATTCAATATTTTCACAAAACAATTAAAATAAATTTCAAATGAGTTTATGTTAAAAACATGAAAATAACAAATAATAAATTTACCATCACAAAATAATAAGCTTTCAAATACGTATATTTTCTAATCCCACTCCCATCACCCCATCCTACACCAATTGTAGCTTAAAGTAATAAGTAAGTATTCTAATGGTTCTTTGTTTCATTAAAAAAAAAAAGCAGTGTATCCCAAACTATTCATTAGAGCAAATGTGTGGTTGGTAATTTGGTATGCATTTATTTCATTTTCATTGAGACCCGTGCCTCTTTTACTTTCCCAACAATTGGTCTACTCATTCTCCCATGCGTCTAATCTAAATATCTAATCCCCTCTGCTTTTCTCTCATGTTGTTGTCTAACACTTAAACTCCAACTCTTCACAAATAAAAAAGTCTGCTTCCGAGTTCCACCTCTCTTTCATGCGGCGTCTCCCATGATCAAGATGGGTCTTGGTTTTCCCTCTCTCACACACGGAATGCCATGTTTTGTTCGTGTTTTTGGAAGGCGCATTCACTTGATCATGGCAGGGATTTGGTGAGTGGGCGGTAATAGTGGGAACCAGATGAGTGTCTCACGTATTAGAGAGGAGAAGAACATATATAAGTGATACTGTGAGTGATTTTGTTTGATATTTTTGTCAAAATGCAAAAAGAGAAGGGTATTTTAGGCCTTGTGCATGTTGAAAAATTGCGTTTCGGTCACACATAAATCTGCGTTTTTGAAAAAGCAACACAGACCTTTCGGTTTGAAACTGGGGTTTTTTTGCGGTTTTTAAAACGTAATTTTGGAGAATCGCTAAGCCAAACGACCATACTTCTACAATTTCATCTCATAACGCGTGATTCCTCTTTCAAATCGTGGGGCCAAACCCATCCCATAACCCTCAGAATTGTGCGAGATTATGTACATTATATTATTATTTATTTATAAATTATTATAAATAACATATTATAATTGAAAAAAAATGCTTCATATGCGAATTACTGTGTAAATATTAGAATGAAAAAATGTTGTGATTTTAGATTTAGTAGTGACAAAATTTAATTCATAGCTAATTCATAAATAACCACATATACTTTTCAAACAATTGATTTTGTTTTCTTATGTGCTATTACATGAAAGCTAATCCCATTATTGCAGGTGAAAGGAATCAGGAAATAAATCAAATCTAATCCCATGATTCTAGCTACAAGAAATCAGGAATAGATTTTGGCTCCCTAATAATTTGAGTTTTTTATTAAAACAAAAAATGCTATAGTTAAATTCATATGATACTTTTATTTTTATTTACCATTTTAGTCACAAACCCAGAACTCAAATATCTTCGACCAACATAATTAATTTTTCTTTCTCTCATTTATCCATCTAAAAAAAAATATATATATTTTATATATTCGGTATCATATTTAGAAAATGATTTATATTTTTAACATAAGTAAATATTGACCAAAGTAGAATAATATACGAAAGGTTGTATCACTTATAACATCATCAATTAAATTGATTACAAATTAAATTCATATAAAAAGTGAGGTCCTCTAAAATTCTTAGGTTACTCTACCATATAACGTTCTTTAAATCCTCACATTCCCTTTAAAATAAAAGGCTAAGATTACGCCACTTCTTTAATCCACTAACATAAATTTAAAATAATATTTTTCAAAAAAAAATAAAAGGAAATATATATCCCCACAATGATAGTGTTTTGCTCAAAAAATAATTACTTAGACATAACAGCTAAAAAACCCTTTCAACTACCACATTAAAATACATTAAATTTAATAGATTGAAATAACACACTGATATAACTACTACCAAAACAATGATAGAGAACACAATTCATGATGCTGAAAATTTGAAGAAAATAGTATATTCAAGTTCTTATTTTTGCCATTATAGTCAATAACTCTTGGTATTTTTATATTTATCTATGATGATATGTTAAGGCAACATTGCTCATTAATTGGCAGTAGAATGTGGTAGCAAACCTCATAAGTAACAATAATGTTATTAATTAATATTAATGCAAAAAAAAAAAAAAATTACTTAGACAAAACAGTTTAAAAACCTTTCAACTACCACATTAAAATTAATTAAACTCAAAACAATTAAAATAACACACTAACATGAAGAAAATAGTATATTGAAGTGCTTATTTTTGCCATTATACACAATAACTCTTGGTATTCTTATGTTTATCTATGACGGTATGTTAAGGCAATATTGCTCATTAATTGGCGGTAGAATGTGGTAGCAAACCTCATAAGTAAAAATAATGCTATTAATTAATATTAAAGCAAAAAAAAAAAAACTTAGAAAGAACAGTTTAAAAACCTTTCAACTACCACATTAAAATTAATTAAACTCAAAACAATTAAAATAACACACTAACATAACTACTACTACAAAAATGATATAGGATACCGCTCATGACAAAAGCGTGTAAAAGTGAAATGGAGGTTAATATGTTGAAGCTTTGAAGAAATTTGTTCCTTATATACTAGGTATGTTTACTAATAAGAACTCTATAAGGTAGAGTATTTACATATTTTGCGGATCGCGCAGGTATGCGACTAATTTATGATAATTTGTTGGTTTTTTTTTTTTTTCTTTTCTGGAATGTAATTCTTTTTGCGACTCTTCTACATTGTACTATTTATCTTTCTTTTAATCTAATCTAAACCCCCTTTTTACGCCAAAAAAAAAAAAACATGCCTATGCATGCAAGACATGAAGGCATAAATAATAAATCAACAAATCAAGATATATAATTTTTTTTTACAATTTTTAAGTTGTGATGGATCTTGGTGAAAGTGATGTTACTTTATCATATCAACAGTTATAAAAAAATTCCAAGATTATTTTTATCAATCTGATCATGGAGATGTTTCATTTGTTTCAATCTCAGTTCTCATCAATGGGGGGAAGTCCAAGCACTTCTAGCTATCTAGAGGTCTTAAACAAGGGGATTCTTTTTCCCCATATCTCTTCATCATCTGTGAGGAAGTTCTTTCTAAACTAATTGATAAAGAGTATTCAAACGGTCAAATCAGCGAAGTAAAGATGAATTTGAGGGGTCTAGCTTTCAACCATGTGATATATATTCTGACTGTTAGAAAAATGGATAAGAGTGAATGAGAAATTGCCTCCTAAAAGTGGGTCAAGCGGATCCATGTCGGTTTGGCCTAGTTTATAGGACTATTCATCTCACACATTTTCAAGGGTATGTTAATTGCATGTAAGCATTGTGGGTATTAAACGGATTGAGCATAAACTTTCTACTTTTTTTTTTTTTTTTTTTTAATGATGGACTATTTGAATGTAATTATATAATAAATATATATAAATTCATAAAATGATAATAACAATGGCTAGTTCATGAGCTTGTTTTTTTTTAAGGAGGGTAGACTATTGAGATTTGATTAAATATATTAATTCAATTGAAAAGAATATATTGGAAAAAAAGTAATTGTATAAGTGGGATCAATAATTTTGCATCTTAAAGAATAAGAAGAATGAAATTTCAATAATTTTTTTTTTTTAAATATATGAAAAATAATTTAATTTAGTATTGAGTTAAAGAGCCCCAATTTGAGATTTCACTTAAGGCTCTAATTAAAATGATTACGTCGTCCTGATTGGGATCAGGAGAAATTGTTAGGTGTCTCAAGACGACTCCTCCCTTCCGCTCACAGGGGGTGAGCCCCAGTGGGAACCATGTGTGGGGCCCACACCCATTGTGAGAGATGGAAGGAGTCCACATGATAAACTTCTAATTTTCTATTAGAGGTATAAAATATGAACTTTTAACTCTTTGTGTTCTACTAGAGGTATTGTACCCACAAAAAAAATGTATGGTAGAATTACCCCTTTTGAAAAACAAAATTGTACACAATGAACATCTTTTGCAGAGACCCCACGACAGGATTATTCATAGACATTGAAGGGAATGTTTATCAACCTTTCGCAAGTCAGAAAAGATGATCTTCCACTCTTCCAAATGTATGACGACCAATTAATTCCCGACCCCAAATGGACGACCTACTACGCATGACTACTTATCCCATCTACCTGTGACTCATCCCTTATCCATTACGGGAATATAACAAGACAGCTCACAAAGTCGAATCCTCACCTTTGACAGGTGTTCTCCATGAATCTAGGGGGTTAAGGCCTCGCAACCTCACCCAGCACTACACTCCAAAGGTGCAACGGCTTTCCAGATCTAAGGGCTATTGAATCACCATGTGTCCCAAATCCAAGGGAGTCTGGAAGGCCACGTGCTATGACCAGAAGGCATAAAACCCCATTATCTCTCCTAATCTCAGGTATGAAAAGTACTTTTCCAATACAGAATTACTCTCTCAAGGTTTTTTTTAGGAACTTATATTGACAAAGGCATCGGAGCCTCCTAGGCCGGCCCCAAACCTATGCCAACTCCGATCACTCTCTTACCTTTTGCAGGTCTTCCATTCCTCGGCTCGACTGACTGCAGTCCACTGATTTTCCAGCATCATCAGTTGGCACCGTCTGTGGGAAACACATATTTTGCCTTTCACCGCACCTTTACTAAAGGACTGCATGGTCAGAACGCGATCAATGGAAGTCAACGCACATTTACTCCCCTCCAGTAGCCTATCTCCAAAAGTGGTTACGATGGAGAAGCAAGTGCGAGACCTCACAGCCAACCTTCAATAGCTCGCCCAGAAGAACCAGGTCCTTAACCAAAAACTCCTACAGCGCGAAACTGAAAGGGAGAAAGAAAAGGACAAGGGAAAGAGCAAGGAGGGAGGCGATGCTGAGTCTCGACAAAAGCGCCGACAAGAGTAGCGACAAGAGCAAAAAGATGAGACAAAGGGCGAAAACACGAGAATGATCGTTGAAGAATCAATGGCTAAGTGGGAACAAGAAATAAAGGTGATGAGGGCGCAAATGGGGGAAATGAAGAATGAGTTTAAAGGACGGGTGGCCAAAAATCTGAATGACCTTGTCCATAGAATGGATTCTCCTTTCACGGAAGCAGTAACTTCTTTTCCTCTCTCATCCAAATTTGGAATGCCTTCTTTGGAAAACTTTGATGGATCAAAAGACCCTCTTGACCACCTGGAGTCCTTCAAGACTATGATGTGCCTTCAAGGGGTCCCGGATGAAATCATGTGTCGTGCCTTCCCGACCACCCTCAAGGGATCCGCTAGAATATGGTTTAAAAAGTTGACACCCGGCTTGGTGGGATCCTTCGGTCAACTTAGCCGTTCATTTTTTAACCATTTTATTGGTGGACAACGGTATGGACGGCCTACCACACACCTTCTAAATGTCAAACAGAAGGAGGGCGAGACCTTAAGATCTTATCTCACCAGGTTCAATAAAGAAACGCTGTTGGTTAACTGGGCAGATGATAAAGTGGTACTGACAGCTTTCATTTCTGGCCTCCAATTGGGAGATTTTCTGTTCTCGGTTTATAAAGATCTCCCAAACTTTATGACAGAAATGATGTATGAGTCTCAACGATATATGAACGGGGAGGAAGCCCTTCAAGCTCGAGACCAAGCCTTAGGAAAGAAAAGAAAATATGAATATGTCGACCGTCAACCGGAGTCCCACGAGTCAAAACCTAAAATGCAGAAGAACCGGAATAGGAGACATGAGGATCAGAGTGGAAGGGGATCTAATGAGAGATTCAACCACTTTACCCCTCTGAATGCTCCTGTAGATAACATATTCATGCAAATCAGAGACGACCCAGCTTTGAAGTGGTCAGGCAAGCTGACGACAAACCCCGATAAAAGGTCAAGAGACAAGTACTGCCATTTCCATAGGGATCACGGCCACAACACAGAAGATTGTTACGACCTGAAGAGGTAGATTGAAGAGTTGATAAAGTAAGGAAAATTGCAGATGTTAGCCTCAAGGTTTCAATAATTATTAATTGGCTAATTAATCCAAGGACATTCATGTAGTTTTGATGATAACCATGATTTTAAGTTGTTCATTAATGATATTTTCATATGAACTAATGATTTATGTTTTAAAGCTTAATTTTGACTATTGATTTAATTGGACCAAGATGGCCAATTCAAATATCAAGCAAATGCAAAGTTGATAAGTTGCAAATTCATTGAAGATCAAAGTCATCAAGACTCAAGACAAAGAAATCAAGCTCAAAGACAATGATCCGAGACATATGAGAAGTAAGAGTTAGGTTTTGTAAAGTTTATTAAGATTTGATCTTTAAGGCTCAACTTTAAAACCAACTTCAATTGAAAAATCTCTTAAAGTTTTCAAAGACAAACTTGATTGGTTGAAATTCAAATGTAAGACAAACCATATCAATTGAAAAATCTTTTAAAGTTTTCAAAGACAACTTGATTGGTTGAAATTCAAATATAAGACAACCATATCAATTGAAAAATCTCTTAAAGTTTTCAAAGACAACTTGATTGGTTGAAATTCAAATATAAGACAACCATATCAATTGAAAAATCTTTTAAAGTTTTCAAAGACAACTTGATTGGTTGAAATTCAAATATAAGACAACCATATCAATTGAAAAATCTCTTAAAGTTTTCAAAGACAAACTTGATTGGTTGAAATTCAAATATAAGACAACCATATCAATTGAAAAATCTCTTAAAGTCTTCAAAGACAAATTTGATTAGTTGAAATTCAAATATAAGACAACCATATCAATTGAAAAATCTCTTAAAGTCTTCAAAGACAACTTGATTGGTTGAAATTCAAATATAAGACAACAATATCAATTGAAAAATCTCTTAAAGTCTTCAAAGACAAACTTAATTGATTGAAATTCACATGCAAGACAACCATATCAATTATGGTTGAAAAATCTTAAGAAGAAAAGTTTTCAAAGAAAGCAAATTGATTGATTGAAAATCAAGAAGAATGCAAGACAACATGATGGCTATAAATACTACCCTTTCTTCATTTCTAAATATCAAGCATACAAGAGAAATCAAAGATAGAAAAGATAACATCTTATACATCAATCCATCCTTCTCAAGCTTATATTTTCATATCATTCAAAATCCTTGATTGAAAATTTCTCTAAACACTTTTTGAGCCATATTGATCAAATCCTTGATATACTATTAGAGTGAGCATATTGTGTACAATTACTCTTTGAGAGAGCCTTATCTTGTACAACAAATACTTTGTTGAAACCATTGAGTGTTTTTGTTAGGGTTTTGGTATAAATCCTAAGTAGTGAAAAGGATTTTTCACTGGGTGGTTACTCTTCACCTTGTAAGGAAGATTTGTGGGTCTTGGTATAAATCCTAAGAGTGAAAAGGATTTTTCACTCGGTGGTTACTCTTCACCGTGTAAAGAAGATTTGTAACGGTTTTGATCTTCACCCGAAAGAAGATTGTCAAATTAGTGAATTTGGGAATCCTCGAGAAGTGATCTTGAGGCGGGGACGTAGGCGGGGAAGCCGAACCTCGATAACAATCACTGTGTTTGATTTTCTCTATCTCTATCTCTTACTTATTCAATTGCTTATATATGCTTGTGTTTGATTTTCTATCATATCTTATTGCAATTGAATTGTGTTCTTAAATTTGTTTTTGCTAATTGAAAATAGTTTTTAATTCCGCATTTAAATCGAAAAAGTTTGCCTCAACCTAAATCACCCCCCCTCTTAGGTTGATATTTGGGTAACAGCAGAGATTTGTTGAAAGGGATCAAAGAGACGGTCATCCCCAAGTGGCCCGTCACCAACGACTTCCAGTAGAAGCATGTCCCAGACCCCCACTAGGGGAAATTCACATGATAGCCGGTGGAATGGCAGCAGGAGGAACCTCTCGTTCCTCGCGAAAAGCCTATGCTCACCAAATACATAACGTGTTGGTAACTCAGAAGACCGGCAAGATTCCTAGGTTGGAAGACCTTCCCATTACCTAAGATGCCCGCAAAGTCTTCCACCCTCACGATGATACATTGGTCGTCTCTTTAGAGATTGTTGGCTATTCCACGAGACGTGTCTTGATCGATAATGGCAGCTCTGTGGACATCATATATTTTACGGCCTTCCAGCAAATGAAAATCGACAAGGATTAATTACGTCCCATCGAAACCCCGCTGGTCAGTTTTGCTGGAACTAGTGTTTACCCACTTGGAATGATTTCCCTTCAAATCACAACAGGTACCTACCCAAAACAAGCAACCAAAAAGGTGGACTTCTTAGTGGTGGATTGCCCTTCAGCCTATAATGTGATAATCGGACGCCCTACTCTAAACTGCCTTCGGGCTGTCACTTCAACATACCACCTCCTAGTTCATTTTCCAACAGAGAACAGGATAGGGGAAATGAGGGGAGACCAAGCAATGACAAGGGAATGTTATTTAACTTTTGTAAGCACAAAGCAAGCCCACCAAACCTTGATCGTGGAAGAACGGTGAAATATTGCCGAACCGACCAAAGAACTGAAAGAGGTCGCATTGATAGAAGGCGACGAAAAGAAGATAACTAGGATAGGGACCTCAATGCCAAAAGGAATACGAGATTCGATAGTGCAATTCTTGAGAAAAAATGCGGATGTCTTTGCATGGAGCCATGAAGACATGCCAGGCATTAGCAATGAAGTGATAGTCCATAAGCTAAATGTTAACCCTTCCATATACCCCGTCAAACAGAAGAGACGGGTCTTCGCCATTGAAAGGAACGCGGCTGTAATGGAAGAGGTAGACAAGTTATTGACGACAGGCTTCATAAGGGAGGTCTACTACCTTGAATGGCTAGCCAATGTGGTAATGGTCAAAAAGTCCACTGGAAAATGGTGGATGTGTGTCGACTTCACGGATTTAAACAAGGCCTGTCCTAAGGACAGCTATCCCCTTCCAAGAATCGACCAACTAGTAGACTCTACAGCTGGACACAAGCTACTTAGCTTTATGGACACCTTTTCTGGCTATAATCAGATTCAAATGGAAGAGGAAGACCAAGAGAAGACGGCCTTCATCATAAGTAGGAGCCTTTTTTGCTACAAGGCAATACCTTTTGGCCTTAAAAATGCTGGGGCCACCTACCAGAGACTAGTGAACAAGATGTTCCACGACCAGATAGGAGAGGAACGTGGAAGTATACGTGGACGACATGCTAGTAAAGAGCAAGGAGAATGAAGACCACCTTGCTGATTTGAAAGAGACCTTCCAATCGCTGAGAAGTTACAACATGAAACTGAACCCTGGAAAGTGTGCCTTCGGTGTTTCCTCCGGCAAATTTCTTGACTTCATAGTGTCTCAGCGCGGGATAGAGGCTAACTCGGACAAAATCAAGGCCATTCTAGAGATGAGCCCTTCGAAGACCGTCAAAGAGGTTCAGAGCCTGACAGAAAAGGCAACCGCTCTAAATAGGTTCATTTCCAGATCCACGGACAAGTGCCTCCCCTTCTTTAAAACCCTTAGGAAGGCCTTCCAGTGGATGGAAGAATGCCAACGAGCTTTTGAGGAATTGAAAGTCTACTTATCTTCCCCACCATTACTCAGCCCCTCACAGACGGGTGAGGAATTGTATTTGTACTTGGCTATATCTGCTTCCGCAGTTAGTTCAATGCTGATCCGCGATAAAGAACATATTCAAAAGCCTATGTACTACACTAGTAGGGCCTTAAAGGGAGCCGAAGAAAGGTACTCCAACATGGAAAAACTGGCTTTCGCCTTGTTAATCGCGTTAAGGAAGCTCAGGCCTTACTTCCAAGCCCACTTGATAATAGTACTAACCGACTACCCCCTTAGGAAGGCCATGAATAAGCCGGATGCGGCTGGAAGACTGGTACAATGGTCCATAGAGATGAGTGAATTTGATATCGACTACCGGCCATGCACCGCAATAAAGGCCCAAGCCTTAGCCGACTTCATTGTAGAATTCAAACCTCCGTGGAAAGAAGAAGATGAGTTAGAGCAGGACGAGGTCTGGACGGTAAGTATTAACGGATCATCCACTAAGGATATGGGTGGAGCTGGAATCATCCTTGTTTCCCCCAAGAATGATAAACTTGAGTATGCCATCCAAGTACGCTTTTGTGCTACAAACAACGAAGCAGAATATAAAGCCCTTCTAGCGAGACTGAAATTATCAAAAAATATGGGGATCAAGAACCTTACCGTCAAAATCAACTCCCAGCTAATCATAGGGCAAGTCAAAGGAGAACACGAAGCCAAGGAAGATAGGATGAAAAAATATCTGATAGTCGTCCAGACTTTGTTCTCACACTTTAAGAAGGCAGAGTTCCTTCACATTCCAAGGGAAGAAAATGTCGACGTCGACCGACTAGCCAGGTTGGCATCATCAGGAGAAGAGATCGATGGCTTCCTCGAAGTCCAAGAAAGGCCGTCGACTGAGGAGGAAACCGTGAATTCGATCATGGACAACACCTCATGGATGTCACCCATAATCCACTATTTTAAAGAAGGGAAACTGCCCACAGATAAGACAAAAACACGCAAACTCAGAATACGAGCTTCTCACTTCCAGTTACTGGGGGGCACCCTCTACAAGATGGGTTTTTCACGACCACACCTCAGATGTTTGACGCCGGAAGAAATGAATTACGTCATCAGGGAAGTCCATGAAGGAATTTGTGGAAACCATTCAGGGGCAAGGGCTTTGGCGCACAAACTCACAATAGCAGGCTATTATTAGCCTTCCCTTCTACACGACGCCACCTAGTATGTGAAGTCCTGCAACAAATGTCAACGCATTGCTAATGTACCAAGGGTACCGCCAGAAGAGCTCACACCCATAACTTCGCCTTGGCCCTTCGTATAGTGGGGACTGGATATGATGGGCCCATTCCCAGCCGGAACTAAATAAGCGAAATTTTTGGTGGTCGCAATTGACTATTTTACAAAATGGGTGGAAGGAGAACCCCTGGCCACAATCACCGAAAAGAATGTTAAAAATTTTGTCTGGAAAGGTGTCATTTGTCGATTTGGGATCCCAAAAGTCCTGATTTCTGACAGTGGGAAGCAATTTGACAACGGACCCTTCAGAGAGTTATGTAGTCAGCTGAACATAAAAAACCACTACTCATCCCCCAGACACCCTCAGGCCAACGGTCAAGTTGAAGTTACAAACCAGACTTTGCTCAAACAGATTAAGACCCGGCTTGAAGGGGCAAAGAGTATGTAGGTGGAAGAGCTTCCAAGTGTGTTGTGGGCCGAATGTATTGTGGGCATACAGAACCACTGTCAGAACACCAACAAAGGAAACTCCCTTCAAGCTAACCTTTGGCACAAAAGTTGTTATTCCCGTAGAAATAGGACTGACCACCCTAAGGACGACCTTCCACAAAGAAGAAGAAAATGAGGGGCAGCTTCAACTGAACCTCGATCTCCTGGATGAAACAAAGGAAAAAGCAGCACAAAGAATTGCGCTCTATCAAGGAAAGATGGCTAGGTACTACAACACCAAGGTAAAGCTTCAACGTTTTGAAGTTTGCGACTGGGTCTTGAGAAAGGTCACCCAAGCAACTAAAGACCCGTCACAGGGCAAGCTGGGTCCCAACTGGGAAGGTCCTTACAAGGTCATCCAATATTACAGAAGGGGCACTTATCATTTAGAAGACCGTTATGGAAAGAAGCTTCCTCACCCATGGAACGCTGAGCACCTCAAGAAGTACTACCCTTGATGTACACACATCTAACTACCTTTTTTATGTTAAAGAAGTTTGTAATATTCAGACAATATCCTTTATCCATGAATGGAAGACCGCTTTTATCTAAATGATTGTCTAAATATGTTTGCTGTCATTCAAATATTATCAATCATTAGCTGAATAGGCATCTCTTAGAGTTAGACACCCACGAGGTGCATCTATAGAAGAAAATCGTCAAGAACGCTCCTCTTCAACATATCAACAAAAATTAGACACCCATGAGGTGCATCCGCAAAGGAAGATCGTCAAGAACACTGCTCTTCTACATATCAGCAAAAATTAGACACCCACGAGGTGCAAAAATTAGACACCCACGAGGTGCATCCACAATAGAAGACCATCAAGTACACTGCTCTTCTACATATCAGCAAAAATTAGACACCCACGAGGTGCATCCACAGCAGAAGACCGTCAATAACGTTCTTCTAAATATTATCAAGTCAGACACCCACGGGGTGCACCTATAGAAGAAGATCGTTAAGAATGCTCTTTTAAATATTATCAAGTCAGACACCCACGGGGTGCACCTACAGAAGAAGATCATCAAGAACGCTCTTCTAAATATTATCAAGTCAGAAACCCACGAGGTGCACCTACAGAAGAAAATCGTCAAGAACACTCTTCTAAATATTATCAAGTCAGACACCCACGGGGTGCACCTATAGAAGAAGATCGTCAAGAACTATCTTCTAAATATTATCAAGTCAAACACCCACGGGGTGCACCTACAGAAGAAGATCGTTAAGAACACTCTTCTAAATATCATAAAGTCAGACACCCACGGGGTGCACCTACAGAAGAAGATCGTCAAGCATGAATCCCCTATAAAACTATCAAGTTATGCCCGCGTGGTGCATTCCTCAGTAGAGGATCGTTAGAAACAGACGCCCCTCTTCTGAACATGGTCAATACTCTCACAAAGTAAAAGACAACATTTTGCTTGATATGAGTGGGGGGCAAAACAACAATTCAAGAAAGAACAGCAAAGATGATTAGCATATAAACATAACTTAATTAGAAGCATGGGTCACACCCTTTCCACAAGGAGTAAACATGACCCAAGTCAAGAGATTATTGTCTACAATAGCATGGGTTACACCCCTTCCACAAGGAGTAAACATGACCCTAGTCAAGAAATCGTTGTCCACAAAAGTATGGGTCACACCCCTTCTACAAGGAGTAAACATGACCCCAATCAAAACAACATTGTCTGTCCAAAGGAAAACCCTCGCCATGCCCAAGGGCAAACATAGCAACGTTTAGAACAAGATGTATCTACAAAAACGGAAGTGCTTAAACTAAAGTATGAGAAAATGAAAGCTATGGTGCTTCATCACCAACTGCTAGAGGGGTAGCTTGGTCGTCCACCGAAGCGATCTGGCCGTCCATGGGATCAGCCATCAAGTCACCTCCTTGATCACCACTTGGAGGAATGGAAGGGACGTCAAGTGGAGTGGCCACACGCTCTTTTGACTAGACGTCATCCCCTTCCTCCTCTACTTCACTGTCTTCCTCCACAGCTATGGTCTCCTCGTCATCAAAAATTTTCACCGTTGACCAGTCTTGGACGTCTCCAAAGGCGAGAGCAGCTCTCTTCCTAAAGTGCTTAAAACCCGCTACATAGTAGCGACGGGTGGCATCTTGAAAATCCTCGGAAGCCTTGAATTCAATGACGACCGTCTCCCTTGCATTTGAGACCTTTTGTTGGAGAGCCTCGGTTTTCCGTAACTATTCATCACGGTCCCTCTCTAGAACAGAAAGACGGTCGTCCCTCCTTTTAAGGTCGGTTTCCAGCTGCTTCACTTGGCTCCTCAAAGTCCCCCTTTCAGTGTTAAGGACTTCTGTCGCCTCTTGGTGAGCAAGGGTCTGAGCCTTGGCCTCCTTAAGCTCTACCTTAAGCTTTGCAAACTCGCTCTCTGACGAACGAAACCTGTTTCCCACAATGAACATCTGTCCTGCAGCCTGGACAATAAGAGGGATGTCAGAAAACAAAACGCCCTCAAGATCAAAAAGAAAAGGGAAGAAGTCGACCTTCAATGAATCTTGAATCGACATACGGAGAAGGTCCATTTTGTCGACCAAATCATACACTTCCAGGTCGACTTCTCGTACATCTCATTCATTTTGCTCATCGCTTGGGACGTGCTATTGTAAATGGTAGGGTTAATCTCACCAGAAACCACCCCTTTCCCCTTCGATGCAATAGGAGAATGAAGGATCTCATGGTACACATGGACTTTTTCAAACGCCTTAACTTTGGCAGGATGAAGGGGCTTATCTTGACGACCGCCCTTCTTAGAGCTGGCCCCCTTTTCAATGATCACCTTTTTCCCAGACTTGGCCTTTTTGGAAAAAAGTGCACCAGCATCAGGTAGGTTTTCCAGATTCTGTGCCACCTCCCTTAGACGTTTCCGCTCCGCCCTGGTTGTCATCCCTATGACAAGAAAGGATGTCAAGCGAAAACTATGTAAGCATAATCTGAAGACAAGGGGAGAAAGTCACTCACTTCGGTTATAAGATTTGATTGCCTTCCTAACTTCAGCGCTAGGCTCAGGACCCAAAGACCACTACGCCAAAGTAAACGGAGACAAAAGGTCAATTAATCTCACCGCTCTTTCCTTCTAGAAATCTGTTACCCTTGAAAGGCGCCTCTTCGATTGATTGGATAAGGAAGGACGGCGAAAAGCTGTAAAAGAAATAGCTGATGAGATAAACCCTTGGAAGGCCATCAACGTTAGAAAACACCTAAATGTAAAAAAAAAATGCACCATTAGCAAGCCGAAATCCCCCATGATCGGCGAAGGCCACAAGGATCCTCGTCTATCGCCTCATTGGGGGAAAACTCCCAATTATCTCTGCACAAGAAGACAAACTTCGGCTTCCAACTCTGATTAGAATTAGGGAGGTCCGAGATAAGTCTCGGAGACCCCTTATGACACGTAAAACCCCAAATCCCCGGTGAGGCGGGCATATATGTCAACTTGTAGAGGAAAAGAAACTCGTCGACAGTCAACTCATGCTCCCTTTCACTAGCCATCCTCCAAAGAACTTGAAGGCCTGTCACGAGCCACCAAGCATTTGGATTTAGTTGATTGGGAGCTACACCGAGGCGGTGGAGAAGCCCCCTTTCAAAGGATCTAAACGGCAATCTCAAGCCGGCAACCAAACTCTCTTCATAGAGGACGACGTTCTCCACATTGGACAAGCATGCCCACTCGCCGTTTTCAGGCAGCCTGAGCACTATGTCCTCAGAGATTTGATAGTGTCTCCTCAATCTTCCAATGTCTTTATCGACAAGTTTAGAAGACACCCCCTCAGCTATGAAGGGCCTATTTAGGTCTCGGTCTAGAATGGGTAACCTGGGCTCCTGGGACGAGGAGTCTGATGTGGACGACTCCGTGGTCTCAGAAGACCGTCCCTGGTCTCCGGAATCCTTAGATCCGGATATCGGTACAAGCGAATCCCTCTCACCAAAAGACGATGACTTCGAGGAGTCATCCACGCCCGAAGCCATAAGGACTCAAAATGAAGTCCCTAAAGACAATGCCAAACCCAACCTCGCCGCAAAGACCTACCGAAATGACAAAAAAGAAAATAAAGGGAACCTCTTTTTACTCCATGGCTACTCGAAGGACGGCCAAAATGCAAAGATAGAAAAAATAAAGGGGAAAGGAATTGACTTACCGGAGAAAAAGAAGTCGTCGGAGTGAAAGCCCTTGAAAATGGTCGCTGGAGTAAAGCCCCTACGAAACGGCAAAACTCCAGGTAGGCAAGAAAGAGAGAAAGAGCAAGAAAGGTCAGAACTTTTGAAAGAAAGGGGGAAAAAGACGAAATAAATGGATTTTCTCTAAGGATTAATGGGACGGTTGAGCCTTGGAACGTGTGTTCATCCCCAAGCCAACACGTGTCCCAGGTATTGGAAACCGTCTTATCCTATTATTGCCACGACGCTCAACGCGAAGAGTGAGCAAAATTACCTCTACGACTCGAACTCTTTATATTCCGAAAGCCGTCTACGCGGACGACCACGGAATAGCGGGGCAACTGAAGGGAATGTTTATCAACCTTTCCCAAGTCAGAAAAGACTATCTTCCACTCTTCCAAATGTATGACGACTAGCTAATTCCCGACCCCAAATGGACGACCTACTACGCATGACTACTTATCCCATCTACCTGTGACTCATCTCTTATCCATTACGGGAATATAGTAAGACAGCTCACAAAGTCGAATCCTCACCTTTGACAGGTGTTCTCCACGAATCTAGGGGGTTAAGGCCTCGTAACCTCACCCAACACTACACTCCAAAGGTGCAACGACCTTCCTAGATCTAAGGGCTATTGAATTACCATGTGTCTCCAAATCCAAGGGAGTCTAGAAGGCCACGTGCTATGATCAGAAGGCATAAAACGCCATTATCTCTCCTAATCTCAGGTATGAACAGTACTTTTCCTGATACACAATTACTCTCTCAAGGTTTTTTCTGGGAACTTATACTGACAAAGGCATCGGAGCCTCCTAGGCCGGCCCCAAACCGGTGCCAACTCCGATCACTCTCTTACCTTTTGCAGGTCTTCCATTCCTCGGCTCAACTGACTGCAGTCCACTGATTTTCCAGCATCATCAGACATAATTGTACTCTTGTTCCCGTCAAATAGCCTCATGCATACTAGCTTTTTTCCGAATCACATCAAGCGTGGTTAAGGAATAGAAATCCACCATCCTACTTCTTATGTCACCATTTATTTTTCTTTCCTCATAAAACAAAAATAGTTTAAAATGAGAAAAAAAAATAAAATCAAATACGTGGTTTATTGTAATTAATGGAGTATAAGATGGAATACAAAGAATGAGACAACATGGTTATACCATTTAATAGTTTTCTTTTTTTGAAAAAAAATCACTACAACAAAGAATTTTACCGATTAATGTTCTTATTTTGATTCTTGTATTTTTTATTGTTTCATTTTTTTCTTTGATTTTTTTTAGACTATTTCATTTTCGTCAAATTGATATATTATTGTAAATAGAATTGAATGTGATCTCAAATAAGTTATGTGTTTCTCAAACTGCTCATCTTTGCTTGAAAACCGAGTGAAGTGTTGATTGGTACCTAGGTAGGTTAGATCAGTATTTCAGCAATCAGAAGTGTCAAATAGCACTATGGGTCTCATTTTACATTTTTCCCGATTTTATTCAAACTAGTCGCAAACCCACACGATTTGCGAAATAAGTAATTACTTTGTCATGTTGTAATTGGCTTAATGGGTGTTATTGTTGCATAAAAGTAATTATTTATTTTTTGTATTAATTTATTGAGTAAAAGTTGTTGGGAAATGTAATGTAAACAATGATTTAAAAGTTGTTAAGCCATGTAAGGCTCTCGAATTAATCTACCTATACTATAAAGTCAATGGGATGACACAATTTGAGACACCTAAAACAAAAAGTAATATTATAAAGATGTAAATCTACTAACAATTTCAAAAGTATAAATACAAAGTCAAAATATCTTTTATAATAAAGTAATTAAATTTTATGTTAGCAAGAGTGATTATGGGATTATATATCAATTTCAACATTCTAATAAGAACACAATAAAAATGAGTGTTTTACTTATTCCAAATGGTTGTGATGTTGGAAAGTACAACATACCAAAACTGTAAGTGCATAAAAAAGGTTGAATGTGTATTGTTTGCTGCTTATGCATTAAACTTTTAACATGTTATGTGGATCTCTAAAATGCTTTTTTCATTGAATTAGCAACTATAAGAAAAATGAAACATAAGTGAATTTAAAAAATAAATAAATAAATAGTAGATGCTACATGAAGTTTATTGGTGATTTTAATCCCTTATTTATTTATTTTATTTTTATATCAAAATCACTAAAAAAGGCATTTGGAACTAATTTTGGAAATAATAAAAATTGCATTACATGCATATAGAGGTTCAAACCGAAATTATCCAAAAAAAAAAAAAAAACATAAGTACATGGAGACAATGATGATGATGAGAATGTCCTTGAGAATGTCCATCTAAAAAAGAATGATGAGAATGTCCTTCGAAGTATATATATTTGGATTGTGTCTACACTAAAAATTGTAATATAGACAACCAATAAGCAGTGAAGTAGTGAACTTAGAATGATGAAGGCTACAAGTTCCAACAAAAAATATTTCTATGAGGAATTTATCAAACATATTGAGGGGCTTTTTTAATATGGCCTGTTGATGTCCGGAATTTGCATCTCCATGGAAATGACCAAAGTTTGCATCTTCATATCAACAGTTGCACAGCCAACCAAGAACTGAAGTTGCTGGAAAAGTCACTGGACGGAGTCAGGACATGTTGGTCAGTCGCAGTCAGTCGAGCTTGGGAATGGAAGACCTGCAAAAAATGAAAGCTGATCGGAATTGGCCCCGGTTGGGGGCCGGCCAAAGAGGCTCCGATGCCTTTGTCAGTATTGATTCCCAGAAAAACCTTGAGAGTGAATTTCTGTATTGGAAAAGTACTGTTCATACCTGAGGAGAGGAGAGAGAAAAGGCTTTTTATACCTTCTGGTCGCGGCACGTGGCCTTCTAGGCTCCGTCGGATCTGAAGACACGTGGTGCGTTAATAACCCTTCACCTGGAAGGTCGGTACTCGTCGGGATTGTAGTGCTGTGCGACGTGCATGGGCTTGGTTCCCTAGATTCGTGGAGGACACCTGTTGTAGGTGGTGAGTCGACTCGGTGAGCTGTCTCGCTGGATTCCCGTAACGGATAAGGAGTGACTCATGGACAGCTGGAGCTGCTGGTTATGCGTTAGAGACGGTCGTCATTCATCTTCGGAAGTTGGAAGGTCGTCCCTCTTGGAGTCTGGAAGGTCGTCTTCTCATACTTAGAAAAAAGATGTAAAATATCCACATCAGTTGCCCCCCTATTCCGTGGTTGTCTATGTAGACGACCATCGGAATATGAAAAGCCAGGGTCGTAGAAATAATTTCGTGTGCCTCTTGTATCGGGCGTTGAGGTCATAGTGGGATGGGACGGTTTCTGAGTGTTGGGACACGTGTCAACTGGGGGCTGGATGCACGCACCAAAGCTCAAATCAAGATTGTTGCTAATGAAAAGACAATGGAAGACTTTCACGTTGAGAGAGAGACTTTGAGGCAACAGGTAAAGGGTTTGGAAGCCAATCTTCGAAAGAAAGACGACCTTCTTTCCTCTCAAGATGACACTCGTTGCTTTAATGCGTTGCTTTACTTTCCAAGTATACCTTGCAAATGTCGATTTTTTACCTTTAGGAAGACGTCCTTAGTAGGAGTCTCGACTGTTTTTAGAAGTGGCATTGTCTTTGACGACCTTCTTCTGGAAGATGCACCATGTGGGTGTTTGACATGATAATTTCTAGAAGATGCACCACATGGGTGTCTATCTTAATAATTTCAGAAGAGGGGATTCGTTCTTGATGACCTTCTTCTGGTAGATGTACCACGTGGGTGACTGACTTGATAGTATTCAGAAGAGGAGCATTCTTGACGACCTTCTTCTGTAAGGCGCACCACAAGGGTGCCTAATTTAATAATATTTAGAAGAGGAGCGTTCTTGACGACCTTCTTCTGTAGATGCACCTCATGGGTGTCTAACTTGATAATATTTTGAAGAGGAGCGTCCTTGACGACCTTCTTCTGTAGATGAACCCCGTGGGTGTGACATGATAACATGCAGAAGAGGAACGTCCTTGACGACCTTCTTCTTTAGATGCACCCCGTGGGTGTCTAACATGATAATATGTAGAAGATGAGCGTTCTTGACGATCTTCTTCTTGCACCCCTTCATGATAATTTAGAAGAGGAACGTCCTTGACGACCTTCTTCTTTAGATGCACCCCGTGGGTGTCTAACTTGATAAATATTCAGAAGGAGTCGTTCTTGACGACCTTCTTTCATTAAGATGCATCACGTGGGTGTCTAACATGATAACATGCAGAAGATGAGCGTTCTTGACGATCTTCTTCTTTAAATGCACCCCGTGGATGACAAACATGATAATATGTAGAAGAGGAACCCCGTGGGTGTCTAACATGATAACATGCAGAAGAGGAACGTCCTTGACGACCTTCTTCTTTAGATGCACCCCGTGGGTGTCTAACATGATAACATGCAGAAGATGAGCGTTCTTGACGATCTTCTTCTTTAAATGCACCCCGTGGGTGTCTAACATGATAATATGTAGAAGAGGAACGTCCTTGACGACCTTCTTCTTTAATGATGCACCCCGTGGGTGTCTAACATGATAACATGCAGAAGAGGAACGTCCTTGACGACCTTCGTGGGTGTTCTTTAAGATGCACCCACGTGGGTGTCTCTTGATAAATCCAGAAGGAGTCTTCTTGATAAATCGATAAATTCAGAAGGAGTCTTCTTGACGACCTTCTTTCATAAAATGCACCACGTGGGTGTCTAACTTGATAATTTCAGAAGGAGTCTTCTTGACGACCTTCTTTCATAAAATGCACCACGTGGGTGTCTAACTTGATAATTTCAGAAGGAGTCTTCTTGACGACCTTCTTTCATAAAATGCACCACGTGGGTGTCTAACTTGATAATTTTCGAGAAGGAGTCTTCTTTGACGAGTTTTTCCTTCTTTCATAAAATGCACCACGTGGGTGTCTAACTGTCCTCCGAGGAGGCATCTGTTTCGATGACTCCCTTCTGACTTCTGGACATATCCTCCGAGGGGCATGTTGTTTGATGACACCCTACTGGATATTGCACCTCATGGGATGTCTGACTGTCCTCCGAGGGGTATCTATTTTGATGACTCCCTTCTGGACATATCCTCCGAGGGGCATGTTGTTTAATGACACCCTACTGGATATTGCACCTCATGGGTGTCTGACTGTCCTCCGAGGGGTATCTATTTTGATGACTCCCTTCTGGACATATCCTCCGAGGGGCATGTTGTTTAATGACACCCTACTGGATATTGCACCTCTTGGGTGTCTGACTGTCCTCCGAGGGACATCTGTTTCGATGACTCCCTACTGGACATATCCTCCGAGGGGCATGTTGTTTGATGACACCCTACTGGATATAATGCACCTCATGGGTGTCTGACTGTCCTCCGAGGGGTATCTATTTTGATGACTCCCTTCTGGACATATCCTCCGAGGGGCATGTTGTTTGATGACACCCTACTGGATATTATGCACCTCTTGGGTGTCTAACTGTGAGAGATGCCTGCTTAATTGATGATTCATAATATTTGAATGACAACAAGCATATTTAGACAATCATTTATAAATAGACAGCCTTCTTTTCATCGATAAAGGATATTGTTTGGATAGTACAAACTTCTTTAATGTAAAACGTAGTTAGGGGTGTGTACCTCAAGGGTAGTACTTTTTGAGATGTTCAGCGTTCTAGGGATGAGGAAGCTTTTTTCCATGACGGTCTTCTAAATGATAAGTACCCCTTCTGTAGTATTGGATGACCTTATAAGGACCTTCCCAATTGGGGCCCAGCTTGCCCTGTGACGGGTCTTTAGTTGCTTGGGTAACCTTCCTTAGGACCTAGTCACCGACTTTAAAACGTCGAAGTTTCACCTTGATGTTGTAGTACTTGGCCATTTTCCCTTGGTGAAGTGCAATTTTTCGTGTTGCTTTTTTTTTTTGTTTCATCCAGGAGATCAAGGTTCAACCGAGGCTGTCCCTAATTTTCTTCCTCTTTGTGGAAGGTCGTCCTTAGGGTGGTCAACCCTATTTCGACGGGAATAACGGCCTCTGTGCCAAAGGTTAGCTTGAAAGGAGTTTCTTTTGTTGGGGTTCTAACAGTGGTTCTGTATGCCCATAGCACACTTGGAAGCTTTTCTACCCATATACTCTTTGCCCCCTCGAGCCGGGTCTTAATCTGTTTGAGTAAGGTCCGGTTTGTAACTTCAACTTGACCGTTGGCCTGTAGGTGACTAGGGAAGGAGTAGTGGTTTTTTATATCCAGCTGACCACATAATTCTCTAAAGGGTTCGTTGTCGGATTACTTCCCATTGTCAGAAATCAGGACCCTTGGGATCCCAAATCTACAAATGACGCCCTTCTAGACGAAATTTTTAACATTCTTTTCTATAATTGTTGCCAGAGGACGACCTTCCATCCATTTGGTAAAGTAGTCAATTGCGACCACTAAAAATTTTGGTAAAGTTTTGTTCCAGAGTAGGGCGTCCGATTATCACATTATAGGCTGAAGGGCAGTCTACCACTAAGAATTCAGCCTTCTTTGTTACTTGTCTTGGGTAGGTACCTGCTGTGATTTAAAGAGAAATAACTCCAAGTAGATAAACACTGGTCCCTGCAAAACTGACCAGTGGGGTTTCAATGAGCTGATCCTTGCCAATTTTCATTTGTTGGAAGACCGTCAAATAGATGATATCCGCTGGACTGCTGTTATCGATCAAGACACGTCTTGTCGAATAGCCGACAATCTTTAGGGAGACGACCAATGCATCTTCATGAGGGTGGAAGACTTTGCGAGCATCTTCCTCTGTAAAGGTAATGGGAAGATCTTCCAACCTAGGAATCTTGCCGGTCTTCTAAGTTACCAACACGTTGTGTATCTAGCGAGCATAGGCTTTTCGCGAGGAACGGGGGGTCCCTCCTGCAGCCATGCCCCCAGTTATCATATGAATCTCCCCTACTAGGAGTCTAGGACGAGCTTCTATTGGAGGTCATTGGTGATAAGCCACAGGCGGACGATCTTCTCTCCAGTTCCTTACTAAAAATCTTTGCAATCTTCCTTGCTTAATAAGCTCTTTGATCTGCTTTATGAGGGCAAAACAATCTTCAATGCTATGGCTCTGGTCCCCATAGAAATGACAGTATTTGTCTCTCGGTTTTCTTGAGTTTTGGAAGATCTGAGCAGTCGTTATCCACCATTTGCACAAAGTAACATGCATATTGGAAAAATTATTTCACCCGTCATATAGGTGTCCAACCTTGTGTTCGAATGCATAGTTGTTATATAGGTCTACTTCGAAAGGCTTATAGAAGCCACATGCTTGTAGAAGTGGGTCCTTAGACCTCAGCCCCTTGATGCTTATAGGAGCCATAGTAGGAGTAGATCCTTAAACCTTAATCATGGTGTGGTTGAACTGATCTCTCTTGTGGCCCTTCTTTATAGAGCTCATCTTTGTTGCGAGATTACCAATGATCTTAATAAACAAATCGAACATATATATTTTGGGGTCATAACGCCCAATATGGCATGAGAAAAGATGACGTCATGCTTTAATCAAGTCAAACACAAAATTGCATATAATGGTTGGACGGTCGTCCATCTATGCAATAATCCGGTTTGCAATAATTGTGGAGGAAAAAACGATAAATAGATCGTCTAGGTAAGCATATTGATGATAATATCCCAATTAATGAACAATGTGATTTTGCATCATCAATTAACTATTCGAATTGAACAATTACATTACATGTAATTTCATTTGAGATAATTAGTCCTGTGTGAAAGCTTATTTCAATTATTTGTATGTATGCAAAGAGTTATAATTCTCACATGGAAAATGTAACTTTAAATCGTGTTGTAAAACAACACTGCCAAGCTTTAGCTCAAGGACATTAAGCTGGTCTTACAAACCTTCCAAATGTAGACATAAACATTTTAGGATTTCTCATCCTCAAAGGTTAAAGCAACACATATATGTATTTATATAGAAATATTCATGTGATTTCTATATTTCATTTGAGGTCGGGTATTTCCCTTTTAGACCATTTGTTAGTGTATAACAAACATATTAAAAACAGCCTCAATTAATTTATTGTTTATCATCTTTCTAATGAAAAGAGAATACGTAAAAGAGGAGTAGGATGGAAGAGACATAGCTTCGAGGCGGGGCTAAAAGCCCTGAAAATTGTTGAAGGTCTTCACTTCACTAAGGAACTTGGAAGACCGTCATTGGAAGGATTATGTCTTCGACTCACTTTTCTGTAGAAGTTGGAAGACCGTCCCTGCAAGGGCCATGTATCTATCTTCCTTTTCCTTCTAGGTGGGGCTGGAAGGTCGTCATAAATTTTTTTTTTTTTACAATCCATGCTCACACTGTTGACGTCACACAGATGACGTCGCCATTAGGGCTGATAAGGATGCTGATGTGGCATCATGGGGGCATGATACGTGGCACATGGCATGTGCTTGCAGCATGTTGGCGTGCGCTTGACGGGTGTCAGCACATACAGGCACGTGGCGAGCACATGAAGACACGTGAAAAGGAAGGTCGTCACTCCGCCGGCGCGTGGAAGCGCGTGACAACTCCGGTTTAGAAGATTCCGACTAGGCTTGGTAGATCGGGCAACCGTTTTGTCCAATGGTAGAGCCTCGTTGCTTGATCGGGTGATTGGAAGGGGGTCTTTGAGACTCTAATGGCTCAGGTTGCGCGTGGATAGGAAGGTCGTCACTCCGGCGGCGCGTGGAAAGGAAGGTATTCTTTCCGACGGCGCGTGGAAGAGCGTGAAAGCTCTGATGATGAAGATTTCGCCGGGGACCGATAGATCGGGCGACGTTCTACACCGTAGTGACGTTCGTTTCTCGTCTTTGAAGCCTAAGAAAGAAGTTTGGCAAGCTGTGCAATTTGTAAGAGGAAAAGTCGTCTTTCCCACAGACGGCGCCAACTGTTGATGTCTGGAATTTGCATCTCCATGGAAATGACCAAAGTTTGCATCTTCATATCAACAGTTGCACAGCCAACCAAGAACTGAATGTTGCTGGAAAGTCATTGGACGGCAGTCAGTCGAGCCGAGGAATGGAAGACCTGCAAAAGAATGAAAGCTGATCGGAATTGGCCCCGGTTGGGGGCCGGCCAAAGAGGCTCCGATGCCTTTGTCAGTATTGATTCCCAGAAAAACCTTGAGAGTGAATTTCTGTATTGGAAAAGTACTGTTCATACCTGAGGAGAGGAGAGAGAAAAGGCTTTTTATACCTTCTGGTCGCGGCACGTGGCCTTCTAGGCTCCGTAGGATCTGAAGACACGTGGTGCGTTAATAACCCTTCACCTGGAAGGTCGGTACTCGTCGGGATTGTAGTGCTGTGCGACGTGCATGGGCTTGGTTCCCTAGATTCGTGGAGGACACCTGTTGTAGGTGGTGAGTCGACTCGGTGAGCTGTCTCGCTGGATTCCCGTAACGGATAAGGAGTGACTCATGGACAGCTGGAGCTGCTGGTTATGCGTTAGAGACGGTCGTCATTCATCTTCGGAAGTTGGAAGGTCGTCCCTCTTGGAGTCTGGAAGGTCGTCTTCTCATACTTAGAAAAAAGATGTAAAATATCCACATCAAGTACCTCCTTCAACTTGGCATGGTTATACTTCACCAACCCACCCACTTCACTTTCTTTATCCATCACAGAGATAATGGCCTCGCTCAAGCTCTCCTTAGAAATCCACCTATTATCTTCCCTCTCCACCTCCACTACAACCTTGAGTAAGTCTTGATCGATTATTTGGTCTTCATTGTTCATGATAAGTCACCTTCTCTTGTGGGGTTATATAACTTTTATGTTGATGGGGTTTCTCGCTTTTGATTTAAAATTATCTTTCAAAAAAAGAGAAAGCATGATAGATTTTTTAAAAAAATACAATTCGTGCACGATTTGCAAATTAAGCAAATATCACAGGAAAGGGTTGTAAAGCACCGGCTTTGATTGGTTATATAATTGGTGATCATAAAGCTTCATGCTATAGATTGGATAAATGATTCTTTGACCAGTGCATTTTAAGAGCAAATGATTTCACTTGATATCAATAATGGAGGTCCTTTAATCAAAGAAATAGGTATTGAAGGGGATATTTGTCAATTTCTCCAAAGTGAGAGATGAAGACCTTCTACTGCGAAGAAGGTCGTCCGCTCCCTTATCTGATCAACTCCCTTCCACTGGTCACAACAAGCTTAGTCACCAGACTCAGATCCGTCCTTATCTCCTACGGGTACCAAGCGAGACACCTCATCGAATCAACACCTCACCTAGAACAGGTGTCTTCCGAGAATCCCGGGGATGAAGCCCTCACAGCGTCGCTCAGCACCCCGCACAAGCCAGCCGTTACCTGCCAGATGAAGGGCCGTAAACACTCCAGGTGTCCCGAGATCGGACGGCCTCTGGAAGGCCACGTGGATGACCGAAAGACATAAAAGGCCATCCTCCTTCCGTACTCAGGTATAAACAGTAGACTGAAAAAATACAAAAAACTATTCTCTGCATTAAACCACCGGAGAGACCTTGACTAACAAAGGCATCGGAGCCTCCTAGGCCGGCCCCAAACCGGTGCCCCTCCGATCGCCATATTTTCCTTCTTGCAGGTCTTCCTACTCTGCTGCTCGACTTGACTGCCGTCCACTGATTTTCCAAAGGTACATCAGTTGGCGCCGTCTGTGGGAACAAGCGCATCTTTGCTTTTCACCGCACCAATACAAAGGACTGCATGGTCAGGACGCGATCGATGGAAATACACGCTCAAACGCTTCCCTCCAGTAGCCAGTCTCCTGAGATGGCTGCGATGGAGAAGCAAGTACGAGACCTCACTAGCCAACCTTCAGGAACTCACCCAACAGAACCAGGTCCTTAACCTAGAAGCTCCTGCAACATGAGACTGAGAAGCAGAGAGAAAAGGACAAGGGAAAGAGTAAGGAAAGAGGGGACGCCTGAGTCTCGGCAGGAGCAACAACAAGAACAACAACAAGAGCAACAGCAGGAACAACAACACGAGCAACGCCAAGAGCAAGAAGGTGAGACGAAGGGCGAAAACACGAGAATAACCGTTGAAGGAGTCATCGGCCAAGTGGGAACAAGAAGCTGAAGGCAATGAGGATACAAATGGGAGAGATGAAGGACGAATTTAAAGGACGAACAGCCAAGAACCTTGAAGATCTTGTCCATACAACAGATTCACCCTTCACTAAAGCGGTAATCTCTTTCCCTCTACTATCTAAATTTAGAATGCCTTCCTTGGAAACCTTTGACGGATCGAAAGATCCTCTCGACCATCTGAAGTCTTTCAAGACCGTGATGTGTCTTTAGGGGGTCCCCGATGAAATCATGTGTCGTGCCTTTCCCACCACCCTTAAGGGCCCCGCTAGAGTATGGTTTAAAAAGATAACACCCGGCTCGGTTGGATCCTTCGCCCAACTTAGCCGTTTGTTTTTCAACCATTTCATTGGTGGACAATGATATGGACGACCTACCACACACCTCCTGAATATTAAGCAGAAAGAAAGGGAAGACCTTGAGATCTTACCTCACCAGGTTCAACAAGAGAAACACTATTAGTTGACGGGGCAGACGACAAAGTGGTGCTGACGGCCTTCATATCTGGCCTCTAAGCGGGAGATTTTCTGTTCTCGGTCTATAAAGATCCCCCAAGCACCATGACTGAGATGATGTATAAGGCTCAACGGCATATGAATGGGGAAGAAGCCCTTCTAGCTCGAGATCAGACAATAGGAAAGAAGAGAAAATAGGAACATTCCGACCGTCCTGCGGAGTCCCATGAGACAAGACCACAAAGCCCAGCAGGAACAGAAACAGGAGACAAGAGGATAGGAGTGGAAGGGGATTCAATGAGAGATTCAACCACTTCACCCCCCTAAACGCTCCCGTGGACCACATTTTCATGCAAATAAGAAATGATCCGGCTTTGAAGTGGCCGGGCAAGTTGTTGACAGACCCTGACAAAAGACCGAGAGACAAGTACTGCCGATTTCATAGGGACCACGGCCACAACACAGAGGACTGTTACGACCTTGAAGAGGCAGATCGAGGAACTGATCAAGCAGGGAAAATTACAGAGATTTATTGAAAGGGGGCAGAGAGAAGGTCGTCCTCAAGGATCCCGTCAACAACGACCTCCGGTGGAAGTACTTCCGCGAGCCCCCCCACTAGGAGAAATTCATGTGATAACCAGAGGAGTGGCAGCAGGAGGAACCTCACGTTCCTCACGAAAAGCTTATGCACGACAAATACACAACGTGCTGGTAACACAGAAGATGGACAAAAAACCAAGACTGGAAGACCTTCCCATTACTTTCGCAGAGGAAGATACCCGCAAGGTCTTCCACCCTCATGACGACGCGTTGGTTGTCACTCTGGAGATTGCGGGCTACTCCACAAGACGTGTCCTGATTGACAATGGTAGTTCGGCGGATATCATATACTTGACGGCCTTCCAGCAAGATGAGAATTGATAAGGACCAGCTGCGACCCATCGAGACCCCATTGGTTGGTTTCGCAGGAACCAGCGTCTATCCATTCGGTATAATCACCCTTCCAAACTCACAGCAGGTACCTATCCAAAACAAGCCACCAAGAAGGTCGACTTCTTAGTAGTAGATTGCCCTTCTGCCTATAACGTGATAATCGGACGCCCTACTCTGAATCGCCTCCGAGCTGTCACTTCAACGTACCACCTCTTGGTCCGCTTTCCAACAGAAAATGGGATAGGGGAGATGAGGGGAGATCAAGCGATGGCCAGAGAATGTTATCTGACCTCCACAAGCACAGAGCCGGTCCACCAAGCACTGATCGTGGAGGAACGGCAAAACATTGCTGAACCAACCGAAGAGCTAGAAGAAATCATATTAGTGGAAGGCCTTCATAACGAAAAGAAGACAACACGGATAGGGACCTCTATGAAGGGAGAAGTACGAGATTCGATAGTGCAATTCTTAAGGGAAAATGCCGATATTTTTGCCTGGAGCCATGCCGACATGCCAGGCATTAGCACCAAAGTAGTAGCCCATCAGCTAAATGTCAACCCCTCCTTCCGCCCCGTCAAACAGAGGAGGCGGGTCTTCGCCCCTGAAGAGAAACGCAGCCATAACGGAAGAGGTAGACAAGCTACTGCAGGCAGGTTTCATAAGAGAAGTTTACTACCCGGAATGGCTTGCCAACGTGGTGATGGTAAAAAAATCCACCGGAAAATGGCGAATGTGTGTCGATTTCACAGATCTAAACAAGGCTTGCCCCAAGGATAGTTATCCCCTTCCAAGAATAGATCAACTAGTGGACTCCTACTGCCGGACATAAGTTACTTAGCTTCATGGATGCCTTCTCAGGCTACAATCAAATTCAAATGGCAGAGGAAGACCAAGAGAAGACGGCCTTCATCACTAGCAGGGGGCTTCTTCTGTTACAAGGTAATGCCTTTTGGCCTTAAAAATGCTGGAGCCTACCTACCAGAGGTTGGTAAATAAGATGTTTCACGACCAGATCGGAAGAAATGTGGAAGTATATGTGGACGACATGCTAGTAAAAAGCAAGAAGGATGAACGATCACCTTGCTGATTTAAAAGAGACCTTCCAGGCATTAAGAAGGATATAACATGAAGCTAAATCCTGCTAAGTGTGTCTTCGGAGTCTCCTTCCGGTAAGTTTCTCGGCTTCATGGTATCTCAAGCGCGGGATAGAAGCCAACCCGGACAAAATCAAGGCCATTTTAGAAATGACTCCTCCGAAGACCGTCAAAGAAGTTCAAAGCTTAACAGGGAAGGCAGCCGCCCTAAACAGATTTGTTTCCAGATCCACGGACAAGTGCCTCCCCTTCTTTCAAAATCCTGAGGAAGGCCTTCCAGTGGACGGAAGAAGTGTCAACAAGCTTTTGAAGAAGCTAAAGGTCTACTTGACTTCCCCGCCATTACTTAGCCCTTCCCAGACAGGAGAAGCATTGTACCTGTACTTGGCCGTATCCGCTTCGGCAGTCAGTTCCGCCCTAATCCGCGAAGAGGAACGGGTTCAGAAGCCCGTCTACTACACCAGTAGGGCCTTAAGAGGTGCCGAAGAAAGATACACCAACATGGAAAAATTGGCTTTTGCCCTGCTGATTGCGTCCAGAAAACTCAGGCCATACTTCCAAGCCCACTCAATCATAGTTATGACCGACTATCCCATTAGGAAGGCCATGAACAAGCCAGATGCGGCTGGAAGATTAGTACAGTGGTCCATAGAAATGGGTGAATTTGATATAGACTACCGGCCACGCACTGCGATAAAGGCCCAAGCTTTAGTCGATTTCATTGCGGAATTCACACACCCGTTGAAGGAAGATGAGAAATCGGGAGAAGGTGAAGCCTGGACGGTGAACATAGATGGATCATCCACTAAGGAAATGAGTGGGGCCGGAGTCATCCTTGTTTCCCCTGAGAAAGATAAATTTGAGTATGCCTTTCAGCTCCGTTTCCGCGCCACGAACAACAAAGCGGAATACGAAGCCCTTCTGGCCGGGCTAAAATTATCCAAGAGTATGGGAATCAAGGCCTTAACCATCAAAAGCGACTCTCAGTTAATTAGTGGGGACAAGTGAAGGGCGAATATGAAGCTAAGGAGGACAGAATGAAGAAATACTTGACGGCCGTCAAGACCCTATTAACACACTTCGAAAAAATAGAACTGCTCCAAATTCCAAAGGAAGACAATGTAGCCGCCGATCGTCTAGCTAGGTTGGCATCATCAGGAATTGAGATGGATGACTTCATTGAGATCCAAGGAAGACCTTCCACGGAAGAGGAAATGGTGAACTCCATCACCATCAACAACGACATGGATGTCACCCATAATCCGTTATCTCAAGGAAGGGACACTTCCAGCAGATAGGACAGAAGCACACAAGCTCAGAATAAGGGCTTCTCATTTCCGGTTGCTGGGGGGCATCCTTTACAAGATGGGTTTTTCACGACCCCACCTTAGATGTTTGTCACCAGAAGAGGCAAACTATGTTATCAGGGAAGTCCATGAAGGGATTTGCGGAAACCATTCAGGGGCAAGGTCTTTGGCGCATAAACTCACAAGAGCGGGCTACTATTGGCCGTCTCTCCTACATGACGCCACCCAATATGTGAAGACTTGTGATAAGTGCCAACGTTTCGCCAACATTCCAAGGGTACCACCGGAGGAAATCACGCCCATAACCTCACCTTGGCCCTTCGCACAATGGGGACTAGACATCATGGGTCCATTTCCAGTCGGGACAAAGCAAGCAAAATTTTTAGTGGTTGCAATTGACTACTTTACCAAATGGGTGGAGGCAGAACCCTTGGCAATAATTTCAGAAAAGAATGTCAAGAGTTTCGTCTGGAAGGCCGTCATCTGTCGATTCGGGATTCCGCGAGTCCTGATTTCCGACAATGGGAAACAATTCGATAACGGACCCTTCAGGGAAATGTGCAGTCAGCTGAACATAAAGAACCACTATTCCTCCCCTAGACATCCACAAGCTAATGGTCAAGTCGAAGTTACAAACCGGACCTTACTCAAGCAGATTAAGACCCGGCTTGAAGGGGCAAAGAGTATGTGGGTGGAAGAGCTTCCAAGCATACTATGGGCATATCGCACCACCATCAGGACCCCAACAAGAGAAACTCCCTTCAAGCTCACCTTCGGCACAGAAGCTGTGATCCCCGTTGAAATCAGGCTAACTACCTTCAGAACGGCCTTCCACAGAGAAGAAGAGAACGAAGGGCAGCTTCGCTTGGACCTTGATCTCCTGGGTGAAGCAAGAGAAAAAGCAGCGCAGAGGATTGCACTTTACTAGGGAAGAATGGCTAGGTACTATAACTCCAAGGTAAAGCTCCGACGCTTTGAAGTCGGTGACTGAGTCTTAAGGAAGGTCACCCAAGTGACTAAGGACCCGTCACAGGGAAAGCTAGGCCCCAACTGGGAAGGCCCTTACAAGGTCACCCAATATTACCGAAGGGGCACCTATCATCTAGAAGACCGTCATGGAAAGAAGTTATCTCATCCTTGGAACGCTGAGCACCTCAAGAAGTACTACCCTTGAGGTACGCACATCAGTTGCCTTCCTTATGATTAAGAAGTTTGTACACTCAAACAATATCTTTTATCTATGAATAGAAGACCGTCTTCATTTAAATAATTATTCAAGTCTATTTGCTATTGTCCGAATACTATCAATCATTATCTTGACGGGCGTCAACACAACAAGAATACCAAAAGTTAGACACCTACGAGGTGCACCAGTTAGACACCCACGAGGTGCGCAAGTTAGACACCCACGAGGTGCACCAGTCAGACACCCACGAGGTGCACAAGTTAGACACCCACGTGGTGCAAATGTTAGACACCCACGAGGTGCACTTACAACTGAAGACCCTCAAGGAAGTTCTTCTGTTTATTATCATGTTAGACACCTAAGTGGTGCATTAATAGAAGAAGACCTTCAAGAGAGTTCTTCTGTTTATGATCAAGTTCTTCTGTTTCTTATCATGTTAGACACCCAAGTGGTGCATTAATAGAAGAAGACCTTCAAGAAAGTTCTTCTGTTTATGATCGAGTTAGACACCCAAGTGGTGCATTACTAGAAGAAGACCTTCAAGAGAGTTCTTCTGTTTCTTATCATGTTAGACACCCAAGTGGTGCATTAATAGAAGAAGACCTTCAAGAGAGTTCTTCTGTTTATGATCGAGTTAGACACCCAAGTGGTGCATTAATAGAAGAAGACCTTCAAGAGAGTTCTTCTGTTTCTTATCATGTTAGACACCCAAGTGGTGCATTAATAGAAGAAGACCTTCAAGAAAGTTCTTCTGTTTATGATCGAGTTAGACACCCAAGTGGTGCATTAATAGAAGAAGACCTTCGAGAATGTTCTATCTATTACCATGTTAGACACCCATGTGGTGCATTCACAAAAGAAGACCTTCAAGAAAGTTCTTCTGTTTGTTATCGTGTTAGACACCCATGTGGTGCATTCACAGAAGAAGACCTTCAAGAAAGTTCTTACGTTCGCTATCATTTTAAACACCATGGGGTACGTTTACCCAAGAAGACCGTCAAGAACGTTCTTCTGTACATTATCAAGGTAGATGCCCCTGAGGCACACTTATTAAAGAAGACCGTCAAGAGCAACGACTTCAAAAGAAATGACAAGAAAACTGCATAAGAACATAGTTTAATTGAAAATATGGGCCACACCCCTTCCACAAGGAGTAAACATGGCCCAGGTCAAAAGATTGTTCAAGTATGGGTCACACCCCTTCCACAAGGAGTAAACATGACCCTAGCCAAAAGATTGTTTTAAGTACAGGTCACACCCCTTCCAGTAGGAGTAAACATGACCTTGTTTAGAACAACATTGTTTGTTTCTTCAAAAGAAAAACCTCCTAGGTGAACTATACAAAAACAAAACACTAGGATGCTTCATTATCAGTTGAAGGAATAGTTGCCCCTTCACCCTTGGATGTAGCCTGACCATCCGTAGGACCTGGAGCCGGAGCATCCCCTTGGTCGTCGACAGGAAGAGCAGAAGGGACCTCGGGTGGAAGGGTTACTTGTTCCTTTGATTGAACATCATCTCCTTCCTCTTCTCCCTCACTGTCCCCTTCCGCAGCTGTAGTCTCATCATCATCAATGATCTTCACCAGGGCCCAATCATGAGCATTCCCAAAGGCAAGGGCAACCCTCTTCCGGAAGTGCTCAAAGCCTGCTACATAATAGCGACGAGTATCATCCTCGAACTCCTCAGAAGCTTTAAATTCATTGACGGCCGTCTCCCGTACATTCAAAACTTGCTGCTGAAGACCCACGGTTTTCCGCAGCAATTCGTCACGCTCCTTCTCTAGAGCAGACAGACGGACGTCTTTGGCTTTGAGGTCAATCTCCAGCTTCTTCACCTGGTTCTTCAGAGTTCCCCTTTCAGCATTAAGGGTTTCCATAGCCTCTTGATGGGCAGAGGATTGAGCCTTGGTCTTCTCGAGATCTGCCTTAAGCTTCGCTGACTCACGCGCTGACATACGAACCCGGTTGCCCAAGACGAACACTTGTCCTGCAGCCTGAACAAGAGGAAAGAAGGTCAAAAGAGAAGAAAATACGAAGAATGTAAAAAAAAAAAAATATATAAAAGGAGAGGAAGACGACCTTCAATGCATCTTGAATTGACAAGCGGAGGAGATCCAAATCCTCAACATGATCATACACCTCCAGATCGACCTGCTCGTACATCTCCTTCACCTTGTCCATGGCCCTGGATGAGCTACTATAGATGGTTGGCTGAATATCGTCAGCATCCACTTCCTTCCCCTTCAATGCTCCAACAGGAGAAGAAGGGATCTCATGGTACACATGGACCTTCTCAGCAGCCCTACTTTTTGCAGCAGGAAGTGATTTCTCTTGACGACCTCCCTTCTTAGAACTGGTGCCCTTCTCCATGGGTACCTTCTTCTCAGACTTGGGTTTCTTGGAAAAAAGAGCACTCGCGTCAGGAAGGTCATCCACCTTCTGTGCCGCCTCCCTCAGGCGTTTGCGCTCAGCTCTGGTAGTCATGCCTGTAACAAGAAGAAGTATCAGGAAAAGACTGCACAAACCTTCATCTAAAAACTCAAAGAAAAAAAAAAGGGATCACCCACTTCGGTTATACGCCTGGATGGCCTTCACAACCTCAGCGCTGGGTTCAGGGCCCAAAGACCACTGTGCTAAAGTTAAGGGAGACACAAGATCAGATAATCCCACTGCCCTTCCCTTCTGGAAGTCAGTGACCAGTGAAAGACGCTGTTTTAAACGCTTGGATAGGGAAGGACGGTGGAAAGCTGAAAAGGAAAAAGTTTACTAAGTAAATCCTCAGAAGGTCGTCAATTGAAAATACCAAAGACCAAATGATAAAAAAAAAGGGTAAGTGCACCATTGGCATTGGGAATCCCCCAGGATCGACGAAGGCCAAGAGCTCGCCTGCTGCCTCCCCCGGGGCAAACTCGAAATGACTACCACACAGGAAGAAGAACTTTGGCTTCCAGCTCCTATTGGAATTTGGGAGACCCAAAATAAGCTTCGGTGACCCCCTATGGTGCATAAAACCCCAAACCCCCGGTGTGGAAGGCATGTAGGTCAACTTATACAAAAAGAAGAGCTCGTCGACAGACAAGTCGTACTCCCCTTCCCTGGCCATCCTCCAAAGAACCTGAAGGCCTGTCATAATACGCCAGCCATTTGGATTTAATTGGCTAGGGGATATGCCGAGCCGGTGAAGGACCTCCCTCTCGAAGGGCCTAAAGGGCAACCTCAAACCATCGGTTAGGCTGTCCTCGTAGAGGGCAATGTCTTCCCCATTGGATGAACACGCCCATTCGCCATCATCAGGCAATCTAATCACTATATTCTCAGGGATTTGGTACCGGCTCCTTATTCTCCCAATATCCTTGTCTATAAGCTTAGAAGACACCCCTTCGGCTATGAAGGGCTTGTTCAGGTCTCGGACCGAAATGGGTATACGAGGCTCCTGGGACACAGAGTATGATGAAGATGACTCGGTGGTCTCGGAAGACCGTCCCTGACTTCCAAGATCCTCAGATCCGGATGTTGGCGTCAGTGAATGCCCCTCACCAGAGGACGACGACTCCGAAGAGTCACCCACGCCTAGAGCCATAAAGACTCGGGATAAGGGTCCTAAAGGCAATGCTGCACTCAACCTCGCCGCAAGAACCTACCGAAATAAAGAAAAGAGGGTAAAGGCGAAACCTTTTGCTCCCTAACCACTCAAAACACAACCACGGTGCAGGGGATAAAAAAAGAGAAAAAGAGAATAAGGAAAGCGGCTTACCGGTGCAAGAGCAGTTGCCGTGAACAGGGGTCTCTGAAAACGATCACCGGAGCAAGGACTTCCCCGAATTAGCAAAACCCCAAACCAGTCGAAAAGGAAAGAGTGCAGAGAGCCAAAAGAAATTTTTTGAAAAAAGAAGAGAGACGCTGGCATAAATGGAGCAGTTCCAGCATTAAGAGAGACGGTTGTACCTTGGAGCGTGTACCCATCCCCCAAGCGACACGTGTCCCAGCAAGGTAGAAAACCGTCGCGTCCCATTATGGCCACGAAGCTCAATAAAAAGAAAAAGAGCGGACAAAATTACTAGCTTAACCCCGACTCTTAATATTCCGAAGGCCGTCTGGGCAAAACGACCACGGAATAGGGGGGCAACTGAAGGGGATATTTGTCAATTTCTCCAAAGTAAGAGATGAAGACCTTCTACTGCGAAGAAGGCCGTCCGCTCCCTCATCTGATCAACTCCCTTCCACTGGTCACAACAAGCTTAGTCACCAGACTCAGATCCGTCCTTATCTCCTACGGGTACCAAGCGAGACACCTCATCGAATCAACACCTCACCTAGAACAGGTGTCTTCCGAGAATCCCGGGGATGAAGCCCTCGCAGCGTCGCCCAGCACCCCGCACAAGCCAGCCGTTACCTGCCAGATGAAGGGCCGTAAACACTCCAGGTGTCCCGAGATCGGACGGCCTCTGGAAGGCCACGTGGATGACCAAAAGACATAAAAGGCCATCCTCCTTCCGTACTCAGGTATAAACAGTAGACTGAAAAAATACAAAAAACTATTCTCTGCATTAAACCACCGGAGAGACCTTGACTAACAAAGGCATCGGAGCCTCCTAGGCCGGCCCCAAACCGGTGCCCCTCCGATCGCCATATTTTCCTCTTGCAGGTCGTCTACTCTGCTGCTCGTCTTGACTGCCGTCCACTGGAATAGGTACATCAGGTATTATGCATGTTAAAGAACTGGTTTGCTACAAGGGACTGACACCTTTGTTTGTTCAATATCTTTCAAGACATTCAGTCAAGGACGAAAAAGATGTATAGGGTGAAAGGAATGTGGGATAAAAAGGAGAACTTTTAATTTTGGTCGTTTTTTGTAAGTGCTACACAAATGAGTTAAATATTATATAGGTATAGTGCAAGATATTAGTTCTTCATGGGCTCTAAAGTTTCCCAAAAAGATGATAAAGAAAAGAACGGTCGGTGTCTTTTGCTTCCCAGTACATTGTAAATAAAAGAACGAACGAAAATCACTGAAATAAATTTGTTTGATTTAAAATGCTAAAGAAGAAAAAGTGTTGAGTGCACGAGTGCAAGTGGGCCTTATGCTAAAAGTATTTGTTTCTTGTGTTGATTGAATAAAAAGTAATTTTGTTTGTTCAAGATTAAGCACGTGGTTGCATGCAAAACATATGTAATTCGTCACTTTAATTTAGATGTGTGTATGAAGCAGTCATGAAATACATCGATTGTAAAAGAGAAACATAGTCTTCGAACAATTAAATTCATATTACAAACACAAACAATGTTATATATGTTATACAATAGCACCCCCCACGATTCAAATCAATGATAACAAAGACAAAATTAAATCAACAAGCACTGAAGCACACAATAAGGAGCCTAATAGGTCGGTGTGGAAATCCTTGTACAAGGAGAATTCGGTCAAACATGACCAACATGTGATAGTTGGAATTCAAGCCAAACACGCCACACCAACAAACCTCTACTTTGAGAATTGGATCGAGCTACATGAATGAAACTTGTTCGAATCCTCCACCAAAACTCATTAGGGTTAAAATAGACTGTGAACCTCAATTGAGTTAAATAAATGCTTGAACTTATTCATAGGGAATTCGTTTTGTTAACATGCATGTCAAAAGTATCTTGTGATACAGTACATCAATATGTTTTGGTGTGGATCTTTGAAAAATAAATATCCTGCCAAAGAAATCTATTCTCACATCTTGTGATACAGCACATCAATATGTTTTGTTCTTATACGATATACTTGTTTTTTCGCCACATGAAATTCAAAATTTGATCACAAAGGTGTTTGTGATAATGATTTAAGAGTTAAACCCGACACATTATCTTATAAAATTTTCCATTGTTTTGTAAAAAAAGAAAACAATGTATATATATGTTGTACAACTCCAAAAAAAAGATATAGCTATTGGACAAGAATTGGCCATATCACATAGTACAAGCTTTTGGGCTATTTATTGTTCCAAGAGTTCAATGGCAAATAAGTAGTTAGGCTTTCCCTACCAGATTTCTACAATGGACCACATTAAAAAATTTACCATCCAAATCTTGCAAGAGTATCCTTCTATCCCATCATTAGAAGCATATATATATATGGGATTGCTGAATGCACATGACTTGCACCACTTCTTAGAATCAAAACTAATCAAAGAGTAAACAAGAGATTGCTGAATGCACATGACTTGCACCAAGTCAGTATCCCAGAAAAATTCTCCTACATATGGAATTAATTAATTAAGTTTTTTATTTTTTTATTGAACGAGAAACCAAACACAAACATGAGTACAGCCCAAAAACGAAATACAGCTAGATACCCAAATATACTTGAAAGTAAACAAAGAGCTCCTAACTTGGCTATATGTCTTGATAACTTGCTGCACTTCCTCGGACAAACTCCAAGGCAACAAAAACACACAGATTTGATTCTGAAAACCCTGCTTCGCCAAGTAATTATGAGCTGCTTTATTCGATTTTTGAGGATTTGCAACTTTGTACAAGACCATCTTAGCATCCCCTCCTTCCTCAATTCAAACCTCTACTACTCTTCTTAGTGCAAGGGATTAAGTAGTTGAGTTCATATGAGGCACTCAGTCAATCCAAAAGACTTTGTAGGCTCTGAATGAAAGTGTCTACATATCTCTCTTGCATGCCTTCACTCGTAAGTACCTCCTTCAACTTGGCATGCTTATACTTCACCAACCCACCCAATTCACTATTTTTATCCATCACAGAGATAATGGCCTCGCTCAATCTCTCCTTAGAAATCCACCCATTATCTTCTCTCTCCACCTCCACTGCAACCTTGAGTTCTTCCACAATTAATCTAGCACTCAACACGTGATCACCAAGCTGTGGAACACATACTATTTGACAATCACTAAGGAGAGACTCCCACATGGACCCATAACCACAATGGGTCACGAAACAACCGACAGAATTGTGTTCCAATATCAAATTTTGTGGCACCCAACCCCCATACACCCATCCTCTCCCTTTAACTCTCTCTTCGAACCCTTCTGGCAAAGCTTCTTCAATTGTCGTGCACACATCTGGAGTACTCAGAGCCACCAAAAACGGTTGCCCACATAGCTCAAACCCCAAAAGCAGCTCCTGAAACTGTTCCTTTGGTAGTATACTTTGGCTCCCAAATGCACAAAACACAACAGTTCCTTGCTCGAAATTGGATAACCAATTAGCCCATTTTGCATCTAGCTTTGTCTCCGGTGTTTGAGGCAGGACAGGTCCGGTTAGTAAGACAGGTTTAGCATATTGCTGTCTTAGGTAGTCACAATATTGACCCTCAACCTGATGATTTGTCCTCAAGGCAATGGCATCACTCTCTTTCAAGCTAGAAGTAATTCGAAAGTGCAAGGAAGACCCGGTTCCAAAATCTTCAACAAGTATTTTTACTTTAGCAATTTCGAACTCCTTGGGTTTTAGTAGCACTGACAAAGAAGGATAGCCAGGAGGTGGTTGGATTAGCTCCTGATTAGTCATATCCTTTGTTATCTTCTTAGCAGGGACCATATGTAATGCAAGTGTGGCACTGTTTAACACTGCATAGAATATGGCCTTGGTACCAAGTTGGTGTGCCAAGACTGGCATCCAATGACTGAAGTCAAAGAAGATGAAATCAGGCTTGAGAGTACTCAGAATGGTTTCGACTTGGTCTTGGGTTCGGTCAAGAGCCATAACAAGGTGCCCATGAAGTGGAAATGGAACATCAGAGGCAGTCTCGGCACCAGGGGGTAGACCATCTACATGGGGAATGAGAAGGGGATAGAAGTGTATAAGGTTTGGATAATGGTTGAGATGTTGTAACTTAGATTGTGCTCCTTTGGGTAGTAAGAAGGACACTCTAAGGCCTCTCTCCGCAAGCTTGTTTGAGAGGTGAAGGTAGGGAATGAAATGGCCAAATGCAAACCAGGGAAACATGGCTACATGAAATTTTGAGCTTCTTGAATTGCTCATCTTCTTTTTTTTTGGGTGATTAAGACAATATTTTTGTCATGTTGATTAAGAAATGAGACCTTTTAATTGATCTATATCCATTTTCAAGCAGTCTTTCTTTAATAGTTTTACACAATTCAATATACCAAAAACCTATCTAACAGAAGTAAGCCCCACAAAAACATTTGTCAATCTTACAACTTTGCGGAGACTTGTATTTTTGATAAACAGTCATTTGAACTTGGCCATTGCAACCTCCTTTGTGAAAGGGTACCCCTTATCCCAAAGTTACTGGGCTATTTTGTCGAATTCCACAAAGAGAGTTGTCTCGTGCACCTAGTCTTAGTATTTAACATTTTTTATTAGAGTCTCCTCTAAGAAATGCATTGAGTGTTAAATTACCCACTCATTAAAAAAGGTATAAATTATTATGTACCGACCAAATCAATGATTATTCATGATTCCATAATTGAATCAAGTACCAGTTGAAAAATGAAAAATAAGCACAAAAAGATAACTTCGTTTGGAGATGTGAAGGTAGGGAGTGAAATGGAAAAAGGTAAACCAGGGAAACGTGACTACATGAAGTTTGTTGGAGAAGGACGCTCTAATCTCTATGGCCTCTCCCCTCTGCAAGCTTGTTGGAGAGGCACATAACACATGACCTATAGATTATCTTTGCTTGATCTTATCTGTTAGTAAAAATCCGTTTGAGAACCGAGTGATTTCCCCTTCTGTTTGTATATGTAGTATACATGCTTGATCAAGTTCTCCCTAGAGGAGGGAAATTTACAGCGAAACAAACACACCCCAAATAATAATCTAAAGATCAATAATTGAGTTGGACTCCAACGCAGAGATCACTAACAAAGTGATAACCACTAAAGGGCAAACTTAAAATAAATAAATAAAATACTGCATATACGTTTGTATTAAAAATTATAAAAATAAAATAAAATAAACCTTTATAAAATATAGTCTATTCAAAGTGGTAGCGAGTAACATCAAAAGAGCATATTGAATAATTGTATCTGCAGATCAGTCTAATAGAGTACTTAAAGTTAATAAAATATAAAGTCTATACAAAGTGGTAATAATAAAATAGGAAACCGAATAATTGTATCAGCAGAAATTTCTTAAGAGCCAAAGACTCCAATGCAGAGAGATCTTTTACTGAATTTCTCCAATCTCAGAGTGTTTCACAACCAACCAAATCATTTAGTAAACATTAAAGATTAAATTGGTGAATTCTTAAAAAAACCTTATTATGCATTTTTTGGGTACGTAACAACCCAAGGAAAGTGCTAGCCACATCTGCGTTTATACCCCAAAAGGACCAGTCAAGTTACAATTGGGGCTCCTTGCAATTGTTAATAAAACCCAGTTCGACCTAGTATATGCCTAATATGAGATTCAACCCATACACACATTTATCAGATTTTGGGGCATCATAATCTCTCCCACTTAAATCCCTAATGTCCTCGTTAGGGCCCATATGTCCGAGTCCACACGGGATTACTGAATAGACTCTGATACCACTTAACTGTCATGCCCCGAACCCAAAGCATGAGCTCGACACGTGACAACTGCCGCACACCCATAAGGCGTGCCTTACAAGTGTGCCAAGCCTTACTAACAGATTCTAAAAAGAATAATATCCTTTATATAAAATCTCCAAATTAACACAATAACCAGTAAATTCAAATAAATTAAATCCATGCATTGCTATTTCAAATCCTAATAAGCAAAAGTTTATCACATAAAGTCTCTAATCAACAAATAAGAAATACTAATATTATTCATACCTAAAAGTCCTTCTCACACAACTCCCCCGCAACATTCGTGTTAGCTAATCCTCAGAATCTGTAATGGGAAAGAAATCGGGTAAGCCGGGTAGCCCAGTTGTTGTCACGTGTCGAACTCATGCTTTGGGTTCGGGGCGTGACAATTAAGTGGTATTAGAGTTAGGTTATGATTCTGATGAATTTATGAAGTTTAGGTTAGATTATTTAGACCTTGTGGAGTTAGGTTTTGATTTTGTAAACTTTGTGGAGTTTAGTTTCTAATTCGATAGACTTATTGGAACTTAGGTTATGATTTGATAGACCTTATGGTCGATTTCGATCTATATGGAGTCGCATATAATTTGTAGTATGAGAAAGAAAAATGATTTAAGGTTGTTGTTTTGCTAAAAATATATTCAGATGTAATTTTGAGGGTCTTATCAACAATAGAGTTTGAATAATGGTTGATTTTCTTGGATTTTTCATGTTAAGGTTTGATTTTCATTGAGTTTGGATCGTTGCTTCTGGTTAGGTTTGATTTGTAGGTATTGACAGACAATTCCTTGCGTTAGACAACAGGACATTTAACATTTTGGAGTTATGTCTCGTGCTCTCAGAAGTTTGTGTTTGTTATTAGTTTTGACAGAATTGGAATTCGTAACATTCTATTAATATTTTCTATTGAATATAGGTTACGATGCCACCATATAATATGAGACTTATGAACATTCCCAATGTCACTTGCAATTATGGACTTGGAAACCATATGAATTTCTAGAGGTTAAGGTTGTCTTATTACAATGTGCTTCCTTGATTTGAGGTGATATGAACTTGGTGAAGTGAATTTGACAATATGATGAATATTATGATGTTATAGGTTTTGTAGAATGCAAAGGCATGACTTGGAGAATTAGTATCAATTTAATTATGAGAGATAGTTAATGCTTGTTATGGAATATATTCCGATATTTGAAAGTTGAGTTCCTGATTTTTATTTTTTTGAGACATGGAAATTGTTCAACATTGTAAGGAATAAAGTTTGAATACCACATGTGTGATTTTTAGTTGATATGAAGTTAATGAATAGAATCTTTCAATTAGAGACAAATTGTGATTTTACAGATAGTGTACAATGCAATGGTTAGTGGTATTATTAATTAGGGGCTCAATTTTGATAGAATGTTGTTTCTTAAGTTCGATTGGAAGACAATGCCATTTTTAATTTGTTCGTGATAATTAGGTATAATAAACTTTGGCGCCTTAGATTTTACATTGACATATATTTAGGACTTATTAATTTTATAGTACATAAGTTTTTGGTTATTGGACCAACTTCTTGATAAGATAATTTTTGGATAGTTCACCTTAGCAAGCTTACTAGATTTAATAGTTTCCATTAATTCCCATTAAGAGTTATATGTTGAAAATTTTCAAGGTTAAGGTCAAGTTTAGATGTGATTTGATTATTGAAAGATTTCAGAGGTTCTAAAGGTTTTTTTTTTTTTTTACCTAGCTAGCTTAGAGTAATATATTGGAAATTTTTAGAGGTTTGATAATTTTTGTAGACATTGTCTTTTTCAAGCCTTATACAAGTGGGAATTATAAGATTATATTTGATGGTGGAATTATGAAGGACTAAATTCGTTTAATGAGTTAAATGAAAACATCATTATGTTAGACACTTAGACTATAGTACCTAAAGGATAGAGAAGATCTAAATTCTTTTCTTTTTTTTGGTCCCATAAGATGATTATGTGTGATTGGGGAAATTTTTAAAAATGACATTAAAGTAGTGCATAGTTTGATACTTAAGGTCTCTTTGGAAATTTCTATTACAAAGTACTTTGAGGAAGAAAAAAAAAATTATGAAGGTATGTTTTTCAAATAGTAATTGTTGTCCTCGATATAAATCTTATGTGAATTATACCTTCCATTAGTGGATCGATCTTATTGAGTATAATTGGGTTGCTTTGACGTTAACTTTACAATGGTGTAGTCTTATCAACTCTAAAAGGAGAATAATTTTGATTTGAGACATAAGAGTGATGCTATCAAAATGAGAGGCATTGAAAAACTCAAATTAATATAAAAATCAACAAAGCCATGTTAGAGATTAGTCTTGAGTTTTTTTTTAGCATTCGACTTTAATTAGATATTGATAAAAGGTGGTTGATAGTGTTTTTCCTTCTTAGAACTTTAAGCTTATTAGTGTATTCAATTGTAACACTTTGGATCCTATAGTGGAAAGTGTTTAGAACTTATGAAGTTATATAGTATTTAAAAGATTGAGATAATTTATCAAAAAACAAATATAGTATTTATAAGATTGAGGTTGTAAGTCCTACTTTTTAGTAAGGTAAAATTTGGGTTGTTTTATTTAGTGATCTAAAAATTTTTCTATTCATAAATGTGACACAGTGGACATTGTCATTTCTAGCCAATGAGCACTTAGAGACTATAATTCTATATTGTGAGGAACTCGATTTGTTTAAGGAGTTAAGCCTAAGTACTATCGTATTTGACTATCTAGAAGTTAGAGGTGATCTAAACATGGTTTGCAAAAGATAATTTCTATGATTGAGGTATTCTATGACATGGACACCATATTAGTGCTTAAGTGAAATATGTAAGGAGACTTTGGATGTCTTCTCGTTACAAACTGTGTTATAGAAAATATATATGGATATATCATGAAACATTTTTGAGCTTATAAGAGAAGGGAGACACTATTTAATCTTGAGGTACATTATTAAATGGGTGTTAGAGTTTAATGATTTATGTGAACCTTGAAATCATGGATTTTCTTTTGTTATACTTTTGGAGACTCATTCAGCCTTTTGATTTCTTTGAGACTAGCTAGTGATAAATTAAAAATTATTTGGATTATTTTTGAAAAATAGGTCGTATAATTTGTACTCGTTATGGGATGTAAATAATTATATTGGTAAAAAAAAAAAAATTATATGTAACTAAAAGATTTTTGTAACTTAAGGGTTCTTATACTATGATGGATGATTAAAGAAATTCTATAGACGGTTACAAATTGTGGCTTTAGAGTTGCGTAGTGGAAGCGTGATGAATTTGTACAGTTTGGAATGAATTCAGAGGACTAAATTCTTATAAGTGGAGGAGAATGTAATGCTCGGTCCCAAAAAGAAAAAGAAAAAAAAAACGGTTTATTTTTAGGGTTAACTTAGTAATTTTGACAGTGGGAGTTAGTAATATATATACTCTAGATTAGAAACCCTAGCCGCCATAAATCTATTACTTGTTTTTTACTCAAATAATTATAGAGAGAAGGTTGCTTGAGGATTTTAAGATTTTTAAAGAGAGGAGGCTAGCAAATTTTTGAGGTAAGAACATTATCTTTTTGTAAATATAATACCGGCCAATTGCTAGAGTAATTAATCCTACATTCCATAGACATTGCTATGATTTTATGTATATATGTTAGTGTAAATCAGTGCAGATAATTCTAAGATCTTGGCAAAAGTATTGAATCGGCTTTAGTTTTAGGATCAGTAGCGAGGATATTAATTTTGATGAATTTTCTTTCTAATAGGTTGTAGTAGGTGAGATCAGATTTCAAAAGAAAATAAATAAATAACTTCTTCATCACCTATTAGGTTACTGACATGGAGTCATGGGAGAAATACAAACAAAATCTCAAATCAATAGGCTACTATTAAATTAGTCATTGAAGAAAGAAAAGAAAGAAAAGAAAAAAGATGGAGTTTCATGGAAATTTTGGGTTAAAGGTAGTGAGGTAATAATTCACAAATTCATTGAAGTTGGGATAGATAGGAGGTGGTGTATTCATATAAGAAATTACCATTTGCCTAAATTGGTTAATTTTGGGGTTTTATGATTAAACTTTTGTAGTGGCCAGATACCATTTGAGATTTTTAGTGAAACAATTAAGATCTAAGAATAACAAATTTATGATATAGTATGTATTGCACTCTTGAAGTATTGTATAATTGGTTTTACGTTGGAATCGTGGATCTTTAGAGGGAGGAAAGGTTTAGGGAGAGATACTGAAATTTTGCAAGTTTATTTGAGGTAAGTAATCTTTATCCTTAACTAGAATTTTCTCAATTTTATATATTAAATATTCCTATTTGCGAACTTATTATTATAGTTTATTATTCTATTATGCCAAAATTAATTTTGTTTTGAAATATCAGAAAAATCATTGTATTTGTAAAGTATTGTTTACTTCAGAAATTCGGATCAAGCATGTGATTATATGTTACAAGAATCTTTATACAATTTATTTGTTAAACTGATTTGTTTCTGTACGTAATTTGAATAAGGTTTGAAAATTACTATGTTTTGGAATTCAAATATATTTTAAATGTGTTTTGATATTTGAAACCTCTCAGTCTGACTATGTTCTGGGCCCCGCCAATGGGGATATACGTTGGTATCGAAACTAGTTTCATTCTAGGGTTTGCCACCGACCAATGTGTGGTTTTGGGCCTTGTCACAAGGATAATGTGGCCGTAGTCACTAAGACTGTTTAGTATATGTATTTATATCTATATCTGTATCCGAATCTGAATCTGTATTTGAATCTATATCTGTATCTGTATTTATTTCTGAATATGTTTAATTTGCTATTTGCAAATAAAATAATATATATTATTTTGTGAACCAAACCAAATGCTTTATCAAAACCATCGTTTGAGAATTTTGTAGTACCTATATATATCTGTTTTTAACAAATGTGTGTTTGATCCGACTAGATAAGGATATTGGTTATTTACTGGGCTTCTCGGCTTACCTCCTTTCTTTCCCATTACAGATTCTGAGGATTAGCTAGCTCGGACGTTGCAGGGGAGTTGTGTGCGAAGGACTTCTAGGCATGAATAATATTAGTATTTCTTATTTGTTGATTATGGACTTTATTAGTAATGTATATAAAATTCTCACTATATGAACACCAAAACAGGAAATTCTTTGGTCCCTTTTCAGTGGTTTGCAGATCATGCTGTAGAACTAATTCATTTAAATCTGCATTTGCATGTCTTTACCATGCTCTTTTGTTATTGAATCTTCTGAGTCCCCTTCTTTCTTTTGAATTATTAATTTTGGTTTACATCTTCTCTAAACCTATGCTTTTATGGGAGCGAAATCGTCAGTTTTATTCAAGGACCTGAAATACATTTCAGAAACATCTGATCACCAATCAGCTACAATTAGTAAATGACTTAAAAGTATAGTAGTAGAAGATTATCAAAATGGCTGACAAAGATATCTCTTGATGCACTTGGGTGTTTTCGTGATAAATTATTGTTATCTACAATATGTATTAGAATCTTTTCTTTGTATTTTGCAAGCACTTGACCAATTCTCCTTCGGAGGAAGTAGCATTAGGGAGACTATGATAGCTCAGAGTAAGATACTGTTATTTTGGAATTCCACAACTTGCCTTCTCCTTGAGAAAAACAAGCCCGAATACCAGTGGCTTGAACCACCCCATCCTGACCAAACTCAACCAGAGCAACAACTTGAGACTTTTAATACTGACAAAGTTGAAAAATACAGCCCATGTGAACCTCTTCCACTCAACCACCAACTTGAATCATTAAGGTTGGATTTTTGGGTTTGTCACTCAATGTCATCACCCTCAAATTGTTCGAGAAATTGTCTGAGCCAAACTGCAAAAAGGGCTTTGGTTATATTTTATTTTCCAATATGCTTATTTACCTTTAGAATTAGATCAGAACTAGGTATTATCTATGGCCTATGTACCCCAATTTAAGTTGTAAAAGACAATTATGATATATGAGATTAACTATAGAATTTATGATATGATTTGCTCAGGCGGGGTGAATTCTTTTGTTTTATATTTGCTAGGTAGTCTTTATTCTATGAAAGTGACAATGATTCCATCAATTGGTGTAAATTGACATTATTTTTCCTTTTCAATTACATGGAGGTCTAGCATCTTTGTTTACTGGCTATGTTAGAATTTAGGTGCATCTTAGGCATATTAAGAATGATTAAACTAACTTATGAAATATATTCTATCCATCAAGTAGATACTCTTGGGCATATTAAGAATGATTAAAGTAACTTATGAAAGATATTCTACCCATCAAGTAGATACTTTGTCATTGTTACTCTTTGACATAGTTTGTCTTGCATTTTGTGTAATCATTTATGCTTCATCTACATTTTTTATAATCTCTATATGTCCATAGATAGAAAATCTATACAGATTTCATCGGGCTTCCTGTCTTATTTGAATGGCACAAGAAAAGTTGATTGAATGAAGTGTTGCCTTGCTTTGATAGGCAAGCAAATGGGCTTGATTGGGGTCACATAAGAGAGAGGGAGAGGGAGAAATTTGTGTCGTTTAGAGACTATGAATAGTATTATGAACAATGATGGTGCAGAATATTGGGGGTGAGAGAGAGAGAGTTTCTAAAGATTATATTGAAATTTCATTGTTGATTAGATTGTGGTAATTAAATATGGAACTAATTTAAATATGACTTATAAAAATTGTGTCACTAAAGCTTCTCAAGCTCTTGGTAATCATGACATTTGATTGTCTATGATACATTTTATTGCTTTGGTAAATAATTTGTATATGTCTTGATCTTGATTTTCTTTTTCTCTTTTTCATATTAAGGAAGTTATGAATTAATTTTTTTTCCTTTGTGGGGAATCATGATGTGCATACAAACAATAACAAAATTTCTAAAGTTGTAGGAACCATGGAATTGAAAGGAATTGAAAGAGTGTTAAAGTTAAATATTTCTTCCCATTGTATTTTATTTTATTATATGACTGTTCAATTTTTAATTTATTTAAATGTTCTTTATACAAAATGACCAATTTCATTTCCTATTTCTATGCATCATATTATGCATTTACGATATAATTATTGAAGCAATCTTGAACTTACAAGAATGACATATTCAACAAGAAAAGAGTAGAAAAACCCAAATCACTTTATATCTGATTTTCAATAGCTTTCCCGTGCATCACACGGGTTTGCGACTAGTATAAATTAAAACTCGAAGCAGAGAGAAAAAATTTCCCTTCCTCCAACCACCGCCATGGCATAATCCTTACACCCACAACATTCCATGTCATCCATTTTCTATTTAATACCTCAACCCCCCACTCTCTCTCTCTCTAATTCTCATCTCCCCTCAACACGGTTCTTTTATTTATTTTTTCCTTTCCCCTCTTTTCCCTCTCTCCTCCGACTCTTCTTCTCCCTACTAGACTGTTACAACTTCCTTTTTTTTTTTTTTTTTCCTCCTTTCCCATTAAATGTTCTTGATTGCCTTTTCATAACCAAACCATTCTCAAGGCTGTTTCTCCACTTCAATTACACTGTAACAGTCATTCGGGAGTCCCTCCAAAAGTTTTAGGCATTAATTTGAGACTTGAATTGTGGCTTTATGATTCCTAATTGCTAGCCCACAACTCCAACTCATTTATTCTCTTGGTCAACATTTAAAGCAGTGGATATGAATAGGTTTTGTAACGATCCCATTATTAAAACGTTTCTAATTAATTGGCATACTTACGGCTGTGTACCTTTTTCCTTTGTCACTATATAAAATCACTTGCAATCTCACTATTCTCATCCCGCTCCAAACATCCCTATCCCTATAATATAAAATGGAGGAACACTTTGTAATATCAGGGACGCTAAATCATCCAAACGGTGCTGCTTTCAGATATTTGGGGCATTAATACACTAGCGTTTTCCTTAATACCCAACGGGGTCTCAAGTGTTATAGAGTTATCTAACTCAATCCCGATATTCCAATCAGGGGTACCTTCTTTTTGCCTTTTATTTTCGTCATGTCATTTTCATTTTCCGTAACTATTTTTGTGGAATAACAAATTGTGGTGAAATTGAACAACTCAGGAAGCGTTGTGTGATTTGTTGGACCAAGAATGGAAGGAGAGTTGGGAGGTGGCAGTGTGCAAAGAAGCTTTGGAAAAGTCACCTAGATCTTTTGGGCATTACATTGTTATCCCCTTTTCAAAACTCTATTTTTTTGGGTGTTAATATTAATTAATTAATTAATTATATAAGCCCCAACGGATTCATCAAAACAAATGGTCTGAAGCTGTATAGTCTTCAACATGGCATTCATGACTTTCCTAGCTGTGCTAATTTATGCCAAGTTTTTCTTCTATGCATCATATATTTCTTTTTTTTAAGTAAATCTTTAGATTAGTGTTCCGCCGCTTTGTATGACAAATTGTTTTTGCTTTTGCTACAATACAAATCGTTTTTGCTGACTCCATGGTTTATATTATACTAGTTGCAAACCCGTGCGTTGCACGGAAAAATTTTATATAAAGGCATAATATCTATCTATATATATAAACTTTGTATAAATGTATGAAATGTTCATTTATATTAACTTGCTTTTTAATTTTGCATGAAGCAAGAAACTTTGCATAAATGTATGAAATGTTCATTGATATGAACAGTGTTGACGCAAAAACCATACTCATTCAGTAGTAATATTAGTGAGCTTGCTAATATCCATTTGGCTTACAAAAGAACTTATTCCATCAAATTTTGGATAGGTCTATTGGTTATCATTAAGTAAGGCTTTTCATTCACATGTACGCAAACCATCAAAAGAAGTCAAAAGTCAAAAGACGTCTCAATAAAACAAATGATTCTGCACATTTTCTTTAATAAATAATTGAGCAATAGTAGTTGAAGTCATAGCCAATTCTTCCAAAAGTAGGACTCCGCCTCCTAGAAGATACTTGTAAATAGTCTTTGTACACTTTCCAGTTTTAGCAATAAAGCCAACACCTCCCCAGTCATACCCTTCCTCTGCACACTCCCTCAGCAAGGATCACAATTTGATAGTCTTTTACATTTCTGTGTATTCTTTTCATTCTCAGATTTTCTTTTGAAGATTCTACCACCTGATGTTCAGTGAGAGCTCCATTAAACCTACCAATCAAGAGAAAAATTCATCAAATAATTGTATCATACTTGGTAAAGCAAAAAAAAATTTAATTAACCCAAGACCAAAATTAGAATTAAAAAGCAATCGGTGAGAGAAAATTCAGTTCAAGAATATCTCAGTTTGAGGGGAATTCATAAACCAAAGGAAAAATACACCATGTTCCATTCCATTCCATTCTCTTAAAAACTTCTTAACATGTAATGTAACTTGTTTGTTAAAAATAAAATGTAAAAGATTGATGGATATAATTAAGTCCAAGCTTGGAATAAATTCCTTCAGTAATCAACCCATGCTCCATGATTCTAATTTTTTTTTTAAATGATAGTACCTCCAACAGCATTGCACCAGGGACTATGACAACCTTATTTCCTAAAAATGATAGCTCCAATAGTTCAAAAAAACATCAATGCAATATCATTGGAATCTGAAAATTAACCAAACATATGGCATGCAACGGCAAGAAAACATGATTTTCAAGATGGGAAAATCCTGAAAGAAGCCACGGCAAAAAATAGAGGGATTTGAGAAAAAACAGAGTAACGTCATAAACCCCATGTCTATAAGACATTTAATCAAATAGGTAGGATGTACAAACTCAGCAAACATAAACACTAACTTATGGATATTGAATGAAAACTGATATTTTTCACTGTAAACAACCTATAAACAAACAGAAAACAAAAGAAACAGAAGCAGAAAAAAGAAAAAGAAAAAGAAAAACATGCACCGTCAACAATTATCATTGTCTCGGTGATCACAGGATGTAGAAGTATCCGAAAGAAACATCACAACCGAAAATAATCAACATGCAACCCAATAAATGACAGAAAAGAGAGAAAGGAAATCGTGAACTATTTCAGTTTCTGTATAGAATCTGCAAAGGAAAAAAAAGGAACTCAGCATCATGCATCAGAACCCACAAATCCAATAAAAAAAAAAAACCAAAAAACAAAATTTTTCTAAATCTCTGCAATTACATAACCTTTCATGGTATCAGAGACATTAAAAGACTAATCTCATTACTTTTTTTTTTTCTTTCACAAACCTTTCATCAAATGCCTCAGCTACAATGTCTCCTGCAACCATTGATTATGCATCTTCAACTGCACCTCTACCCATGTCTCTTCCTACAATCACTAACACTACCGCAATCGCAGGGCACCCAAAACAGAGGAAAAAAAATAAAGCACAGTAATGATACATTGTAATCTAAATTGGGTAAATCGCAAGACCCAATCCTATCTCTTTTTCTTTTCCCATAATTTCCAGCAAGCAAATAAAGGAAAAAAGAGCAAAGCAATATATAATGTAAGATGCTCCAATATGATCCAGAATGACATCAACTCCTGCCATTGAAAATTTAGTGGGTTTTTTATTTTATTTTTTACCTCCTAATAATCATTGCGAAAATAATAATAAAAAAGATCAATCTCTATAAAGTAGAGGAAAAGTGAGGTTTTAATATTAGACAAATAGCTAATACATGGAAACTAAACTTACGCATTAGATACTGGACCTCTGTAACAAATAATTCTGGTGGTCCTAGGTATTAAGCTATCTGAATTACAAATAATTCTGGTCCTAATCTAACCAAAAACCAATGAAAAAAAAAAAAAAACACCCACATAGCAAACACACAAAACCCACATAAAAATCCAATCTTTATTATTATTTTTTATTAAAAAATAAACACCAAAAAAACCTCACCTTAGAATCATTATTCTTTGTAGCGTTGAAACCCAAGTGAGACTGCGGCTTAGGAACTGGATTCAAGTAATGAAAAAGAGAAGTGGGATTGAGTAAAATAGTGATGTTGAAGGCTGTGGAGAAGCTAAGAAGATGAGGCTTGAATTGATAAGAAGGGCTTAAATAGGATTAGAGAGAGGTTGTGAAATTGGGGAAGAGGAAAGGCTAGGCATGCTTGAGCTTCCATTGGGACAGAAAACCTAAGCTGGAGATTGTGGGACTTAATGTCGGGAAATTTATGGTGGGGAAGCCTAAAGATTGGGTGTGCAATCAATTGGGGAGAGAGGGGGAGGAAGTTGAAGAGCTTAGAGGGAGATAGAGAGGTAAAGAAGTTGAAGAGATCAGAAAAAGGAATAGGCAGTGAGAGAGAGAGAGTTTTATAAAAAAAAACGTGTGAGAGAGAAAGTGAAAAAGAGGGATGAATTATGTAACTGCAGGGATTTTGACTTGTAATGATTTGGAGAGGTTAAAAAAAATTCTCTCAGCTTCAGCTTTAAGTTTATATTATAGATTTGATTTAGCTCAATTTTATTTTATATTATGCTTCTATTGACTTGAAATAATTTTGTTCTTTACACTTATTTCCCTACTGCTATAAACTAATTGCGGGTATATGTTATATGTTGGAACAAAGTTTGTCAGTGGCCTATCATCTTTATCTGCCTCTTATTAAAAAGAAAAGAAAAAGAAGAAGGGTACTTTGTGCCAATTATGTATCAGGTGATGAAGTTAGCCAAAAAAAATATATATATTAGGTTATGCATAAAACTTTTGTACCTCTAATAAAATTTGGATTGTTTCACCTTATGGTCCTTGAAAAAAAATACATTATATATCAATTCCTAGTAACTTGGAATTTCTATTTTCTTGAGATATAGAATCGGGTACTTTCATTTCATATTGTATTGTTGGTGTAATGGTCTTTCGTTTGACGTTGATACAACTCAATTCCCTTGGTCAGTAGGTAATAAAATATAAAAATGATGAAATATTATTTCCTTGGAAATTTCTAGATAGACATAATTGTACTCTTGTTCCCGTCAAATAGCCTCATGCATACTAGCTTTTTTCCGGATCACATCAAGTGTGGTTAAGGAATAGAAATCTAGAGCATGTTTGGTTTCTTGATTCAAACACAGTTTTCTGTGTTTGAATCCAAAAAGTGATGGGCTCGGACTGAAAAAAATTTGTTTGGTTACCGCACTCAGTTTTTGCATTTGAGAATTTTTACTGTACAATTGATACTGAATTCACCGAAAATGAAAACAACTTTTACATGTTTTCACTTTTAATTTTCTGTATTCTATTTTACTGTTCAATATAATAAAATTTTTTTTTTCCTTTCTTCTTTTTCTTCTGGGCTTCTCTCTGTTTCTCTCGTTCTCTCTGTCTCTCTCACTTTGCTCTTCGCCGGGACTGAGTCTGCTCGAGGCGGCGGCGACGGAGGGCGAGGCTGGGTGAGGTGCGGCGAGGCGATGACGACGGAGGCGAGGCGATGCGAGCTGAGTTGAGCACAGACTCCCTGGAAATCGCGATCTCCACGGTGGCTGTTTGCAGTGGGTTTGTTGAGGATTTTTGGTGGGTTTGCACTGGTTGCGGTGGGGCGGCGTGGCGTGGGCTCGCGGTGGGTCGCGGTTTGGGTTGCGGGGTGGCTCTCTCTCTCGACCAGTCACTGCCACAACCCAGTTTTTTTTTGTTTTTCCGATTTTCCAGATCTGCTTGATTAGGTGTTGCCGATGGGTTTGTGAGGTGGCTCTCGGTGGTGGTGGGGGGTTTTGGTCGATTCCGGTGGTGAAGGGTGGCTGTGATTACTGTTTCTTTATTGCAAACAAAAGCAATAATAATAATAAAATAATTAATAAAAACAAAACTAGAAACTATGTGAAAAACACATGCCAAACAAATTTTTTGTTCTCAAATTTATTATAATATTATTTTTTATTACAATTCTCAAAACACCTAAATACAAGTTTTAAAAAACAGAAAACAAAAATTAGTCACCAAACATACCCCTACTGTCCTACTTCTTATGTCACCATCTATTTTTCTTTCCTTATAAAACAAAAACTGGTTTAAAATGAGAAAAAACAAAAAAAAAATCAAATACTGGTATATTGTAATTAATAAAGTATAAGATGGGTGGAAGTAGGCCAACTTCTCCAAAGTAAAAAAAGTGACGCTCCACTTCTTTCTCTGCTTGTGGACCCAAGGACGTTGACATTCCTGCTCTTGTTGAATGTTCACCGGAAGAACTAGATCAAATTTAACGTAGAACAAAGAAACAAAAAAGCGATTCTCCTACCTTTACTCCTCAACGACCCCTACGGTCTTATAAAGATTCTCTTGTGTATCCTGAAGGATTGAGCGAGGAACAAAATACCTCCTTCATACCAGCTTCCATGGAGGACGAAGTTTCCGATGACGAAATCGATATGGATGACCAATATCCATCAATACTCCTTTCTAAAGCTGAAAAGATCCGGATCCAAGCTCCTTGGTGCTCTGCCTTCATTATCAAGGCTATTGGAAAATCTGTGGGGTTTAAGTATATGGACTTCAAGATACGCTCCCTATGGAAACCACAAGGCGAGATGCAAATAATCGACTTAGGGGTAGATTTCTTCTTAGTTCATTTTAAACTCAGTGATGATTACTGGAAAGTGGTTAATGGTGGACCTTGGTTCGTTAAACAACGATTTCTTTCCGTTCACTGCTAGTCTCCAGAATTTAGACCATCTGAAGCAAAACTTACAACAACGGCAGTTTGGGTTCATCTCCTTAAGCTTCCGATCGAAGTTTATGATGCAAGGATGCTTCGAAGAATTGGCAACCAACTTGGCAAGCTCTTGAAGATAGATGCTAGAACAGTGGATAGCGAACGTGGACGCTACGCTAGGCTATGTGTTCAAATTGATCTCGACCAACCTCTAACACCCAAAGTCAGAATCGATGATATCCTCTGGTGCGTACAATATGAGGGAGTGTCAACCATCTGCTTTGAGTGTGGTTATGTTGGCCATAAACTCGCCGTGTGTCCAACCATTACTGCAGCCTTGAAGCATCTAGAGAAACCCATTGTCACGGTGGCTCCTCCTTCCACCGACATTGTTGAGAATAGCAAATATGGTGAGTGGATGCTGGTCTCTCGGAAAAAACCGGTTTTGGGCAGAAAGAAAATTAACTCCAGCACACAAGAAGCTCAGGCTAATTCTCATGTTGCCACCGTGCATGCTCAGGCCAATCCGAGTGCCTCCACCGTGCATGGGGGTAGTACAAAGGCGGGTAAGTTTTCTCAAATTAAGTCTAATTCAGCACACCCCGAAACCCATTGGTCTCCACCAAGTCTATTATACACGCTGGTCCAACAACCAACCCACCTACACAGGTTGCTTTTTCAGATGTTGATGTGTCCTTGTGCATTGTTACTAACAAATTGGCAAAATCTTCTTTCACAATCACTTGTCCAAAAGGACAAAAAAAAGGATACAATACTAATCCTTCCTGACATTGGCTCTTCTGCTGCTACAGATGAGACAAGTGACCTTCAGAAACTTGCACCATTACACATAAATTCTGAATACCAGCAGCGCCACCCTTCTAAAGACTAGCTGTTGACTTCCCAAAGTATGGAAACTCTTCCTAAAGACAACACCACCCGAATCCATCCACACAACTCTTAAATCCACCGGATATTGACATGGACTTTGAGACAAATATTTCTTCCCCAATATCTGAACATAAGCTCCCTCCTCTTACTATTCGTACCAAGGTTACTCAGAACCTTAATATTCCAGAAAACTCTGCACATCACAACAAAAATCCACCCCATGGCTCCTTCAACTTGGCATTCTCACTATCTCACAGGGCACAGCTCCAACCTATACCCACCACCTCCCACACAGGAGTTTCAAGCTCCTCCCCCTCTTCCTCTCATACCATACACACGGTCAGACACAACCCCATTTCAGAACAGTTGGGCTCTGCTCATGAGGGGTCGGATGCGCCCAATAGGAGATGCACTGGTGAGCTGGCTGCAACAATGTCCGAACATGTTCTGGCGCAGCGTAGAGGATGCGATGGAGCACTCCTTGAGGGACCAAATACCACAACTTCCTCCGAACACCCAGTTTGGTCGGATCATTGTCAACCTAACCAACGACTTGGCCATTGTTTCCCCAACAATGGTGCTCCAGCTAGGCCTTCCACCTTGATGGAGAGACCTGAGAACCGTCATTAATGAGCGTCTCCCAAGTCCAACAGCATCACCTGGGACCGAGAAAAGCTTCGAGTCGAACGATGTAGAAGTCTTCGAAACTTTGACGTTAATCATAGCACTGGAGAGCACTTTGTTGTTTCTACCCTTCCTGGCCAGACTCTTAACTGTCATAGTCATCGAAGTGCATCAGAAAGTGTTGTCCTTCACACTATTCATCGACTTGATTCCAGACGGGAGCAATCTCGGAGACTCTTATCGCGTGGTGGTTAACCCCCAGACGCGAGCTGCTTTGGAGACCTTCTGCGATTATCATCGCCGCGATGCGGTGTGGAGGAGGAAGGGGGGCCGGACTACACTGGCTCCAATTCATAACTCTTTGTCCATGAAGATCCTTTTATGGAATTGTAGGGGTGTGGGCAACCTAAACTTCCGTAGGAATTTTTCAGCTTTTATGAGGTACCATCATCTTGCTATTGTTGTTCTCATGGAGACTCATATTTTTGGTCAGCGAGCCGTTTCTGTCAGCTCGGCACTTGGCTTTGATAGGGTGGTCTGTTCGGACACCGTTGGTTACAGTGGTGGCATTTGGCTCCTTTGGGATTCTGCTCAGGTCCAACTAGATGTGCTCTCTATGAATCCCCAGGTTATCCATGCTTCTGTGCAGGTGAGCTCTTCAAACGCCTTTTGGTTATTTTCTGCTGTTTATGCTAGTCCCTCCTTTGATTCTTGGCTTGAATTATGGGATCACTTGGCTGCCTTCGCTGATACCCACTCACTGCCTTGGGTAGTGGCGGGCGATTTTAATGAAATTCTGTCAAATCACGAGAAATTTAGTGCTACCCCGGCTAATCAGAAACGAATCCAAGCTTTTAGAAATTGTTTAGATAAATGCAACTTATTGGACTTAGGTTTTAATGGACCTAGGTTCACTTGGATGAATAAAAGACCGAATGGTTTAGTTATGGAAAGATTGGATAGGATTTTGTGTAACCCTAGTTGGAAACATTGTTTTGAGGAAGCTAATGTGCTTCATCTTCCTTGAGTGTCCTCAAATCATAACCCCATTCTCAGTGATACAAGTCCGGTTCAGCATGCTTTAGGGCCTCGTCCTTTCCATCTTGAAACAATTAGGTTCAATGATCCTTCCTTTCCAAACCTTGTGAGGGAGTCCTAGTTGTGTTTTCCTCAGGATGTTAACTTAGCAATTAAAGACTTCACGAACAGGGCCCTGAAGTGGAATCGTGAGGTTTTTGGAAATATTTTCCATAAGAAGAAGCGATCATTAGCCCGTTTGAATGGCAATCAAAAATCTCTCAGTTTTCGTCTTTGTGCTGCTTTACTTGACCTAGAGAGAAATCTAACTTGCCAATACCAGAATATCCTCAGATTGGAGGAGCATTTTTGGGCGTTGAAATCACGTATTCAATGGTCCAATCTTGGGGACTGAAATACGTCCATTTTTCATCTTTCCACTGTTTGTCGTAGACATCACAATAAAATTTGGTGTCTTTAAAGATGCTTCTGGAAATTGGTCAACCTCTACTTTAGAGCTTAAGGATATTGTCCGATCTCATTTTGTCTAGTTATACACGACCGAGACTGTTAGATCCTTGCGCACCCCACACCACCATATTAATTGCACCAAGCTCACAAATGAAGAAAAACTTTTGCTCAATCTTCCTATCTCCCGTGTGGATATTGAGCGAGCTTTCAAGTCTTTTAAACCTCTTAAGGCTCCTAGGCTTGATGGCCTTCATCCGGTATTTTTTCAGAAATTCTGGGACATGATTGGAGATTCTACTACTTCTTTCATTCTTGATATCTTTCGTCTTAGAAAGATGCCTTTTGAGAAAAATACTACTTTGGTTTATCTAATTCGTAAGGTTGCAAAACCTGAATCTATTCATCAATTTCGACCTATTGGTTTATGCAATACTTTCTACAAAGTGGTTACAAATATCCTCATGCTCCGTTTGAAGCCTTTATTAAGCAACCTCATTCATCCTCTCCAAGCTAGTTTCATTCATGACAGAATTGCTAGTGATAACGTTATTATGGTTTAGGAGCTCATTCATTCAATGTCTAATTATCGAAGCAAAGTAAGAACCATGGCTTTAAAGATTGATCTTAAGAAAGCATATGACCCCCTTGAATGGTCTTTTATCCGCCACACCCTCCAATTCTTCAATTTTCCTTCTTCTTGGATTGAGCTTATTATGTCTTGCATCTCGTCCTCTTCTCTTTCCATCTTGGTAAATGGAGAGTGTCTAGAGAATTTTTCTCCATCTAAGGGTATCAGACAAGGTGATCCTCTATCTCTATACATCTTTATTCTTTGCATGGAATATCTTGCTTGCCTTATGATGCGGTAGTCCAGGGCAATTGGACGGGTGTTAAACCCTCGAGGGATAGTTTTTTCTTTATGCATTTATTCTTCGCTGATGATTTAATTCTTTTTGCTAAAGCAACCAAGAAGAATTGTCTTGCGATTAATCGCGTTCTTAAGGAGTTTTGCGAGGCTTCGGGCCAAAAAGTGAGTTTGGCTAAATCAAAGATTTTCCTTCCTAAATACCTTGATAAATCTCGTTTTGGCTTTCTTGAAAGCGAGCTTGGCTTGAAGATCTCCAATTCTTTTGGAAAATATCTCGGTGTCCCTATTTTAGCGGATGGGAGGGATAAAAGAGCTTTTGATTTCATCCTCAAGAAAATAAGAGATAAGTTGGTAGGTTGGAAAGTTAGAACCTTATCTCTAACTGAGAGGTGCACCTTGATTCAAGTAGTGACCACAGCCATTCCTACCCATATCATGCAGTGTACAATGCTCCCAGGAAAAATCTGTACTGAGTTGGATAAACTCAATAGAAACTTCTTATGGGGGGATACCTTGCAAAAAAAGAGACTCCATCTTCTTAATTGGGAAACAGTTTCTCGTCCAAAAGAGGAGGGGTTTTAGGCATTAAAAATTCTAAATGTCGCAACCTAGCTCTCCTTGCCAAACGAAATTGGGATCTCCAATCGGGTTCTGGGGAGATTTGGGCAAATGTTCTTCGGAGAAAGTACCTCATGGTCGTTCTTCTCCAGGGCGTCGCTCCCATGTCTAGCGAAGCATTCACCATACGAATGATCTTTGTGATTGAGGCAAAGGGTGGTTGATTCGTAATGGAAAGACCATTAACTTTTGGCTGGATAATTGGTTAGATTCTAGACCGTTGCAAGAGCTCATCTCTAGTCCACTTTTACCTCATGAGTCCAATTTAAAGATTTGTGATTTATGAGACTCCCAGGGTAACTGGGACCTGCAACACCTTTCCTTCCAGCTTCCTCATAATATTTCCAGCCTCATCTTAACATCGCCTCGCCCCATTGTTCCCAACAAAGAAGACGTTTCTGTTGGAAGCCATCTAACAATGGCTACTTTAACTCCTCGTCAGCATACCGCTTGGCTTTTGATCTTACTTCCACAAAACTTCCTACTAGTTGCTGGAAGTGGCTTTGGAAACTCAACACCATTCCTAGGTGATATATTTTTCGTGGTTGGCTTGTCATAATCAGCTTCCCACCAAGCTTTGCCTTTTGAGACGGAACATCACTACGGATGATCTTTGTCCGTTATGCAAATCTGAATCTGAATCCTTGATTCACACCCTGAGGGACTGTCCCCTTGTGTAGCGTATCTGGTTTAACATGGGGTCTGTTCTCCCACAAGACTTCTTTTTGGTCTCAAATGTTAAAGCTTGGATAAAGACTTGGTCCACTTCCACTCTGGACACATCCTTCCATCCTTCTATTCGTTGGAAAGATGTCTTCCCCTTACTTTGTTGGAGTATTTGGTCTGCTCGAAATAAAGTTGCCATGGAGGGAGCACTTTTAATCCCTTCAAAAGTGTTGAAAAGAGCCAAATCCCTTGCTATAGATTTTTTCTTTTCTCTACCAACCAAGGGTGACAAGCTGGCTAAATCGGATACTCTTATTGGTTGGCAACATTCCCCTCATGATTTTGTCAAACTAAACACAGATGGTTCAGTGCTTGGCAATCCGGGCCTTGCTAGCCCGGGTGGCATACTGCGAGACAGTAATGGAAACTGGTTACGTGGGTTCTCCCATAAATTAGGAATCACTAATTCCTTGGTAGCTGAACTTTGGGGTGTTAAAGATGGTCTACTATTAGCTCGTGATCTCAATATTCGCAAACTCATTATCGAAAGTGATGCTAAATCTATAATGGATATCCTCAAGACTGAGAATCTTGGTAACAATGCGTTTCATCCTTACAGTGCTTTAATTAATGATTGCAAATACCTGATTCTGTCGTTTAAGGAGGCCTTTGTTCAACATGCTCATTGTGAGAGCAACTTTTGTGCGGATATCTTGGCTAAGGAGGGACACAACCTTTTGACTCCCTTTTCCCTTTATATCTTTTCTCCTACTTTTGTTGTAAGCTAGTTACTGGCAGATATTTGAGGGGTTTCGTACCCTCATATGTTGTAAACTCTTATTTCGTTTAATGCAATTTCCTTTTCACAAAAAAAAGAAAAGAAAAAAAGTATAAGATGGAACACAAAGAATGAGACAACTATACCATTTAATAGTTTTTTTTTTTGAAAAAAATCATTACAACAAAAAATAATTTTTCGTCCCTATATTTTACCGATTAATGTTTTTATTTTGATTCTTGTATTTTTTATTGTTTCATTTTTTTCTTTGATTTTTTTTAGACTATTTCATTTTCGTCAAATTGATGTATTATTGTAAATAGATTTGAATGTGATCTAAAATGAGTTATGTGTTTCTCAAACTGCTCACCTTTGCTTGAAAATCGAGTGAAGTGTTGATTGGTACCAAGGTAGGTTAGATCAGTACTTCAATAATCAGAAGTGCTGAATAGCACTATGGGTCTCATTTTACATTTTTCTCGATTTAATTCAAACTAGTCGCAGATCTACGCGATGTGCTAAAGAAGTAATAACTTTGTCATATTGTAATTGGCTTAATTGGTGTTATTGTTGCATAAAAGTAATTATTTATTTTTTGTATTAATTTATTGAGTAAAAGTTGTTAGGAAATGTAATGTAAACAATGATTTAAAAGATGTTAAGCCATTTAAGGCTCTCGAATTAATCTACCTATACTATAAAGTCAATGGGATGACACAATTTGAGACACCTAAAACAAAAAGTAATATTATAAAGACGTAAATCTACTAACAATTTCAAAAGTATAAATACATAGTCAAAATATCTTTTGTAATAAAGTAATTAAATTTTATGTTGGCGAGAGTGATTATGGGAATATATCAATTTCAACATTCTAATAAGAACACAATAAAAATGAGTGTTTTACTTATTCCAAATGGTTGTGATGTTGGAAAGTACAACATACCAAAACTGTAAGTGCATAAAAAAGGTTGAAAGTGTATTGTTTGCTGCTTATGCATTAAACTTTTAACATGTTATGTGGATCTCTAAAATGCTTTTTTCATTGGTGAAATCAATTAGCAACTATAAGAAAAAGTGAAACATAAGTGAATTTAAAAAAAAAAAAAAAAAAAAAAAAAAAAAAAAAAAAAAAAAAAAAAAATAAATAGTAGATGCTACATGAAGTTTATTGGTGATTTTAATCCCTTATTTATTTATTTTATTTTTATATCAAAATCACTAAAAAAGGCATTTGGAACTAATTTTGGAAATAATAAAAATTGCATTACATGCATATAGAGGTTCAAACCGAAATTATCCAAAAAAAAAAAAACATAAGTACATGGAGACAATGATGATTGATGAGAATGTCCATCTAAAAAGGAATGATGAGAATGTCCTTCGAAGTATATATATTTGGATTATGTCTACACTAAAAATTGTAATATAGACAACCAATAAGCAGTGAAGTAGTGAACTTAGAATGATGAAGGCTACAAGTTCCAACAAAAAATATTTCTATGAGGAATTTATCAAACATATTGAGGGGCTTTTTTAATATGGCCATTTTTTTATTATTAATAATTTGGAAAATTTTGATTATTGTGTTGCGAGCTCTTCCTTCCCTTCTCAGAGAGGTCACTTGGAGGAATACATGGAATGAGTAACCCTTCGAAATGAGCCTGAATGAGAAAATATTACGCCTTTAAGCACATAAAAATGTGTTGTACTATGAGCATCATGTCAAACTTGCAAGGGGATTAATAAAAAAATCTGATGTTGGTGTACTAGATATCTCCTATGGAATTAATTTTTTTTTTTTTTGCTGAAAGAGAAACGAAACAAGAAGACACACAAAACGAAACACACCATGAGTGCAGCTCAGCAAATAAATACAACTAGATACCCAAACAGACCATTGTATAAGTGCTCATAACTTGGCATATCAGTCCTAATAACTTGCTGCACTTCCTCGGACATATTGCAAGGCAACATAAACCCACATATTTGATTGTGAAAACCCCACTTCATCAAGTAATTATGAGCCACTTTATTCGATTTTTGAGGATTTGCAACTCCTTCCAAGACCATTTTAGCATCCTCCCAACTACAATTGAAACCTCTACTGATCTTCTTAGTGCACTCAGTCAATCCAAATGACTTTGCAGACTCTGAATGAAAGTGTCTAAATATCTCTCTTGCACACCTTCACCAGTAAGTGCCTCCTTGAACTTGGCATGGTTATACTTCACCAACCCACCCACTTCACTTTCTTTATCCATCACAGAGATAATGGCCTCGCTCAAGCTCTCCTTAGAAATCCACCTATTATCTTCCCTCTCCACCTCCACTGCAACCTTGAGTTCTTCCACAATGAATCTGGCATTCAAAATTTGATCACAAAGGTGTTTGTGATAATGATTTAAGAGTTAAACCCGACACATTATCTTGTAAAATTTTCCATTGTTTTGTAAAAAAAGAAAACAATGTATATATATGTTGTACAACTCCAAAAAAAAGATATAGCTATTGTATTGCTGAATGTATCCTTCTATCCTTCTATCCCATCATTAGAAGCATATATATTGGATTGCTGAATGCACATGACTTGCACCACTTCTTAGAATCAAAACTAATCAAAGAGTAAACAAGAGATTGCTGAATGCACATGACTTGCACCAAGTCAGTATCCCAGAAAAATTCTCCTACATATGGAATTAATTAATTAAGTTATTTATTTTTTTATTGAACGAGAAACCAAACACAAACATGAGTACAGCCCAAAAACGAAATACAGCTAGATACCCAAATATACTTGAAAGTAAACAAAGAGCTCCTAACTTGGCAAATATGTCCTGATAACTTGCTGCACTTCCTCGGACAAACCCCAAGGCAACAAAAACACACAGGTTTGATTCTGAAAACCCTGCTTCGCCAAGTAATTATGAGCTGCTTTATTCGATTTTGGAGGATTTGCAACTTTGTACAAGACCATCTTTGCATCCTCTCCTTCCTCAATTGAAACCTCTACTACTCTTCTTAGTGCAAGGGATTTAGTAGTTGAGTTCATATGAGGCACTAATTAGTCAATCCAAAAGACTTTGTAGGCTCTGAATGAAAGTGTCTACATATCTCTCTTGCATGCCTTCACTAGTAAGTACCTCCTTCAACTTGGCATGCTTATATTTCACCAACCCACCCACTTCACTGTCTTTATCCATCATAGACATAATGGCCTCGCTCAATCTCTCCTTAGAAATCCACCCATTATCTTCTTTCTCCACCTCCACTGCAACCTTGAGTTCTTCCACAATTAATCTAGCATTCAACATTTGATCACCAAGCTGTGGAACACATACTATTTGACAATCACTAAGGAGAGACTCCCACATGGATCCATAACCACAATGTGTCACGGAACAACCAACAGAATTGTGTTCCAATATCAAAGTTTGTGGCACCCATCCCCCATACACCCATCCTCTCCCTTTAACTCTCTCTTCAAATCCCTCAGGCAAAGCTTCTTCAATTGTCGCGCACCCATCTGGAGTACTCAAAGCCACCAAAAATGGTTGCCCACATAACTCAAACCCCAAAAGCAACTCCTGAAACTGATCTTTTTGTAATATATTTTGTGTCCCAAATGCACAATAAACCACAGTACCTTGCTCAAAATTGGACAACCAATTAGCCCATTTTTCATCAAGCTTTGTCTCCGGTGTTTGAGGCAGGACAGGTCCCGTTAGTAACACGGGTTTAGCGTATTGCTGTCTTAGATAGTCACAATATGGCCCCTCAATTTCATTATATGTCCTAAAGGCGATGGCATCACTTGCTATTACGCTAGAGGTAATTCGAAGGTAAAACGACATCCCAGTTCCATGATCCTCAACAAACATTTTGAGTTGTGCAATCTCAAACTCCTTGGACTTTATTTGCACTGATGAAGAAGGATAGCCTGGAGGTGGTTGCATTAGATCTTCCACAGTCATATCATCTGGCTTCTTCTTAGCAGGGACCTGTAGTGCATGTGCGACCGCGCATACCACAGTATAGTATATGGCCTTGGTGCCTAGTTGGTGTGCCAGGGCTGGCATCCAATGACTGAAGTCAAAGAAGATTGAAATCAGGCTTGAGAGTACTCAGAATGGTTTCGACTTGGTCTTGGGTTCGGTCAAGAGCCATAACAAGGTGCCCATGAAGTGGAAATGGAACATCAGAGGCAGTCTCGGCACCAGGGGGTAGACCATCTACATGGGGAATGAGAAGGGGATAGAAGTGTATAAGGTTTGGATAATGGTTGAGATGTTGTAGCTTAGCTTGTGCTCCTTTGGGCAGTAAGAAGGACACTCTATGGCCTCTCTCTGCAAGCTTGTTGGAGAGGTGAAGGTAGGGAGTGAAATGGCCATAGGCAAACCAGGGAAACATTGCTACATGAAATTTTGAGCTTCTGGAATTGCTCATCTTTTCTTTTTTTCTTTTTTGTGAAAAAAGCACTTGAAAACACAGTGATTTCCCCTGCTGTTTTTGTATACGTGCTTGATCTGGTTCTCCCAAGATACAAACAAACACACATCAATGATAGTTGACAAGTCGTAAATCGTAATCACCACATGACACACAAAATAATGTATCTGCTAGCTGAACCCCACAAAAGTTGTTTGAGATCTTTCGCTGAACCCCACAAAAGATTTTTCTGTTTTTATAAGAGACCCCGCAAAAACATTTGTCTATCTTTTAGTGGCATTTTACTATTTTTTTTTTCCGCATTAAATTTATAAACACTAACATTTTTTCACAATTTTTTTCAAGACCGTATGGATATCAGTAGTTGATCAAATTAAAAGCTATGTTACTATTGTTGGGAAAGTGCCTCAAATTCCTATGTTGATTAGGAAAAGTAATTGAGTTTCCTTAATGAAGAAGGAAAACTAATTAGGTGGTTTTTGGTTTCCTTGATATGGAAGAAAAGGTGAGTCCTTGGTGTGAAAGGAAAGACTATTTCTTGGTGTGGAAGAAAAGGTGAGTCCTTGGTGTGAAAGGAAAGACTATTCCTTGGTGTGCAAGGAAAGTCTATTCCTTGTTAAAGAATTAATGTATTCGTTACTCACTAAGTAATAGAATTGAAGTCTTATAAATAGACTATGTTACCAAGTATTTGGTGGCTTGGTGTGCCCTTAGGGGGTTCTCCCCTATAGAGAGAGAGTGCGGCTACAAGGAGGCTTGGTGTGCCCTAGGGGGTTCTCCCCTATAGAGAGAGAGTGCGGCTACAAGGAGGCTTGGTGTGCCCTAGGGGGTTCTCCCCTATAGAGGGAGAGGTGCGCCGCAATCCTAAAAAGAAAGAAGAAAGCTAGTGTCGCAATATTGAGAGAGCAAACCGCAATTGAGAATTGCGAAGAAGCAGTGAGTGCTTTGAGTGTGTGCCGCAATTGAGAGAAACAATTGTGAGGAAGCCAGTGCCGCAATATTGAGAGAGCAATATTGAGAGAGCAAACCGCAATTGAGAATTGCGAAAGGGATTTGGGGTTTTCCTCTAGAGAATTTGTTGAGTGTTAATTCCTAGAGAGATATTTATTGTATTTGGTGAGTACCTCAAGTTAGGCATTAACTTGAGAAGAACTATTGTAATTGCGTATTATAATAGTGGATTTATTCGGAGTTTGTCCCGTGGTTTTTTCCTTTCAAGAAGAAAGAGTTTTTCACGTAAAAATTTATGTTCTTGTGTGTAATTGTACTTGTTATTTATTTCCGCATCCCATAGGTTTTAGGAATAAGGTTTTATTCCTAACAACTACCATAATGTTGGGGTGCACGTGGAGCACCAAGGTCCAGCCCACACCAAAGCAAGGCCCAATTGATGAACTTGGTGGACAAGTATAGAAGACTACTTATATTAGAAGTAGGAAGCTTGTGTTCTATTATAAATAGGACAAGTGAAGAGGTCAAGTAATTCTATAAGAAATAGAAAACTTTAGCGGTTGATATCCTATTACAATTAGAAGTGTAGTGTTAGTAGGAAGTTGTGTTTTATTAGAAATAGAACAACTCAGCTGGTTAACTATTGCTATATAAAGGCAATGTGTGTGTGAATTAAAGAGATCGAGAGCCGCAATATAGAATTGCGTGATAGTGTTGTGCTGCAATATTGAGAGAGAGCAATATTGAGAGCAATCTACAATTGAGAATTGCGAAGAACTAGTCAGTGTGTGTGAGAGCAAAGAAAAACTAGGGAAATTTTTCTTTAGCCGTGAGACATACACAAAGGGATTTAAGGTTTCCTCTAGAGAATTTGTTGAGTGTTAATTCCTAGAGATTATTATTGTATTTGGTGAGGACTTCAAGTTAGGTATAAAACTTAAGAAGAACTATTGTAATTGAGTATTATAATAGTAGATTTATTCGGAGATTGTCCTGTGGTTTTTCCCTTCAAGTAGAAAGGGTTTTCCACATAAAATTGTTGTCTTGTGCTTGTTATTTATTTTTCACATCCCACAAGTTTTAAGAATAAGGTTTTATTCCCAACAAGTGGTATCAGAGCTTTGGTTCGAGTGGGAGCGATGACCGGAGAAGACAGAAAGACATCAGGAATTGAGAAGTTTGATGGCAAAAAATTTGGGTATTAGAAGATGTAGATTGAAGATTATATCTATGGGAAGAAATTACACCTACCTCTTCTAGGGAAGAAACTTAATAAGATGAAAGATGCAGAATGAGCTCTTCTTGATAGATAGGTGTTGGGAGTTATTAGATTAACTCTGTCAAGATCAGATGCGCACAATGTTGTGAAGGAAATAACCACAATGGGTCTGATGACGGCTTTGTCTAAGCATATATGAAAAACCGTCGGCTAACAACAAGGTGCATCTGATGAAGAAATTGTTCAATTTAAAGATGGTGGAAGGTGCAGCTGTGGCGAAGCATCTGAATGAGTTCAATACAATCACAAATCAATTGTCCTCTATGAAGATTGAATTTGATGATGAGATCCACGCGTTGATTGTTTTGACTTCTTTGCCAAACAGTTGGGAAGCCATTAGAATGGCAGTGAGCAATTCTGCAGGGAAAGGCAAACTCAAATATGATGATATTCGAGATTTGATTTTGAGCGAGGAAGTTCGCAGGAGAGATGCATGCATAAACAATGTAGAAGATCAAGCTTTTGTCACAAAGAATAGAGGTAGAAGTAGAAATAAATGGCGTAATGATCGAGCTATGTTCAATGACAGTTCAAAGTCAAAAGATAAATCTCAGTATACGGAAACTAGAGAATGTTTCCATTGTGGAAAAAAGGGCCACATAAGAACGAATTTTAGGCATTGGAGAAAAGAACAAACTGAAGATAAAGATCATAAGCATGATGGATGAGAAGGGTACTACAGCTGTTGTGGATGATGAGGAAGTTGTAGTGCTCTCAGTTCAAGAGCAAAAGTGTGAGCATGTTGATAACAATGATTATGAGTGGATTGTTGATTCGGCAGCTACCCACCATGTTGTTCGTACAAAAGAGTTGTTCACCACGTACAAAGCAGGAGATTTGGGTACCGTGAAGATAGGCAATACCAGTTACTCAAAGATTGTGGGAATTGATGATGTGTGCATTAAAACAAATGTTGGTTTCATAGTGATGCTGAAGAACATGTAACAGGTTCCAGATTTATGCTTTAATTTGATCTCAACACCAGTTATGGATCGAGTGGGTTATTGTAACCACCTAGGCAATGGAAGATGGAAACTTACCAAATGACTTATGGTTGTTGCAAGAGGGCGTATTTGCTGCGGTTTGTACAGGACTCATGTGAAAGCCTGTAAGAAAAAGTTCAATGCGGTTGGAACTATTGAGAAGACTCAGTTAAGAGTCAAGGTTAATTGTGTTACTCCTAAA
>OU015761.1:58100808-58183682 GCA_907173295.1 Fagus sylvatica | reverse complement strand
ACAGCCCTTCACTTGGAAGGCCGGTACTCGTCTGGCTAGTAGTGCTGTGCGACGTGCATGGGCTTGGTTCCCTAGATTCGTGGAAGACACCTGTTGCAGGTGGTGAATCAGCTTGGTGAGCTGTCTCGCGGGATTCCCGCAATGGATGAGGATTGGACTTTGGAGTATTGGAGCTGTTGGTTATACCCCAGAGATGGTCGTCTTTCATCTGGGTATTTGGAAGGGCTTCCTTCTTTAGACGATGGAAGGTCGTCCTTCTGTACTTAGAAAAAGATCTAAAATATCCATATCAGTTGCCCCCCTATTCCGTGGTTGTCTAGCTAGACGACCTTCGGAATATGAAGGGTCAGGGTCATGGACGTAATTTCCTTGCTCCCTTTGTTTCGGGCGTAGAGGCCATAAAGAGGTGGGACGGTTTCCTATTCGCTCTGACACGTGTTGGCTTAGGGCTGGACGCACGTATCAACGCCAACCGCCCCTTTTAATGCCAAACCAGCCCATTTACTTCGCCAGTTTTCCCCCTCTTTCAAAAAAAAGTTGGCATTTTTCTCACACTCTCTCGCCGAGCTTGTTGGAGGTTTTGCCATTTTGGTGGTGCTTGGTCCGGTGGTTTTCTTCGAGGTTTCTACACCGGCAACTTTCCTTTTCTCCGGTAAGTCTATTTCTTCCCCTTTTTTCTGTTTTCTTTTTCTTTCCTGCACTTCTAGCATTTGAGTTTTTTCTTTGTGTTGGTCGGGGAGTAAGAAAAAAGGGGTTTTCTTTTATTTTTATTCCGGTAGGTCTCGCGGCGAGGTTGAGTGCTGCGTTGCTTGTAGAACCGTCGTGTGGGGTTTCTGATGTCTTCGAGTGTGAGTGATTCTTTGGAGTCATCGTCCCCGGGTGAGAGGGGGTCGGTGTCTGGATCTGAATATTCTGGTAGTCCTGGACGGTCTTCCGAGACCATAGAGTTATCCACGTCAGATTCTTCATCTCGGGGGGCCATCTTACCCGTTTCGGGTCTGGACCCAAACAAATCCTTTGTCGCTGAGGGGGTATCTTCCAAGTTTGTAGACAAGGATATCAAAAGATTAAGAATACGGTATCAAATCTCGGAAGATATAGTACTTCGGTATACAAATCTCGGAAGATATAGTACTTCGGCTACCTGATGAGGGCGAGTGGGCGTGCTCGTCCAACGGGGAGGACGTCGTCCTTTATGAAGATAACCTAGCCGCTGGGTTGAGACTCCCGTTCAGACCCTTTGAGAGAGAGCTTCTTCATCGTCTAGGATTGGCCCCCAGTCAGTTAAATCCGAATGCCTGGCGTACTACCATAGGTCTTCAAGTTCTCTGGAAGATGGCCAGTGACGGGGAATACGAGTTGACGGTCGACGAGTTCCTTTCTCTTTACAAACTGGCCTATATACCCGCGTCACCCGGAATTTGGGCATTTACATGTCACAAAGGATCCCCCAGACTAATTCCTGGCCTTCCTAATTCTAACCGAAGCTGGAAGCCCAAGTTTTTCTTTTTGTGTGGTGATAGTTGGGAGTTCTCTCCTGACGAGGCGGTAGGTGAAGACCCCTGCGGCATTCGTCGTACTTGGGGAATTCCTGTAGCAGCTGGTGCAATCCTGACGCCTTACGTCTTGTCCTGGTTTCATTGATATTTTGACGGTCGTCCAGGCATTTATTTCATCTTTCTTTTTTGCAGCTTTCCGCCGCCCTTCTCTGTCCACTCATTTAAGAGAACGTCTTTTGAGGGTGGCAGAGTATCAGAAGGAAAAGTTAGTGAGGCTAGTCGACCTTCTCTCACCATTTACTTTGGCTGAGTGGTCATTGGGTCCTGAGCCCAGTCCTGAGGTAAAGAAAGCGATCAAAGCTTACCAACAAAGTGAGTGACTTCCTTCTGAAACGTTCATATTTTTCTTTGTTTGGTTCCTGTTTGACTTCCTTCCGTGTTTGCAGGAATGACGACCAGGGCGGAACGAAAGCGTCTGAGGGAGGTGGCACAAAATTTGGAAGACCTTCCAGACGCCAGTGCCCTTTTTTCCAAAAAGGCGAAGTCTGGAAAGAAGGTCGTCATTGAAAAGGGACAAAGCTCCAGGAAGGGTGGTCACCAAGATAAACCACTTCCTTCTGCTAAGCTTAAAACTCCTGAAAAAGTCCATGTGTATCACGAAGTTCCTCCTTCTCCCGTTGCAGTGAAAGGAAGGGGGGTAGCTCCTGGCGATGTCATCCCTACTATTTATAATAGTTCGTCCAGGGCAATGGACAAGGTGGCCAAGCTATACGACAAGGTTGACCTGGAAGTGTACGACTTGGTGGATGATATGGACCTTCTTCGTATGTCCATTCATGACTCATTGAAGGTCGTTTCCCCTTCATTATGTCTCTTCTTGAGTATTTATAAGAATATGTATTCTTTTCTTTTTGACATATCTTTTCTTAATGTCCAGGCTGCGGGACCGACGTTTGTGTTGGGGAATAGGCTGCGTTCGTCAAGGGGTGAGCTGGCTAAGCTCAAAGCGAATCTAGAAGAGGCTACGGCTCAAGCTCAAGCTCATAAGAAGACGGCAGAGGGCCTCAAGGCTGAGAAGGGGAGTTTGAGGAGCCAGATAAAGCAGCTGGAAGCCGATGTCAAGAGGAAGGACGAGCTCATTGCTGCTTTGGAGACGGGCCGTGACGAGCTGTTGCACAAGACTGAGGCTCTTCAAGGAGAGATATCAGAAGCAAAGGAGACGGCCGTCATAGATTATAAGGCTTCTGAAGATTTCCAAGAGGCTACCCGTCGTTACTATGTTGCCGGTTTTGAACATTTCAGGAAGAGGGCTGCTCTTGCTTTTGGGAGTGTTCAGGATTGGTCCATAGTAAAGATTTTTGATGATGAGGAGACAACGGCCGTGGAGGAAGGCAGTGAGGATGACGAGGAAGAAGATGTGGTTCAGTCTAAGGAGCGTGTGGCTACCCCGTCTGACGTCCCTTCCAGTGCCCCAGATGGCCCTCCAGGAGATGACTCGGCGGTTGGTCCTATTGGTGGCCAGGCTGTTTCTGTGGACGACCAGGTTGATCCTTCACCAGCTGGCGATGAAGTTCAGTAGGCTCTGTGTCTTAGTTTAAGTAACAATGTCTTGGTAGATACCCTTATTTTGTAAACGCTGCCATGTTGGCTTTTCCTTTGACAAACAATGTTGCACTGACTAGGGTCATGTTTACTCCTTCTGGAAGGGGTGTGACCCATACTTTTGTGGACAAAAAATCTCTTGACTGAAGTCATGTTTACTCCTTATGGAAGGGGTGTGACTTAAGCTTTTGTAGTTAAAAAACTTTGTGATGCGAGTTATGTTTACTCCTTGTGGAAGGGGTGTAACTCGATAATCACTTATATGCTAGCTGCTTTTGTGGTTTTGTCTTTGTGTTATTGAATTTTGATAAATTCGAAAGAAGTCGTCTTGACGACCTTCTCTCATAAAATACACCACGCGGGTGTTCGGTATGATAAATCTGGAAGGAAGGCGTTCTCTGGACGACCTTCTCTCATAAAATACACCACGTCGGTATTTGACTTGATAAAATTGGGAGGGAGGCGTCTTTTTGACGACCGTCGCTCATAAAATGCACCATGTGGGTGTCTAACTGGATAAAACTGGAAGGAGGGCGTCTTCTGGACGACCTTCCTTCATAACATGCACCACGTGGGTGTCTAACTGTAGAAAACTGGAAGGAGGGCGTCTTCTGGACGACCTTCCTTCATAACATGCACCACGTGGGTGTCTAACTGTAGAAAATTGGAAGGAGGGCGTCTTCTGGACGACCTTCCTTCATAACATGCACCACGTGGGTGTCTAACTGTAGAAAATTGGAAGGAGGGCGTCTTCTGGACGACCTTCCTTCATAACATGCACCACGTGGGTGTCTAACTGTAGAAAACTGGAAGGAGGGCGTCTTCTGGACGACCTTCCTTTCATAACATGCACCACGTGGGTGTCTAACTGTAGAAAATTGGAAGGAGGGCGTCTTCTGGACGACCTTCCTTCATAACATGCACCACGTGGGTGTCTAACTGTCCTCCGAGGGGCATCTGTTTCGATGACTCCCTTCTGGACTTTGCACCTCGTGGGTGTCTAACTGTCCTCCGAGGGGCATCTGTTTCGATGACTCCCTTCTGGACTTTGCACCTCGTGGGTGTCTAACTGTCCTCCGAGGGGCATCTGTTTCGATGACTCCCTTCTGGACTTTGCACCTCGTGGGTGTCTGACTGTCCTCCGAGGGGCATCTGTTTCGATGACTCCCTTCTGGACTTTGCACCTCGTGGGTGTCTGACTGTCCTCCGAGGGGCATCTGTTTTGATGACTCCCTTCTGGACTTTGCACCTCGTGGGTGTCTGACTGTATTCGGTGAATGATAGTATTCCGATCGTAAATAAATGTGCTTAGACAATTAGGCATAGATAGACGACCTTCGTATTATTGATAAAGAAAATGTTTGGATAATACAAACTTCTTTTATGCAAAAGTAACTAGGGGTGTGTACCTCAGGGATAGTACTTTTTGAGGTGTTCAGCATTCCAGGGATGAGGGAGCTTTTTTCCATGACGGTCTTCTAGGTGGTAAGTCCCCCTTCTGTAATATTGCATGACCTTGTAAGGCCCTTCCCAGTTGGGACCCAGTTTGCCCTGTGACGGGTCTTTAGTTGCTTGGGTGATTTTTCTTAGGACCCAATCACCAATTTCAAAGCGTCGAAGCTTTACTTTGGTGTTGTAGTACTTGGCCATCTTCTCCTGGTATAGCGTAATTCTACGTGCTGCCTTGTCCCTAGTTTCGTCTAAGAGGTCGAGGTTTAGTCGAAGCTGTCCCTCATTTTCCTCTTCTTTGTGGAAGGTCGTCCTTAGGGTTGTTAGCCCTATCTCGACTGGGATGACGGCCTCGGTACCAAAAGTCAGTTTGAAGGGAGTTTCTCCGGTTGGAACTCTGACCGTGGTTCTGTATGCCCAGAGTATACTTGGAAGCTCTTCTACCCATAGGCCCTTTGCCCCCTCGAGCCGGGTCTTGATCTGTTTGAGTAAGGTCCGGTTCGTCACTTCAACTTGACCGTTGGCTTGGGGGTGCCTGGGGGATGAGTAATGGTTTTTGATATTCAGTTGAGCGCACAAGTCTCTAAAGGGTCCGTTGTCGAATTGTTTTCCGTTGTCAGACACCAGGACTCTTGGAATGCCGAATCGGCAAATGACGCCCTTCCAGACGAAGTTCTTGACATTTTTCTCAGTGATTGTCGCCAAGGGCTCTGCCTCCACCCATTTGGTAAAGTAATCAATGGCAACCACTAAGAACTTGGCTTGTTTCGTTCCAACTGGGAATGGGCCCATGATGTCCAGTCCCCATTGTGAGAAGGGCCAAGGGGAGGTCATGGGTGTAATCTCTTCTGGTGGTGCCCTTGGGATGTTAGCAAAGCGCTGGCATTTGTCACATGTCTTCACGTATTGTGCGGCATCGTGTAGAAGGGACGGCCAATAATAGCCCGCCCTTGTGAGTTTATGTGCCAAAGCTCGGGCTCCCGAATGATTTCCACAAATGCCTTCGTGGACCTCCCTGATGACGTAATTCGCCTCTTCTGGTGATAAACATCTAAGGTGTGGTCGAGAAAAGCCCATTTTGTAGAGAATGCCGTCCAGAAGTTGGAAGTGGGAAGCTCTTATCCTTAGCTTGCGTGCTTCCATCTTATCTGTGGGCAACCTCCCTTCCTTTAAGTAACGGACTATGGGTGACATCCACGAGACATTGTCCTTTGATGGCATTCACCGTTTCTTCTTCACTGGACGGTCGTCCTAGTATTTCAAGGAAGCCGTCGCACTTCTTCTCCTGAGGATGCTAGTCTGGCTAGACGGTCGGCATCCACATTTTCTTCTCCTTGGGATTTGGACGAATTCCACTTTCTGAAAGTGTGGGAGTAAGGTCTGGACGACCTTCAAATATTTTTTCATCCTGTCTTCCCTCGCTTCGTATTCTCCTTTTATTTGTCCTACGACCAACTGAGGAATCGCTTTTGACGGTCAGATTCTTGACTCCCATCTTCTTTGATAGTTTCAGCCCAGGCTAGAAGGGCTTCATATTCTGCCTCGTTATTCGTTGCACGGAAACGTAGTTGAATGGCATACTCGAATTTATCCTTCTCTGGTGAGACGAGGATGATTCCTGCTCCACCCATTTCCTTGGTGGACGAGCCATCAATGTTCACCGTCCAGGTCCTCGAGTTGTTCTGGTTCACCTTCCTTCTTCCCATGGGTGAGTGAACTCCGCGATGAAGTCTGCCAGGGCTTGTGCTTTTATCGCAGTGCGAGGTCCGGTAGTCAATGTCAAACTCGCTCATTTCAATGGACCATTGGATCAGTCTTCCAGCCGCATCAGGTTTGTTCATGGCCTTCCGGAGGGGGTAATCAGTCAACACCACTATTGAGTGGGCCTGGAAGTATGGCCTGAGTTTTCCTTGACGCGATCAGCAAGGCAAAAGCCAGTTTCTCCATATTGGAATATCTTTCCTCGGCTCCCTTCAAAGCTCTGCTTGTGTAGTACACAGGCTTCTGGACACGCTCTTCTTCGCGGATAAGTGCCGAACTGACCGCAGATGACGAGACGGCCAGGTATACATATAACTCTTCGCCTGTTTTTGAGGGGCTGAGAAGGGGTGGAGAAGACAAATATACCTTTAATTCCTCAAAAGCACGTTGGCATTCTTCTGTCCACTGGAAGGCCTTCCGGAGGACCTTGAAGAAGGGGAGGCATTTATCCGTGGATCTGGAAACAAACCTGTTCAGGGCGGCAGCTTTTCCTGTTAGGCTTTGAACCTCCTTGACGGTCGTCGGGGGGCTCATTTCTAGGATGGCCTTAATTTTGTCAGGATTGGCTTCTATTCCGCGTTGGGATACCATAAATCCGAGGAATTTTCCCGAGGATACACCGAAGGCACACTTTTCTGGGTTCAACTTCATGTTGTAGGTCCTCAGGGCCTGGAAGGTCTCTTTCAAATCTTTGAGATGGTCTTCATTCTCCTTGCTTTTGACTAGCATGTCGTCCACATAAACCTCCACATTTCTTCCTATTTGATCGTGGAACATCTTGTTCACCAGTCGTTGGTAAGTGGCCCCGGCATTTTTAAGACCGAAAGGCATTACCTTGTAGCAAAAAAGACCGCGGCTTGTGATGAAGGCCGTCTTTTCTTGATCTTCCTCTTCCATCCGAATCTGGTTATAGCCAGAGAAGGCATCCATAAAACTAAGCAGCTTATGTCCAGCCGTGGAGTCTACTAGTTGATCGATTCTTGGAAGGGGATAACTATCCTTGGGACAAGCCTTGTTCAAGTCTGTGAAGTCAACACACATCCGCCACTTTCCGTTGGGCTTTTTGACCATGACGACATTAGCCAACCATTCAGGATAATAGACCTCCCTGATGAAGCCTGCCGTCAACAACTTATCTACTTCCGCCATGACAGCGGCATTCCTTTCAGGGGCGAAGACTCGTCTCTTTTGTTTGATGGGATGCATGGAAGGGTTGACATTTAGCTTGTGGATCATCACGTTCGGTGCTAATACCTGGCATATCTTCATGACTCCAGGCGAAGACATCTGCATTTTCCCTCAAGAATTGCACTATCGAGCCTCTTATTTCTGCTGGCATGGTGGTCCCTATTCTGGTCTTCCTTTTTTCATTGCCTTCCGTCAGTGTGATCTCTTCCAATTTTTCTGTTGGTTCAGCGAAGTTCCGTCGCTCTTCTACGATCAACGTCTGGTGGACCTGATCTGTACTTACAGAAGTTAGGTAACACTCCCTTGCTATGGCTTGGTCTCCCTTCATCTCACCTATACCATGCTCTGTTGGAAAACGAACCAAAAGGTGGTAAGTTGAGGTGACGGCTCGGAGACGGTTCAGAGTAGGGCGTCCAATGATCACATTATAGGCTGACGGGCAATCCACCACGAGGAACTCAACCCTTTTCGTTGCTTGTTTTGGGTAGGTGCCGGCTATGATTTGAAGAGAAATTATTCCTAGTGGGTAAACACTGGTTCCGGCGAAACCAACTAGCGGAGTTTCAATGGGTCGTAATTGATCCTTGCCGATTCTCATTTGTTGGAAGGCCGTCAAGTAAATAATATCCGCCGAACTGCCATTATCGATCAAGACGCGTCTTGTCGAATAACCTGCGATTTCCAGAGTGACGACCAAAGCGTCATCATGAGGGTGGACGACCTTCCTAGCGTCTTCTTCAGTGAAGGTGATTGGAAGGTCTTCTAGTCTGGGAGTTTTGTTGGCCTTCTGTGTTACTAACACATTATGTATTTGACGAGCATAAGCCTTTCTTGAGGAACGGGAGGTCCCACCTGCTGCCATTCCACCATTTATCATGTGAATTTCTCCCATCGGGGGTCTAGGACGGTCTTCCACTGGAGGTCTTTGGGGTCGTGCTTGTGGTGGACGACCTTCTCTTTGATCCCTCTCAACAAATCGCTGCAGTTTTCCTTGTTTAATCAATTCTTCGATCTGTCGTTTCAGGTCGTAACAATCGTCTGTATTGTGACCATGATCCCTGTGAAAACGGCAATATTTGTCTTTTGCCCTTTTATCGGGATTTGTGAGCAGTTTTCCGGGCCATCTCAAGGCTGGATCGTCCTTGATTTGCATGAATATGCGATCCACAGGGGCGTTTAGTGGGGTGAAATGGTTGAACCTCTCGTTTGATCCCCTTCTATTCCTGTCTTCTCGTTTCCTGCCTTGATTCCTTTGCATTTTTGGTTTCGACTCAAGAGTCCTCAGTTGGACGGTCGGCATAGTCATTTCTTCTTTTCTTTCCCGTATCTCGGGCTTGAAGGGCGTCCTCTCCATTCATATATCGTTGGGCCTCGTACATCATTTCGGACATGGAGGTAGGAGGATCCTTGTACACTGAGAACAAAAAATCTCCTGATTGGAGGCCGGAAATGAATGCTGTCAGAACCACTTTGTCATCTGCCCCGTCCACCAATAAAGTCTCTTTGTTGAATCTGGTGAGATAAGACCTCAAGGTTTCGCCCTCTCTCTGTCTGACATTTAAAAGGTGCGTGGTAGGTCTTCCACACCGTTGTCCACCAATAAAGTGATTGAAGAACGAATGGCTTAGCTGAGCGAAGGACCCCACAGACCCGGGTATCAGCTTCTTAAACCATATTCGAGCTGGTCCCTTGAGTGTGGTTGGGAAGGCACGGCACATGATCTCATCCGGAACCCCTTGAAGACACATCATGGTCTTGAAAGACTCCAGATGGTCGAGGGGATCCTTGGTACCATCAAAATTTTCTAAGGAAGGCATTCGAAACTTTGATGGAAGGGGAAAAGAAATTACCTTTTCTGTGAATGGGGAGTCCGTTCTGTGTACGAGGGTGTCCAGGTTTCCTGGTCGCCCTTCCTTTAAATTCATCTTTCATTTCTCCCAATTGCGCCTTCATAGCCCTTATTTCTTGTTCCCATTTTGCTGATGATTCTTCATAGGGCGCCCTTGTGTGTTCACCCCTTGTCTCGTCTTCCTGTTCTTGTCGGTGTTCTTGTTGTTGCTCATGTTGTTGCTCATGTTGTTGCTCATGTTGTTGTTCGTGTCGAGACTCGGCGTCGCCTCTCTCCTTGCTCTTCCCTTTGTCCCTTTGCTTCTCCTTTTCGGTTTCATGCTGTTGGAGTTTTTGGTTGAGGGTCTGGTTTTGCCGGGTGAGCTCTTGAAGGTTGGCTGTGAGGTCTCGCACTTGCTTCTCCATGGCAGCCATTTCTGGAGATTGACTACTGGAAGGGAGCAACTGTGCATTAACTTCCATTGATCTCGTCCTGACCATGCAGTCTTTTCGTATAGGAGTGGTGAAAGCTGAAACGCGTTTCCCACAGACGGCGCCAACTGATGTTGCTGGAAAATCAGTGACTGCAGTCAGTCGAGCTTGGGGATGGAAGACCTGCAAGACAAAGAAACTGATCGGAAAAGAGCACCGGTTTGGGGCCGGCCTAGGGGGCTCCGATGCCTTTGTCAGTACTAGTTGTCAGAGAAAACTCGAGAGCTTAAGTCTGTAGTAAAAATGTACTGTTCATACCTGAGGAGAGGAGAGAGAAAAGGCTTTATATGCTCTCTGTTCATGGCACGTGGCCTTCCAGGGGTCGTCGGATCTGAAGACATGTGGAGCATTAACAGCCCTTCACTTGGAAGGCCGGTACTCGTCTGGCTAGTAGTGCTGTGCGACGTGCATGGGCTTGGTTCCCTAGATTCGTGGAAGACACCTGTTGCAGGTGGTGAATCAGCTTGGTGAGCTGTCTCGCGGGATTCCCGCAATGGATGAGGATTGGACTTTGGAGTATTGGAGCTGTTGGTTATACCCCAGAGATGGTCGTCTTTCATCTGGGTATTTGGAAGGGCTTCCTTCTTTAGACGATGGAAGGTCGTCCTTCTGTACTTAGAAAAAGATCTAAAATATCCATATCAAGTACATCAATATGTTTTGGTGTGGATCTTTGAAAAATAAATATCCTCCCAAAGAAATCTATTCTCACATCTTGTGATACAGCACATCAATATGTTTTGTTCTTATACGATATACTTGTTTTTTCGCCACATGAAATTCAAAATTTGATCACAAAGGTGTTTATGATAATGATTTAAGAGTTAAACCCGACACATTATCTTGTAAAATTTTCCATTGTTTTGTAAAAAAAGAAAACAATGTATATATATGTTGTACAACTCCAAAAAAAAGATATAGCTATTGGACAAGAATTGGCCATATCACATAGTACAAGCTTTTGGGCTATTTATTGTTCCAAGAGTTCAATGGCAAATAAGTAGTTAGGCTTTCCCTACCAGATTTCTACAATGGACCACATTAAAATATTTACCATCCAAATCTTGCAAGAGTATCCTTCTATCCCATCATTAGAAGCATATATATGGGATTGCTGAATGCACATGACTTGCACCACTTCTTAGAATCAAAACTAATCAAAGAGTAAACAAGAGATTGCTGAATGCACATGACTTGCACCAAGTCAGTATCCCAGAAAAATTCTCCTACATATGGAATTAATTAATTAAGTTATTTATTTTTTTATTGAACGAGAAACCAAACACAAACATGAGTACAGCCCAAAAACGAAATACAGCTAGATACCCAAACATACTTGAAAGTAAACAAAAGAGCTCCTAACTTGGCATAAATGTCCTGATAACTTGCTGCACTTCCTTGGATAAACTCCAAGGCAACAAAAATACACAGATTTGATTCTGAAAACCCTGCTTCGCCAAGTAATTATGAGCTGCTTTATTCGATTTTTGAGGATTTGCAACTTTGTACAAGACCATCTTAGCATCCCCTCCTTCCTCAATTGAAACCTCTACTACTCTTCTTAGTGCAAGGGATTAAGTAGTTGAGTTCATATGAGGCACTAATTAGTCAATGCAAAAGACTTTGTAGGCTCTGAATGAAAGTGTCTACATATCTCTCTTGCATGCCTTCACTAGTAAGTACCTCCTTCAACTTGGCATGGTTATATTTCACCAACCCACCCACTTCACTGTCTTTATCCATCATAGACATAATGGCCTCGCTCAATCTCTCCTTAGAAATCCACCCATTATCTTCTTTCTCCACCTCCACTGCAACCTTGAGTTCTTCCACAATTAATCTAGCATTCAACATTTGATCACCAAGCTGTGGAACACATACTATTTGACAATCACTAAGGAGAGACTCCCACATGGACCCATAACCACAATGGGTCACGAAACAACCGACAGAATTGTGTTCCAATATCAAATTTTGTGGCACCCAACCCCCATACACCCATCCTCTCCCTTTAACTCTCTCTTCGAACCCTTCTGGCAAAGCTTCTTCAATTGTCGTGCACCCATCTGGAGTACTCAGAGCCACCAAAAACGGTTGCCCACATAGCTCAAACCCCAAAAGCAGCTCCTGAAACTGTTCCTTTGGTAGTATACTTTGGCTCCCAAATGCACAAAACACAACAGTTCCTTGCTCGAAATTGGATAACCAATTAGCCCATTTTGCATCTAGCTTTGTCTCCGGTGTTTGAGGCAGGACAGGTCCGGTTAGTAAGACAGGTTTAGCATATTGCTGTCTTAGGTAGTCACAATATTGACCCTCAACCTGATGATTTGTCCTCAAGGCAATGGCATCACTCTCTTTCAAGCTAGAAGTAATTCGAAAGTGCAAGGAAGACCCGGTTCCAAAATCTTCGAACAAGTATTTTTACTTTAGCAATTTCGAACTCCTTGGGTTTTAGTAGCACTGACAAAGAAGGATAGCCAGGAGGTGGTTGGATTAGCTCCTGATTAGTCATATCCTTTGTTATCTTCTTAGCAGGGACCATATGTAATGCAAGTGTGGCACTGTTTAACACTGCATAGAATATGGCCTTGGTACCAAGTTGGTGTGCCAAGACTGGCATCCAATGACTGAAGTCAAAGAAGATGAAATCAGGCTTGAGAGTACTCAGAATGGTTTCGACTTGGTCTTGGGTTCGGTCAAGAGCCATAACAAGGTGCCCATGAAGTGGAAATGGAACATCAGAGGCAGTCTCGGCACCAGGGGGTAGACCATCTACATGGGGAATGAGAAGGGGATAGAAGTGTATAAGGTTTGGATAATGGTTGAGATGTTGTAACTTAGATTGTGCTCCTTTGGGTAGTAAGAAGGACACTCTAAGGCCTCTCTCCGCAAGCTTGTTTGAGAGGTGAAGGTAGGGAATGAAATGGCCAAATGCAAACCAGGGAAACATGGCTACATGAAATTTTGAGCTTCTTGAATTGCTCATCTTCTTTTTTTTTGGGTGATTAAGACAATATTTTTGTCATGTTGATTAAGAAATGAGACCTTTTAATTGATCTATATCCATTTTCAAGCAGTCTTTCTTTAATAGTTTTACACAATTCAATATACCAAAAACCTATCTAACAGAAGTAAGCCCCACAAAAACATTTGTCAATCTTACAACTTTGCGGAGACCTGTATTTTTGATAAACAGTCATTTGAACCTGGCCATTGCAACCTCCTTTGTGAAAGGGTACCCCTTATCCCAAAGTTACAGGGCTATTTTGTCGAATTCCACAAAGAGAGTTGTCTCGTGCACCTAGTCTTAGTATTTAACATTTTTTATTAGAGTCCCCTCTAAGAAATGCATTGAGTGTTAAATTACCCACTCATTAAAAAAAGTATAAATTATTATGTACCGACTAAATCAATGATTATTCATGATTCCATAATTGAATCAAGTACCAGTTGAAAAATGAAAAATAAGCACAAAAAGATAACTTCGTTTGGAGATGTGAAGGTAGGGAGTGAAATGGAAAAAGGTAAACCAGGGAAACGTGACTACATGAAGTTTGTTGGAGAAGGACGCTCTAATCTCTATGGCCTCTCCCCTCTTGCAAGCTTGTTGGAGAGGCACATAACACATGACCTATAGATTATCTTTGCTTGATCTTATCTGTTAGTAAAAATCCGTTTGAGAACCGAGTGATTTCCCCTTCTGTTTGTATATGTAGTATACATGCTTGATCAAGTTCTCCCTAGAGGAGGGAAATTTACAGCGAAACAAACACACCCCAAATAATAATCTAAAGATCAATAATTGAGTTGGACTCCAACGCAGAGATCACTAACAAAGTGATAACCACTAAAGGGCAAACTTAAAATAAATAAATAAAATACTGCATATACGTTTGTATTAAAAATTTAAAAAAAAAAATAAAATAAACCTTTATAAAATATAGTCTATTCAAAGTGGTAGCGAGTAACATCAAAAGAGCATATTGAATAATTGTATCTGCAGATCAGTCTAATAGAGTACTTAAAGTTAATAAAATATAAAGTCTATACAAAGTGGTAATAATAAAATAGGAAACCGAATAATTGTATCAGCAGAAATTTCTTAAGAGCCAAAGACTCCAATGCAGAGAGATCTTTTACTGAATTTCTCCAATCTCAGAGTGTTTCACAACCAACCAAATCATTTAGTAAACATTAAAGATTAAATTGGTGAATTCTTAAAAAAACCTTATTATGCATTTTTTGGGTACGTAACAACCCAAGGAAAGTGCTAGCCACATCTGCGCTTTATACCCCAAAAGGACCAGTCAAGTTACAATTGGGGCTCCTTGCAATTGTTAATAAAACCCAGTTCGACCTAGTATATGCCTAATATGAGATTCAACGCATACATACACACATTTATCAGATTTTGGGGCATCATAATCTCTCCCACTTAAATCCCTAATGTCCTCGTTAGGGCCCATATGTCCGAGTCCACACGGGATTACTGAATAGACTCTGATACCACTTAACTGTCATGCCCCGAACCCAAAGCATGAGCTCGACACGTGACAACTGCCGCACACCCATAAGGCGTGCCTTACAAGTGTGCCAAGCCTTACTAACAGATTCTAAAAAGAATAATATCCTTTATATAAAATCTCCAAATTAACACAATAACCAGTAAATTCAAATAAATTAAATCCATGCATTGCTATTTCAAATCCTAATAAGCAAAAGTTTATCACATAAAGTCTCTAATCAACAAATAAGAAATACTAATATTATTCATACCTAAAAGTCCTTCTCACACAACTCCCCCGCAACATTCGTGTTAGCTAATCCTCAGAATCTGTAATGGGAAAGAAATCGGGTAAGCCGGGTAGCCCAGTTGTTGTCACGTGTCGAACTCATGCTTTGGGTTCGGGGCGTGACAATTAAGTGGTATTAGAGTTAGGTTATGATTCTGATGAATTTATGAAGTTTAGGTTAGATTATTTAGACCTTGTGGAGTTAGGTTTTGATTTTGTAAACTTTGTGGAGTTTAGTTTCTAATTCGATAGACTTATTGGAACTTAGGTTATGATTTGATAGACCTTATGGTCGATTTCGATCTATATGGAGTCGCATATAATTTGTAGTATGAGAAAGAAAAATGATTTAAGGTTGTTGTTTTGCTAAAAATATATTCAGATGTAATTTTGAGGGTCTTATCAACAATAGAGTTTGAATAATGGTTGATTTTCTTGGATTTTTCATGTTAAGGTTTGATTTTCATTGAGTTTGGATCGTTGCTTCTGGTTAGGTTTGATTTGTAGGTATTGACAGACAATTCCTTGCGTTAGACAACAGGACATTTAACATTTTGGAGTTATGTCTCGTGCTCTCAGAAGTTTGTGTTTGTTATTAGTTTTGACAGAATTGGAATTCGTAACATTCTATTAATATTTTCTATTGAATATAGGTTACGATGCCACCATATAATATGAGACTTATGAACATTCCCAATGTCACTTGCAATTATGGACTTGGAAACCATATGAATTTCTAGAGGTTAAGGTTGTCTTATTACAATGTGCTTCCTTGATTTGAGGTGATATGAACTTGGTGAAGTGAATTTGACAATATGATGAATACTTGTGATGTTATAGGTTTTGTAGAATGCAAAGGCATGACTTGGAGAATTAGTATCAATTTAATTATGAGAGATAGTTAATGCTTGTTATGGAATATATTCCGATATTTGAAAGTTGAGTTCCTGATTTTTATTTTTTTGAGACATGGAAATTGTTCAACATTGTAAGGAATAAAGTTTGAATACCACATGTGTGATTTTTAGTTGATATGAAGTTAATGAATAGAATCTTTCAATTAGAGACAAATTGTGATTTTACAGATAGTGTACAATGCAATGGTTAGTGGTATTATTAATTAGGGGCTCAATTTTGATAGAATGTTGTTTCTTAAGTTCGATTGGAAGACAATGCCATTTTTAATTTGTTCGTGATAATTAGGTATAATAAACTTTGGCGCCTTAGATTTTACATTGACATGTATTTAGGACTTATTACTTTTATAGTACATAAGTTTTGGGTTATTGGACCAACTTCCGATAAGATAATTTTTGGATAGTTTTACCTTAGCAAGCTTACTAGATTTAATAGTTTCCATTAATTCCCATTAAGAGTTATATGTTGAAAATTTTCAAGGTTAAGGTCAAGTTTAGATGTGATTTGATTATTGAAAGATTTCAGAGGTTCTAAAGGTTTTTTTTTTTTTGTACCTAGCTAGAGCTTAGAGTAATATATTGGAAATTTTTAGAGGTTTGATAATTTTTGTAGACATTGTCTTTTTCAAGCCTTATACAAGTGGGAATTATAAGATTATATTTGATGGTGGAATTATGAAGGACTAAATTCGTTTAATGAGTTAAATGAAAACATCATTATGTTAGACAGACACTTAGACTATAGTACCTAAAGGATAGAGAAGATCTAAATTCTTTTCTTTTTTTTGGTCCCATAAGATGATTATGTGTGATTGGGGAAATTTTTAAAAATGACATTAAAGTAGTGCATAGTTTGATACTTAAGGTCTCTTTGGAAATTTCTATTACAAAGTACTTTGAGGAAGAAAAAAAAAATTATGAAGGTATGTTTTTCAAATAGTAATTGTTGTCCTCGATATAAATCTTATGTGAATTATACCTTCCATTAGTGGATCGATCTTATTGAGTATAATTGGGTTGCTTTGACGTTAACTTTACAATGGTGTAGTCTTATCAACTCTAAAAGGAGAATAATTTTGATTTGAGACATAAGAGTGATGCTATCAAAATGAGAGGCATTGAAAAACTCAAATTAATATAAAAATCAACAAAGCCATGTTAGAGATTAGTCTTGAGTTTTTTTTTAGCATTCGACTTTAATTAGATATTGATAAAAGGTGGTTGATAGTGTTTTTCCTTCTTAGAACTTTAAGCTTATTAGTGTATTCAATTGTAACACTTTGGATCCTATAGTGGAAAGTGTTTAGAACTTATGAAGTTATATAGTATTTAAAAGATTGAGATAATTTATCAAAAAACAAATATAGTATTTATAAGATTGAGGTTGTAAGTCCTACTTTTTAGTAAGGTAAAATTTGGGTTGTTTTATTTAGTGATCTAAAAATTTTTCTATTCATAAATGTGACACAGTGGACATTGTCATTTCTAGCCAATGAGCACTTAGAGACTATAATTCTATATTGTGAGGAACTCGATTTGTTTAAGGAGTTAAGCCTAAGTACTATCGTATTTGACTATCTAGAAGTTAGAGGTGATCTAAACATGGTTTGCAAAAGATAATTTCTATGATTGAGGTATTCTATGACATGGACACCATATTAGTGCTTAAGTGAAATATGTAAGGAGACTTTGGATGTCTTCTCGTTACAAACTGTGTTATAGAAAATATATATGGATATATCATGAAACATTTTTGAGCTTATAAGAGAAGGGAGACACTATTTAATCTTGAGGTACATTATTAAATGGGTGTTAGAGTTTAATGATTTATGTGAACCTTGAAATCATGGATTTTCTTTTGTTATACTTTTGGAGACTCATTCAGCCTTTTGATTTCTTTGAGACTAGCTAGTGATAAATTAAAAATTATTTGGATTATTTTTGAAAAATAGGTCGTATAATTTGTACTCGTTATGGGATGTAAAGAATTATATTGGTAAAAAAAAAAAAATTATATGTAACTAAAAGATTTTTGTAACTTAAGGGTTCTTATACTATGATGGATGATTAAAGAAATTCTATAGACGGTTACAAATTGTGGCTTTAGAGTTGCGTAGTGGAAGCGTGATGAATTTGTACAGTTTGGAATGAATTCAGAGGACTAAATTCTTATAAGTGGAGGAGAATGTAATGCTCGGTCCCAAAAAGAAAAAGAAAAAAAAAACGGTTTATTTTTAGGGTTAACTTAGTAATTTTGACAGTGGGAGTTAGTAATATATATACTCTAGATTAGAAACCCTAGCCGCCATAAATCTATTACTTGTTTTTTACTCAAATAATTATAGAGAGAAGGTTGCTTGAGGATTTTAAGATTTTTAAAGAGAGGAGGCTAGCAAATTTTTGAGGTAAGAACCCTAACACATTATCTTTTTGTAAATATAATACCGGCCAATTGCTAGAGTAATTAATCCTACGTTCCATAGACATTGCTATGATTTTATGTATATATGTTAGTGTAAATCAGAGCAGATAATTCTAAGATCTTGGCAAAAGTATTGAATCGGCTTTAGTTTTAGGATCAGTAGCAAGGATATTAATTTTGATGAATTTTCTTTCTAATAGGTTGTAGTAGGTGAGATCAGATTTCAAAAGAAAATAAATAAATAACTTCTTCATCACCTATTAGGTTACTGACATGGAGTCATGGGAGAAATACAAACAAAATCTCAAATCAATAGGCTACTATTAAATTAGTCATTGAAGAAAGAAAAGAAAGAAAAGAAAAAAGATGGAGTTTCATGGAAATTTTGGGTTAAAGGTAGTGAGGTAATAATTCACAAATTCATTGAAGTTGGGATAGATAGGAGGTGGTGTATTCATATAAGAAATTACCATTTGCCTAAATTGGTTAATTTTGGGGTTTTATGATTAAACTTTTGTAGTGGCCAGATACCATTTGAGATTTTTAGTGAAACAATTAAGATCTAAGAATAACAAATTTATGATATAGTATGTATTGCACTCTTGAAGTATTGTATAATTGGTTTTACGTTGGAATCGTGGATCTTTAGAGGGAGGAAAGGTTTAGGGAGAGATACTGAAATTTTGCAAGTTTATTTGAGGTAAGTAATCTTTATCCTTAACTAGAATTTTCTCAATTTTATATATTAAATATTCCTATTTGCGAACTTATTATTATAGTTTATTATTCTATTATGCCAAAATTAATTTTGTTTTGAAATATCAGAAAAATCATTGTATTTGTAAAGTATTGTTTACTTCAGAAATTCGGATCAAGCATGTGATTATATGTTACAAGAATCTTTATACAACTTTATTTGTTAAACTGATTTGTTTCTGTACGTAATTTGAATAAGGTTTGAAAATTACTATGTTTTGGAATTCAAATATATTTTAAATGTGTTTTGATATTTGAAACCTCTCAGTCTGACTATGTTCTGGGCCCCGCCAATGGGGATATACGTTGGTATCGAAACTAGTTTCATTCTAGGGTTTGCCACCGACCTATGTGTGGTTTTTGGGCCTTGTCACAAGGATAATGTGGCCGTAGTCACTAAGACTGTTTAGTATATGTATTTATATCTATATCTGTATCCGAATCTGAATCTGTATTTGAATCTATATCTGTATCTGTATTTATTTCTGAATATGTTTAATTTGCTATTTGCAAATAAAATAATATATATTATTTTGTGAACCAAACCAAATGCTTTATCAAAACCATCGTTTGAGAATTTTGTAGTACCTATATATATCTGTTTTTAACAAATGTGTGTTTGATCCGACTAGATAAGGATATTGGTTATTTACTGGGCTTCTCGGCTTACCTCCTTTCTTTCCCATTACAGATTCTGAGGATTAGCTAGCTCGGACGTTGCAGGGGAGTTGTGTGCGAAGGACTTCTAGGCATGAATAATATTAGTATTTCTTATTTGTTGATTATGGACTTTATTAGTAATGTATATAAAATTCTCACTATATGAACACCAAAACAGGAAATTCTTTGGTCCCTTTTCAGTGGTTTGCAGATCATGCTGTAGAACTAATTCATTTAAATCTGCATTTGCATGTCTTTACCATGCTCTTTTGTTATTGAATCTTCTGAGTCCCCTTCTTTCTTTTGAATTATTAATTTTGGTTTACATCTTCTCTAAACCTATGCTTTTATGGGAGCGAAATCGTCAGTTTTATTCAAGGACCTGAAATACATTTCAGAAACATCTGATCACCAATCAGCTACAATTAGTAAATGACTTAAAAGTATAGTAGTAGAAGATTATCAAAATGGCTGACAAAGATATCTCTTGATGCACTTGGGTGTTTTCGTGATAAATTATTGTTATCTACAATATGTATTAGAATCTTTTCTTTGTATTTTGCAAGCACTTGACCAATTCTCCTTCGGAGGAAGTAGCATTAGGGAGACTATGATAGCTCAGAGTAAGATACTGTTATTTTGGAATTCCACAACTTGCCTTCTCCTTGAGAAAAACAAGCCCGAATACCAGTGGCTTGAACCACCCCATCCTGACCAAACTCAACCAGAGCAACAACTTGAGACTTTTAATACTGACAAAGTTGAAAAATACAGCCCATGTGAACCTCTTCCACTCAACCACCAACTTGAATCATTAAGGTTGGATTTTTGGGTTTGTCACTCAATGTCATCACCCTCAAATTGTTTGAGAAATTGTCTGAGCCAAACTGAATAAGGGGCTTTGGTTATATTTTATTTTCCAATATGCTTATTTACCTTTAGAATTAGATCAGAACTAGGTATTATCTATGGCCTATGTACCCCAATTTAAGTTGTAAAAGACAATTATGATATATGAGATTAACTATAGAATTTATGATATGATTTGCTCAGGCGGGGTGAATTCTTTTGTTTTATATTTGCTAGGTAGTCTTTATTCTATGAAAGTGACAATGATTCCATCAATTGGTGTAAATTGACATTATTTTTCCTTTTCAATTACATGGAGGTCTAGCATCTTTGTTTACTGGCTATGTTAGAATTTAGGTGCATCTTAGGCATATTAAGAATGATTAAACTAACTTATGAAATATATTCTATCCATCAAGTAGATACTCTTGGGCATATTAAGAATGATTAAAGTAACTTATGAAAGATATTCTACCCATCAAGTAGATACTTTGTCATTGTTACTCTTTGACATAGTTTGTCTTGCATTTTGTGTAATCATTTATGCTTCATCTACATTTTTTATAATCTCTATATGTCCATAGATAGAAAATCTATACAGATTTCATCGGGCTTCCTGTCTTATTCGAATGGCACAAGAAAAGTTGATTGAATGAAGTGTTGCCTTGCTTTGATAGGCAAGCAAATGGGCTTGATTGGGGTCACATAAGAGAGAGGGAGAGGGAGAAATTTGTGTCGTTTAGAGACTATGAATAGTATTATGAACAATGATGGTGCAGAATATTGGGGGTGAGAGAGAGAGAGTTTCCAAAGATTATATTGAAATTTCATTGTTGATTAGATTGTGGTAATTAAATATGGAACTAATTTAAATATGACTTATAAAAATTGTGTCACTAAAGCTTCTCAAGCTCTTGGTAATCATGACATTTGATTGTCTATGATACATTTTATTGCTTTGGTAAATAATTTGTATATGTCTTGATCTTGATTTTCTTTTTCTCTTTTTCATATTAAGGAAGTTATGAATTAATTTTTTTTCCTTTGTGGGGAATCATGATGTGCATACAAACAATAACAAAATTTCTAAAGTTGTAGGAACCATGGAATTGAAAGGAATTGAAAGAGTGTTAAACTTAAATATTTCTTCCCATTGTATTTTATTTTATTATATGACTGTTCAATTTTTAATTTATTTAAATGTTCTTTATACAAAATGACCAATTTCATTTCCTATTTCTATGCATCATATTATGCATTTACGATATAATTATTGAAGCAATCTTGAACTTACAGGAATGACATATTCAACAAGAAAAGAGTAGAAAAACCCAAATCACTTTATATCTGATTTTCAATAGCTTTCCCGTGCATCACACGGGTTTGCGACTAGTCTATTATAAGAACTAATAGGTGAAGCTAAGAGAAATTTGTTTTACCTTCTCAAATACTGCCACGTTGGATTTTTAGCTCTATTGGACTCTCTCTCACACACTCCCTTTCTCTCTCTCTCACACGGTTTGCCCCAATTAATAATTAATTAATGCTTAATTATCTAATGCTCTCTCTCTCACACGTTTGCCTCCTCATCTCCTCTTTCACTCTTTCTCTCTCACACGCCTCCACCTCCACCTCTAACGCTCTCTATTCCTCCGCCTCTTCATCTCCCCGGCCCTTTTCATCTCCCATGTTTTTCCCTTCCACTCACGTTTCTTTTTTCTTCTACAATTAATAATCCCCAAATCTCCAGCTAGGTTTTCTGTTATTTAAGCTTTTCTCCACAACCTTCATCATCACCCTTTTAGCTGAAGCCCACTTCTCTCTTTGTTTTCTCATTCTTCCTGAAACCAAAGGCGCACAAGAGTTCCTGAGCCGCAGTCTCACTTGGGTTTCCATTCTAAGGTGAGGTTTTTAACAGTGGTTTTTTTTTTTTCATTGGTTTGGGGTTAGATTGGATTTTTATGTGGGTTTTGTGTGTTTGCTATGTGGGTGTTTATGTTTTCATTATTTTGGAGTTAGATTAGGAAGTTTTAGACTATGGGTGGTTGTTTTTTTTTTTTAGGAAAATATCTATTGAGAATGTATCGGTACATCAGAAGAAGAACGGAGATACAGAACCTGCTGCAAACTTCCTGGCAGCGACCTTTCTTTGGCAATAACAGTTTCCGTTCAATGAATTTAAAGAGTTTGGCAGTGGATCTGAGATTCTCAAGGCCAAGAAGACACATCTGCTCAACCACACCAAGGTAAGGTGAGTTTATTGTTCCGTGAACCTTTGAATTTCGTAGATAGATTCGAAATTCAATAGAAGTTTTGGATTCTAATTCTTATTGGGTTCCATTTGGGATTTGCAGGTTATAATTTGATCCAAGTTTAAATCTTTTTATATATTTTCTTTAGAATTGAATCACATTCGTCTTTGAGATTGTGTAGTTGAAGGTTTATGGGATACTGAGAAGTGGGTCTGATTTTTTATGATTCAGGTGGTCTGTTCATTGGGATTAAAATCTGGGAGTTTTCTCTGCTGGTTTGCTCAAAGAGAATAATTTTGGGAAGGCAAACCACTGTTATCTTGGTAATGGAATTCCAGAAACTTTTACAAACTAGAATTGTAATAGGAACTCAATGACATCAGCATATATATACTTGATAGGTATTTTTTTTTCGTGCTTTGTTTGTTTTCTTATAAAATATTAAGACAACTCCTACTCATACGGTTACAGCACCAACATCTAATCATAAGCAACCAATGATATCTCAAAGGATAAACATCCAGCCAAAGAGAGTTGATAGCGTGATAGGAGTTTTAGTCTTCTCTATATATTTGTTTATCAATATGTAACTTATTCTCTGTTATAATATAAATATCAGCATCAATTGAACAGGAAGAAACCAAGAATAAGTCTATGATAAATTTACAGCCTTTATATAAAGTAAGCATTTGGTGAATATGATTGGATTCTGTGTCTTTGCTTTTATTGTTATGCAACAATGAAATTTGTTGTTTTCTAATTGGTTTCTAAAATGGTCATACAAGAGATTGGGAAATGAATTTGGAGTCTTATTATTGATGTTGATGGGAATGAGTTCGCCGAAGATTTGTGGATATTGAATTTATACTATTATCTTGATTCATAATGTGATGTAGGTTCAAAAAGAAAGTGAAGATTGGCTCTACGGAGTAAAATACTTTTTTCATGTGACAGGTTTTTGGTGGAGCATTTTGCTTATTTAGATTCATATATAGCTTTGTTTTAGGAACTATTGGAGCATCCTTGATCATTTCATGTGAACAAACAGGTTCTTGCCTCTTGGGTTTGCTAAATGCCCAAGTGAATTGGTTGTGTTTTCTGCCCATATTTACTTATCAAAAAAAAAAAAGTTTTTTCTGCCCATATTTGGATCTTGCATTCAAGCTCTAATTTTAACTAAAGTTTAACCTGTTCTTATTTGCACTTCTTCTGAACAAATACTTAATTTTATAGTATATTTGGATCTTGCATTCAAGCTCTAATTTTAACTAAAGTTTAACCTGTACTTATTTGCACTTCCACTCATCCTTAGTTTCTAATACGCGAATTAATCTTTAAGTTACTACCAGTCACTGAATTATCTACATTGGTTAATAGCTAGCTTCTACTTATCTGCATTGGTTAATAGCTAACTTCTACTTATCTGCATTGGTCAATAACTAGCTTCTATTTATGCGAAAAGGATAATTGGCGGTTGATTGGGATGCATAAATGTTATAATGTGAAAAGGACCAATACATTTTGTGAAAACCAATATATGTCCAAATTATATAGCAGTATAAGTTAATTTATGTGTTTAATTATATGTCCAAATTATATAGCAGTATAATTTAATTTATGTGTTTAATTTGGTTAGAATTGGTGGTTGATTAATTTATGTGTTTGATTCTTCGGTTTTTTTTAGGGCTTCTGATTTTGCTTATACTTTACCATTGGTGTTATTGTTTCAGTTTTGAATTCTTTGGATATGTAATGTGGATGCCGTGGAGACTGGAGCAGTCCGCCATTAAAATTAATGGGCCTACCTCATACTTGAACTTAAATTTTCAAAGTTGAACTCTCTAGCCCAACCTTTGGTCCAAGTCCAAGTCTTGAGAGTCTATAATTTTTTAGTATTAGGAAAATTTTGAGTGCTTGAGTGTTTTATAAGAATTAAGATTTGTCTCTATGTTAAACCTTTGGAACTGATACGTGAATTCATAACTGAAGTTAGTCTCTCTTTCAAACTTTTCTGATTTTATTTTATTCATAACTGATATGTAGAACATTAAATATAAATGATATCATATCATTATTAGTAGCTTTCCTGTGCATCGCACGGGTTCACGACTAGTATAAATTAAAACTCGAAGCAGAGGGAAAAAATTTCCCTTCCTCCAAACACCGCCATGGCATAATCCTTACACCCACAACATTCCATGTCATCCATTTTCTATTTAATACCTCAACCCCCCACTCTCTCTCTCTCTCTAATTCTCATCTCCCCTCAACACGGTTCTTTTATTTATTTTTTCCTTTCCCCTCTTTTCCCTCTCTCCTCCGACTCTTCTTCTCCCTACTAGACTGTTACAACTTCCTTTTTTTTTTTTTTCCTTTCCCATTAAATGTTCTTGATTGCCTTTTCATAACCAAACCATTCTCAAGGCTGTTTCTCCACTTCAATTACACTGTAACAGTCATTCGGGAGTCCCTCTAAAAGTTTTAGCCATTAATTTGAGACTTGAATTGTGGCTTTATGATTCCTAATTGCTAGCCCACAACTCCAACTCATTTATTCTCTTGGTCAACATTTAAAGCAGTGGATATGAATAGGTTTTGTAACGATCCCATTATTAAAACGTTTCTAATTAATTGGCATACTTACGGTTGTGTACCTTTTTCCTTTGTCACTATATAAAATCACTTGCAATCTCACTATTCTCATCCCGCTCCAAACATCCCTATCCCTATAATATAAAATAGAGGAACACTTTGTAATATCAGGGACGCTAAATCATCCAAACGGTGCTGCTTAGAGATATTTGGGGCATTAATACACTAGCGTTTTCCTTAATACCCAACGGGGCCTCAAGTGTTATAGAGTTATCTAACTCAATCCCGATATTCCAATCAGGGGTACCTTCTTTTTGCCTTTTATTTTCGTCATGTCATTTTCATTTTCCGTAACTATTTTTGTGGAATAACAAATTGTGGTGAAATTGAACAACTCAGGAAGCGTTGTGTGATTTGTTGGACCAAGAATGGAAGAAGAGTTGGGAGGTGGCAGTGTGCAAAGAGGCTTTGGAAAAGTCACCTAGATCTTTTGGACATTACATTGTTATCCCCTTTTCAAAACTCTATTTTTTTGGGTGTTAATATTAATTAATTAATTAATTATATAAGCCCCAACGGATTCATCAAAAAAAATGGTCTGAAGCTGTATAGTCTTCAACATGGCATTCATGACTTTCCTAGCTGTCCAACCATTACTGCAGCCTTGAAGCATCTAGAGCAACCCATTGTCATGGTGGCTCCTCCTTCCACCGACATTGTTGAGAATAGCAAATATGGTGAGTGGATGCTGGTCTCTCGGAAAAAACCGGTTTTAGGCAGAAAGAAAATTAACTCCAGCACACAAGAAGCTCGGGCTAATTCGCATGTTGCCACCGTGCATGCTCAGGCCAATCCGAGTGCCTCCACCGTGCATGGGGGTAGACAAAAGCGGGTAAGTTTTCTCAAATTAAGTCTAATTCAGCACACCCCGAAACCCATTGGTCTCCACCAAGTCTATTATACACGCTGGTCCAACAACCAACCCACCTACACAGGTTGCTTTTTCAGATGTTGATGTGTCCTTGTGCATTGTTACTAACAAATTGGCAAAATCTTCTTTCACAATCACTTGTCCAAAAGGACAAAAAAAAGGATACAATACTAATCCTTCCTGACATTGGCTCTTCTGCTGCTACAGATGAGACAAGTGACCTTCAGAAACTTGCACCATTACACATAAATTCTGAATACCAGCAGCGCCACCCTTCTAAAGACTAGCTGTTGACTTCCCAAAGTATGGAAACTCTTCCTAAAGACAACACCACCCGAATCCATCCACACAACTCTTAAATCCACCGGATATTGACATGGACTTTGAGACAAATATTTCTTCCCCAATATCTGAACATAAGCTCCCTCCTCTTACTATTCGTACCAAGGTTACTCAAAACCTTAATATTCCAGAAAACTCTGCACATCACCACAAAAATCCACCCCATGGCTCCTTCAACTTGGCATTCTCACCATCTCACAGGGCACAGCTCCAAGCCTCCAACCTATACCCACCACCTCCCACACAGGAGTTTCAAGCTCCTTCCCCTCTTCCTCTCATACCATACACACGGTTAGACACAACCCTATTTCAGAACAGTAGGGCTCTGCTCATGAGGGGTCGGATGCGCCCAATAGGAGATGCACTAGGTGAGCTGGCTGCCAACAATGTCCGAACATGTTCTGGCGCAGCGTAGAGGATGCGATGGAGCACTCCTTGAGGGACCAAATACCACAACTTCCTCCGAACATCCCAGTTTGGTCGGATCATTGTCAACCTAACCAACGACTTGGCCATTGTTTCCCCAACAATGGTGCTCCAGCTAGGCCTTCCACCTTGATGGAGAGACCTGAGAACCGTCATTAATGAGCGTCTCCCAAGTCCAACAGCATCACCTGGGACCGAGAAAAGCTTCGAGTCGAACGATGTAGAAGTCTTCGAAACTTTGACGTTAATCATAGCACTGGAGAGCACTTTGTTGTTTCTACCCTTCCTGGCCAGACTCTTAACTGTCATAGTCATCGAAGTGCATCAGAAAGTGTTGTCCTTCACACTATTCATCGACTTGATTCCAGACGGGAGCAATCTCGGAGACTCTTATCGCGTGGTGGTTAACCCCCAGACGCGAGCTGCTTTGGAGACCTTCTGCGATTATCATCGCCGCGATGCGGTGTGGAGGAGGAAGGGGGGCCGGACTACACTGGCTCCAATTCATAACTCTTTGTCCATGAAGATCCTTTTATGGAATTGTAGGGGTGTGGGCAACCTAAACTTCCGTAGGAATTTTTCAGCTTTTATGAGGTACCATCATCTTGCTATTGTTGTTCTCATGGAGACTCATATTTTTGGTCAGCGAGCCGTTTCTGTCAGCTCGGCACTTGGCTTTGATAGGGTGGTCTGTTCGGACACCGTTGGTTACAGTGGTGGCATTTGGCTCCTTTGGGATTCTGCTCAGGTCCAACTAGATGTGCTCTCTATGAATCCCCAGGTTATCCATGCTTCTGTGCAGGTGAGCTCTTCAAACGCCTTTTGGTTATTTTCTGCTGTTTATGCTAGTCCCTCCTTTGATTCTTGGCTTGAATTATGGGATCACTTGGCTGCCTTCGCTGATACCCACTCACTGCCTTGGGTAGTGGCGGGCGATTTTAATGAAATTCTGTCAAATCACGAGAAATTTAGTGCTACCCCGGCTAATCAGAAACGAATCCAAGCTTTTAGAAATTGTTTAGATAAATGCAACTTATTGGACTTAGGTTTTAATGGACCTAGGTTCACTTGGATGAATAAAAGACCGAATGGTTTAGTTATGGAAAGATTGGATAGGATTTTGTGTAACCCTAGTTGGAAACATTGTTTTGAGGAAGCTAATGTGCTTCATCTTCCTTGAGTGTCCTCAAATCATAACCCCATTCTCAGTGATACAAGTCCGGTTCAGCATGCTTTAGGGCCTCGTCCTTTCCATCTTGAAACAATTAGGTTCAATGATCCTTCCTTTCCAAACCTTGTGAGGGAGTCCTAGTTGTGTTTTCCTCAGGATGTTAACTTAGCAATTAAAGACTTCACGAACAGGGCCCTGAAGTGGAATCGTGAGGTTTTTGGAAATATTTTCCATAAGAAGAAGCGATCATTAGCCCGTTTGAATGGCAATCAAAAATCTCTCAGTTTTCGTCTTTGTGCTGCTTTACTTGACCTAGAGAGAAATCTAACTTGCCAATACCAGAATATCCTCAGATTGGAGGAGCATTTTTGGGCGTTGAAATCACGTATTCAATGGTCCAATCTTGGGGACTGAAATACGTCCATTTTTCATCTTTCCACTGTTTGTCGTAGACATCACAATAAAATTTGGTGTCTTTAAAGATGCTTCTGGAAATTGGTCAACCTCTACTTTAGAGCTTAAGGATATTGTCCGATCTCATTTTGTCTAGTTATACACGACCGAGACTGTTAGATCCTTGCGCACCCCACACCACCATATTAATTGCACCAAGCTCACAAATGAAGAAAAACTTTTGCTCAATCTTCCTATCTCCCGTGTGGATATTGAGCGAGCTTTCAAGTCTTTTAAACCTCTTAAGGCTCCTAGGCTTGATGGCCTTCATCCGGTATTTTTTCAGAAATTCTGGGACATGATTGGAGATTCTACTACTTCTTTCATTCTTGATATCTTTCGTCTTAGAAAGATGCCTTTTGAGAAAAATACTACTTTGGTTTATCTAATTCGTAAGGTTGCAAAACCTGAATCTATTCATCAATTTCGACCTATTGGTTTATGCAATACTTTCTACAAAGTGGTTACAAATATCCTCATGCTCCGTTTGAAGCCTTTATTAAGCAACCTCATTCATCCTCTCCAAGCTAGTTTCATTCATGACAGAATTGCTAGTGATAACGTTATTATGGTTTAGGAGCTCATTCATTCAATGTCTAATTATCGAAGCAAAGTAAGAACCATGGCTTTAAAGATTGATCTTAAGAAAGCATATGACCCCCTTGAATGGTCTTTTATCCGCCACACCCTCCAATTCTTCAATTTTCCTTCTTCTTGGATTGAGCTTATTATGTCTTGCATCTCGTCCTCTTCTCTTTCCATCTTGGTAAATGGAGAGTGTCTAGAGAATTTTTCTCCATCTAAGGGTATCAGACAAGGTGATCCTCTATCTCTATACATCTTTATTCTTTGCATGGAATATCTTGCTTGCCTTATGATGCGGTAGTCCAGGGCAATTGGACGGGTGTTAAACCCTCGAGGGATAGTTTTTTCTTTATGCATTTATTCTTCGCTGATGATTTAATTCTTTTTGCTAAAGCAACCAAGAAGAATTGTCTTGCGATTAATCGCGTTCTTAAGGAGTTTTGCGAGGCTTCGGGCCAAAAAGTGAGTTTGGCTAAATCAAAGATTTTCCTTCCTAAATACCTTGATAAATCTCGTTTTGGCTTTCTTGAAAGCGAGCTTGGCTTGAAGATCTCCAATTCTTTTGGAAAATATCTCGGTGTCCCTATTTTAGCGGATGGGAGGGATAAAAGAGCTTTTGATTTCATCCTCAAGAAAATAAGAGATAAGTTGGTAGGTTGGAAAGTTAGAACCTTATCTCTAACTGAGAGGTGCACCTTGATTCAAGTAGTGACCACAGCCATTCCTACCCATATCATGCAGTGTACAATGCTCCCAGGAAAAATCTGTACTGAGTTGGATAAACTCAATAGAAACTTCTTATGGGGGGATACCTTGCAAAAAAAGAGACTCCATCTTCTTAATTGGGAAACAGTTTCTCGTCCAAAAGAGGAGGGGTTTTAGGCATTAAAAATTCTAAATGTCGCAACCTAGCTCTCCTTGCCAAACGAAATTGGGATCTCCAATCGGGTTCTGGGGAGATTTGGGCAAATGTTCTCCGGAGAAAGTACCTCATGGTCGTTCTTCTCCAGGGCGTCGCTCCCATGTCTAGTGAAGCATTCACCATACGAATGATCTTTGTGATTGAGGCAAAGGGTGGTTGATTCGTAATGGAAAGACCATTAACTTTTGGCTGGATAATTGGTTAGATTCTAGACCGTTGCGAGAGCTCATCTCTGGTCCACTTTTACCTCATGAGTCCAATTTAAAGATTTGTGATTTATGAGACTCCCGGGGTAACTGGGACCTGCAACACCTTTCCTTCCAGCTTCCTCATAATATTTCCAGCCTCATCTTAACATCGCCTCGCCCCATTATTCCCAACAAAGAAGACGTTTCTGTTGGAAGCCATCTAACAATGGTTGCTTTAACTCCTCGTCAGCATACCGCTTGGCTTTTGATCTTACTTCCACAAAACTTCCTACTAGTTGCTGGAAGTGGCTTTGGAAACTCAACACCATTCCTAGGTGATATATTTTTTGTGGTTGGCTTGTCATAATCGGCTTCCCACCAAGCTTTGCCTTTTGAGACGGAACATCACTACGGATGATCTTTGTCCGTTATGCAAATCTGAATCTGAATCCTTGATTCACACCCTGAGGGACTGTCCCCTTGTGTAGCGTATCTGGTTTAACATGGGGTCTGTTCTCCCACAAGACTTCTTTTTGGTCTCAAATGTTAAAGCTTGGATAAAGACTTGGTCCACTTCCACTCTGGACACATCCTTCCATCCTTCTATTCGTTGGAAAGATGTCTTCCCCTTACTTTGTTGGAGTATTTGGTCTGCTCGAAATAAAGTTGCCATGGAGGGAGCACTTTTAATCCCTTCAAAAGTGTTGAAAAGAGCCAAATCCCTTGCTATAGATTTTTTCTTTTCTCTACCAACCAAGGGTGACAAGCTGGCTAAATCGGATACTCTTATTGGTTGGCAACATTCCCCTCATGATTTTGTCAAACTAAACACAGATGGTTCAGTGCTTGGCAATCCGGGCCTTGCTAGCCCGGGTGGCATACTGCGAGACAGTAATGGAAACTGGTTACGTGGGTTCTCCCATAAATTAGGAATCACTAATTCCTTGGTAGCTGAACTTTGGGGTGTTAAAGATGGTCTACTATTAGCTCGTGATCTCAATATTCGCAAACTCATTATCGAAAGTGATGCTAAATCTATAATGGATATCCTCAAGACTGAGAATCTTGGTAACAATGCGTTTCATCCTTACAGTGCTTTAATTAATGATTGCAAATACCTGATTCTGTCGTTTAAGGAGGCCTTTGTTCAACATGCTCATTGTGAGAGCAACTTTTGTGCGGATATCTTGGCTAAGGAGGGACACAACCTTTTGACTCCCTTTTCCCTTTATATCTTTTCTCCTACTTTTGTTGTAAGCTAGTTACTGGCAGATATTTGAGGGGTTTCGTACCCTCATATGTTGTAAACTCTTATTTCGTTTAATGCAATTTCCTTTTCACAAAAAAAAGAAAAGAAAAAAAGTATAAGATGGAACACAAAGAATGAGACAACTATACCATTTAATAGTTTTTTTTTTTGAAAAAAATCATTACAACAAAAAATAATTTTCGTCCCTATATTTTACCGATTAATGTTTTTATTTTGATTCTTGTATTTTTTATTGTTTCATTTTTTTCTTTGATTTTTTTTAGACTATTTCATTTTCGTCAAATTGATGTATTATTGTAAATAGATTTGAATGTGATCTAAAATGAGTTATGTGTTTCTCAAACTGCTCACCTTTGCTTGAAAATCGAGTGAAGTGTTGATTGGTACCAAGGTAGGTTAGATCAGTACTTCAATAATCAGAAGTGCTGAATAGCACTATGGGTCTCATTTTACATTTTTCTCGATTTAATTCAAACTAGTCGCAGATCTACGCGATGTGCTAAAGAAGTAATAACTTTGTCATATTGTAATTGGCTTAATTGGTGTTATTGTTGCATAAAAGTAATTATTTATTTTTTGTATTAATTTATTGAGTAAAAGTTGTTAGGAAATGTAATGTAAACAATGATTTAAAAGATGTTAAGCCATTTAAGGCTCTCGAATTAATCTACCTATACTATAAAGTCAATGGGATGACACAATTTGAGACACCTAAAACAAAAAGTAATATTATAAAGACGTAAATCTACTAACAATTTCAAAAGTATAAATACATAGTCAAAATATCTTTTGTAATAAAGTAATTAAATTTTATGTTGGCGAGAGTGATTATGGGAATATATCAATTTCAACATTCTAATAAGAACACAATAAAAATGAGTGTTTTACTTATTCCAAATGGTTGTGATGTTGGAAAGTACAACATACCAAAACTGTAAGTGCATAAAAAAGGTTGAAAGTGTATTGTTTGCTGCTTATGCATTAAACTTTTAACATGTTATGTGGATCTCTAAAATGCTTTTTTCATTGGTGAAATCAATTGGCAACTATAAGAAAAATGAAACATAAGTGAATTTAAAAAATAAATAAATAAATAGTAGATGCTACATGAAGTTTATTGGTGATTTTAATCCCTTATTTATTTATTTTATTTTTATATCAAAATCACTAAAAAAGGCATTTGGAACTAATTTTGGAAATAATAAAAATTGCATTACATGCATATAGAGGTTCAAACCGAAATTATCCAAAAAAAAAAAAAATAAGTACATGGAGACAATGATGATTGATGAGAATGTCCATCTAAAAAGGAATGATGAGAATGTCCTTCGAAGTATATATATTTGGATTATGTCTACACTAAAAATTGTAATATAGACAACCAATAAGCAGTGAAGTAGTGAACTTAGAATGATGAAGGCTACAAGTTCCAACAAAAAATATTTCTATGAGGAATTTATCAAACATATTGAGGGGCTTTTTTAATATGGCCATTTTTTTATTATTAATAATTTGGAAAATTTTGATTATTGTGTTGCGAGCTCTTCCTTCCCTTCTCAGAGAGGTCACTTGGAGGAATACATGGAATGAGTAACCCTTCGAAATGAGCCTGAATGAGAAAATATTACGCCTTTAAGCACATAAAAATGTGTTGTACTATGAGCATCATGTCAAACTTGCAAGAGGATTAATAAAAAAATCTGATGTTGGTGTACTAGATATCTCCTATGGAATTAATTTTTTTTTGCTGAAAGAGAAACGAAACAAGAAGACACACAAAACGAAACACACCATGAGTGCAGCTCAGCAAATAAATACAACTAGATACCCAAACAGATCATTGTATAAGTGCTCATAACTTGGCATATCAGTCCTAATAACTTGCTGCACTTCCTCGGACATATTGCAAGGCAACATAAACCCACATATTTGATTGTGAAAACCCCACTTCATCAAGTAATTATGAGCCACTTTATTCGATTTTTGAGGATTTGCAACTCCTTCCAAGACCATTTTAGCATCCTCCCAACTACAATTGAAACCTCTACTGATCTTCTTAGTGCACTCAGTCAATCCAAATGACTTTGCAGACTCTGAATGAAAGTGTCTAAATATCTCTCTTGCACACCTTCACCAGTAAGTGCCTCCTTGAACTTGGCATGGTTATACTTCACCAACCCACCCACTTCACTTTCTTTATCCATCACAGAGATAATGGCCTCGCTCAAGCTCTCCTTAGAAATCCACCTATTATCTTCCCTCTCCACCTCCACTGCAACCTTGAGTTCTTCCACAATGAATCTGGCATTCAAAATTTGATCACAAAGGTGTTTGTGATAATGATTTAAGAGTTAAACCCGACACATTATCTTGTAAAATTTTCCATTGTTTTGTAAAAAAAGAAAACAATGTATATATATGTTGTACAACTCCAAAAAAAAGATATAGCTATTGTATTGCTGAATGTATCCTTCTATCCTTCTATCCCATCATTAGAAGCATATATATTGGATTGCTGAATGCACATGACTTGCACCACTTCTTAGAATCAAAACTAATCAAAGAGTAAACAAGAGATTGCTGAATGCACATGACTTGCACCAAGTCAGTATCCCAGAAAAATTCTCCTACAATGGAATTAATTAATTAAGTTATTTATTTTTTTATTGAACAGAAACAAACACAAACATGAGTACAGCCCAAAAACGAAATACAGCTAGATACCCAAATATACTTGAAAGTAAACAAAGAGCTCCTAACTTGGCAAATATGTCCTGATAACTTGCTGCACTTCCTCGGACAAACCCCAAGGCAACAAAAACACACAGGTTTGATTCTGAAAACCCTGCTTCGCCAAGTAATTATGAGCTGCTTTATTCGATTTTGGAGGATTTGCAACTTTGTACAAGACCATCTTTGCATCCTCTCCTTCCTCAATTGAAACCTCTACTACTCTTCTTAGTGCAAGGGATTTAGTAGTTGAGTTCATATGAGGCACTAATTAGTCAATCCAAAAGACTTTGTAGGCTCTGAATGAAAGTGTCTACATATCTCTCTTGCATGCCTTCACTAGTAAGTACCTCCTTCAACTTGGCATGCTTATATTTCACCAACCCACCCACTTCACTGTCTTTATCCATCATAGACATAATGGCCTCGCTCAATCTCTCCTTAGAAATCCACCCATTATCTTCTTTCTCCACCTCCACTGCAACCTTGAGTTCTTCCACAATTAATCTAGCATTCAACATTTGATCACCAAGCTGTGGAACACATACTATTTGACAATCACTAAGGAGAGACTCCCACATGGATCCATAACCACAATGTGTCACGGAACAACCAACAGAATTGTGTTCCAATATCAAAGTTTGTGGCACCCATCCCCCATACACCCATCCTCTCCCTTTAACTCTCTCTTCAAATCCCTCAGGCAAAGCTTCTTCAATTGTCGCGCACCCATCTGGAGTACTCAAAGCCACCAAAAATGGTTGCCCACATAACTCAAACCCCAAAAGCAACTCCTGAAACTGATCTTTTTGTAATATATTTTGTGTCCCAAATGCACAATAAACCACAGTACCTTGCTCAAAATTGGACAACCAATTAGCCCATTTTTCATCAAGCTTTGTCTCCGGTGTTTGAGGCAGGACAGGTCCCGTTAGTAACACGGGTTTAGCGTATTGCTGTCTTAGATAGTCACAATATGGCCCCTCAATTTCATTATATGTCCTAAAGGCGATGGCATCACTTGCTATTACGCTAGAGGTAATTCGAAGGTAAAACGACATCCCAGTTCCATGATCCTCAACAAACATTTTGAGTTGTGCAATCTCAAACTCCTTGGACTTTATTTGCACTGATGAAGAAGGATAGCCTGGAGGTGGTTGCATTAGATCTTCCACAGTCATATCATCTGGCTTCTTCTTAGCAGGGACCTGTAGTGCATGTGCGACCGCGCATACCACAGTATAGTATATGGCCTTGGTGCCTAGTTGGTGTGCCAGGGCTGGCATCCAATGACTGAAGTCAAAGAAGATTAAATCAGGCTTGAGAGTACTCAGAATGGTTTCGACTTGGTCTTGGGTTCGGTCAAGAGCCATAACAAGGTGCCCATGAAGTGGAAATGGAACATCAGAGGCAGTCTCGGCACCAGGGGGTAGACCATCTACATGGGGAATGAGAAGGGGATAGAAGTGTATAAGGTTTGGATAATGGTTGAGATGTTGTAGCTTAGCTTGTGCTCCTTTGGGCAGTAAGAAGGACACTCTATGGCCTCTCTCTGCAAGCTTGTTGGAGAGGTGAAGGTAGGGAGTGAAATGGCCATAGGCAAACCAGGGAAACATTGCTACATGAAATTTTGAGCTTCTGGAATTGCTCATCTTTTCTTTTTTTCTTTTTTGTGAAAAAAGCACTTGAAAACACAGTGATTTCCCCTGCTGTTTTTGTATACGTGCTTGATCTGGTTCTCCCAAGATACAAACAAACACACATCAATGATAGTTGACAAGTCGTAAATCGTAATCACCACATGACACACAAAATAATGTATCTGCTAGCTGAACCCCACAAAAGTTGTTTGAGATCTTTCGCTGAACCCCACAAAAGATTTTTCTGTTTTTATAAGAGACCCCGCAAAAACATTTGTCTATCTTTTAGTGGCATTTTACTATTTTTTTTTTCCGCATTAAATTTATAAACACTAACATTTTTTCACAATTTTTTTCAAGACCGTATGGATATCAGTAGTTGATCAAATTAAAAGCTATGTTACTATTGTTGGGAAAGTGCCTCAAATTCCTATGTTGATTAGGAAAAGTAATTGAGTTTCCTTAATGAAGAAGGAAAACTAATTAGGTGGTTTTTGGTTTCCTTGATATGGAAGAAAAGGTGAGTCCTTGGTGTGAAAGGAAAGACTATTTCTTGGTGTGGAAGAAAAGGTGAGTCCTTGGTGTGAAAGGAAAGACTATTCCTTGGTGTGCAAGGAAAGTCTATTCCTTGTTAAAGAATTAATGTATTCGTTACTCACTAAGTAATAGAATTGAAGTCTTATAAATAGACTATGTTACCAAGTATTTGGTGGCTTGGTGTGCCCTAGGGGGTTCTCCCCTATAGAGAGAGAGTGCGGCTACAAGGAGGCTTGGTGTGCCCTAGGGGGTTCTCCCCTATAGAGAGAGAGTGCGGCTACAAGGAGGCTTGGTGTGCCCTAGGGGGTTCTCCCCTATAGAGGGAGAGGTGCGCCGCAATCCTAAAAAGAAAGAAGAAAGCTAGTGTCGCAATATTGAGAGAGCAAACCGCAATTGAGAATTGCGAAGAAGCAGTGAGTGCTTTGAGTGTGTGCCGCAATTGAGAGAAACAATTGTGAGGAAGCCAGTGCCGCAATATTGAGAGAGCAATATTGAGAGAGCAAACCGCAATTGAGAATTGCGAAAGGGATTTGGGGTTTTCCTCTAGAGAATTTGTTGAGTGTTAATTCCTAGAGAGATATTTATTGTATTTGGTGAGTACCTCAAGTTAGGCATTAACTTGAGAAGAACTATTGTAATTGCGTATTATAATAGTGGATTTATTCGGAGTTTGTCCCGTGGTTTTTTCCTTTCAAGAAGAAAGAGTTTTTCACGTAAAAATTTATGTTCTTGTGTGTAATTGTACTTGTTATTTATTTCCGCATCTCATATGTTTTAGGAATAAGGTTTTAGGAATAAGGTTTTATTCCCAACAACTACCATAATGTTGGGGTGCACGTGGAGCACCAAGGTCCAGCCCACACCAAAGCAAGGCCCAATTGATGAACTTGGTGGACAAGTATAGAAGACTACTTATATTAGAAGTAGGAAGCTTGTGTTCTATTATAAATAGGACAAGTGAAGAGGTCAAGTAATTCTATAAGAAATAGAAAACTTTAGCGGTTGATATCCTATTACAATTAGAAGTGTAGTGTTAGTAGGAAGTTGTGTTTTATTAGAAATAGAACAACTCAGCTGGTTAACTATTGCTATATAAAGGCAATGTGTGTGTGAATTAAAGAGATCGAGAGCCGCAATATAGAATTGCGTGATAGTGTTGTGCTGCAATATTGAGAGAGAGCAATATTGAGAGCAATCTACAATTGAGAATTGCGAAGAACTAGTCAGTGTGTGTGAGAGCAAAGAAAAACTAGGGAAATTTTTCTTTAGCCGTGAGACATACACAAAGGGATTTAAGGTTTCCTCTAGAGAATTTGTTGAGTGTTAATTCCTAGAGATTATTATTGTATTTGGTGAGGACTTCAAGTTAGGTATAAAACTTAAGAAGAACTATTGTAATTGAGTATTATAATAGTAGATTTATTCGGAGATTGTCCTGTGGTTTTTCCCTTCAAGTAGAAAGGGTTTTCCACATAAAATTGTTGTCTTGTGCTTGTTATTTATTTTTCACATCCCACAAGTTTTAAGAATAAGGTTTTATTCCCAACAAGTGGTATCAGAGCTTTGGTTCGAGTGGGAGCGATGACCGGAGAAGACAGAAAGACATCAGGAATTGAGAAGTTTGATGGCAAAAAATTTGGGTATTAGAAGATGTAGATTGAAGATTATATCTATGGGAAGAAATTACACCTACCTCTTCTAGGGAAGAAACTTAATAAGATGAAAGATGCAGAATGAGGCTCTTCTTGATAGATAGGTGTTGGGAGTTATTAGATTAACTCTGTCAAGATCAGATGCGCACAATGTTGTGAAGGAAATAACCACAATGGGTCTGATGACGGCTTTGTCTAACATATATGAAAAACCGTCGGCTAACAACAAGGTGCATCTGATGAAGAAATTGTTCAATTTAAAGATGGTGGAAGGTGCAGCTGTGGCGAAGCATCTGAATGAGTTCAATACAATCACAAATCAATTGTCCTCTATGAAGATTGAATTTGATGATGAGATCCACGCGTTGATTGTTTTGACTTCTTTGCCAAACAGTTGGGAAGCCATTAGAATGGCAGTGAGCAATTCTGCAGGGAAAGGCAAACTCAAATATGATGATATTCGAGATTTGATTTTGAGCGAGGAAGTTCGCAGGAGAGATGCATGCATAAACAATGTAGAAGATCAAGCTTTTGTCACAAAGAATAGAGGTAGAAGTAGAAATAAATGGCGTAATGATCGAGCTATGTTCAATGACAGTTCAAAGTCAAAAGATAAATCTCAGTATACGGAAACTAGAGAATGTTTCCATTGTGGAAAAAAGGGCCACATAAGAATGAATTGTAGGCATTGGAGAAAAGAACAAACTGAAGATAAAGATCATAAGCATGATGGTGAGAAGGGTACTACAGCTGTTGTGGATGATGAGGAAGTTGTAGTGCTCTCAGTTCAAGAGCAAAAGTGTGAGCATGTTGATAACAATGATTATGAGTGGATTGTTGATTCGGCAGCTACCCACCATGTTGTTCGTACAAAAGAGTTGTTCACCACGTACAAAGCAGGAGATTTGGGTACCGTGAAGATAGGCAATACCAGTTACTCAAAGATTGTGGGAATTGATGATGTGTGCATTAAAACAAATGTTGGTTTCATAGTGATGCTGAAGAACATGTAACAGGTTCCAGATTTATGCTTTAATTTGATCTCAACACCAGTTATGGATCGAGTGGGTTATTGTAACCACCTAGGCAATGGAAGATGGAAACTTACCAAATGACTTATGGTTGTTGCAAGAGGGCGTATTTGCTGCGGTTTGTACAGGACTCATGTGAAAGCCTGTAAGAAAAAGTTCAATGCGGTTGGAACTATTGAGAAGACTCAGTTAAGAGTCAAGGTTAATTGTGTTACTCCTAAAAGAGTAAAATTCTCTCTACCTGACAGTGCTACAGATGGAGGAGCTACATGTGATGAAGATGAAGTGAAAGATTCTAAGGATCTTGAGTAGGGGGAGCGAGCTTCTACACTAGAGATGGTTGAGCCTCATGAAAAGAGGTCTACTGGAGAATGTTGAAAGGATAATTCCAAGAATATATGGGTTTCTGATGAGGGGGATATCCAAGGTGAAATTAATTCTTTGAGAATGAAAGGCATCGACATTAATGTGGTTTTCTCACTTTTGGTGAAGATGATGAAGAAGCTTGAGCTTTGCACCAGCCCGGCTGGCATGGATTCTAATTGATGAGTTGGATTGAAGATCTCCTTTAGTTGTGGGCTGGAGGGGGAGATTGTTGGGGTGCACATGGAGCACCAAGGTCTAACCCACACCAAAGCAAGACCCAATTGATGAGCTTGCTGGACAAGTATAGAAGACTACATCTATCAGAAGTAGGAAGCTTGTGTTCTATTAGAAATAGGACAAGTGAAGAGGTCAAGTAATTCTATAAGAAATAGAAGACTTAAGCGATTGATATCCTATTACAATTAGAAGTGTAGTGTTAGTAGGAAGTTATGTTCTATTAGAAATAGAACAACTCAGCCGGTTAACTATTGCTATATAAAGGCAATGTGCGTGTGAATTAAAGAGAGAGCCACAATAGAGAATTGTGTGATAGTGTTGTGTCGCAATATTGAGAGAGCAATCCGCAATTGAGAATTGTGAAGAACCAGTGAGTGTTGTGAGTGTGTGTAAGAGCAAAGAAAAACCATGAAGATTTTTCTTTAGTTGTGAGACATACACAAAGGGATTTAGGGTTTTCTTTAGAGAATTTGTTGAGTGTTAATTTCTAGAGAAATTATTATTGTATTTAATGAGGACCTCAAGTTAGGCATAAAATTTGAAAAGAACTATTGTAATTAAATATTATAATGGTGGATTTATTCGGAGATTGTCCCGTGGTTTTTCCCTTCAAGTAGAAAGGGTTTTTAAAGTAAAATTGTTGTCTTGTGCTTGTTATTTATTTTTCGCATCCCACAGGTTTTAGGAATAAGGTTTTATTCCCAACACATAATATCAGTAGTTGCAAAAGAATCTTTTGTCCTTAGCATTATCTTGTTGTTGGTATATATCCACAATGGTCAACTTTTGTAAAAACAATTCCAGCTCCACTAGGTAAAAAGAGACAACACTTTGCTAAAGCTCAAGAGGTATATAGGAAGGATGTAAAATGTACATTTGGAATACACATGAGTGGTCCTCCACATTTTTGTAAAGAAACAACTCTCAATTATATTATGAGGGCATGTATAATATGGCATAACATGATTATTGAGCATGAGTGCAATGGCAATAGAGTACAAGGCTTCGATTACGAACAACTGCTTGAAAGCATCCCTACAATCGTGTCACGAGAGCATACAACTGAACTTGCTAATTTCATCTGATGTCATCATAGCATTACAAAAGGAGAAACTTATTCTCAGCACTTGTGGCAACAACGTAGCCAATTATAGGATTATCTAATTTAATTTTCATGTGTGCATTATTTATTTATGTTAATCTTATTGTGATTTGAAGTTGATCAAATCTATATTAGTCTTGTGAAAGTTCTGTAAAATTTCAGTATCAAATAAAAAATATATTAACACATATAATATGCAAAGCCAATGTTATACTTTATCACATGAACATCCACAAAATAATAAATTGAGTTAACAATCATAACAAAGGAGATTCACTGATAATAGCAACACAAGTTCAAAGTATTCTCTTAATTCATACAACACAAGAGCATTGATGAATATAACACAATACTATTTACAATTACTAGTTGTTCCCTTTGAGAGGATTTCCAATTGGCATTGACAAAAAAATTCTTGTAGCACTAGAGGCAATGTAGCTAGATCCATTGTTATAATTTTCTTCTCCTCTTTGATTTTTGCCAACTAAATTTTTTCTTCCTCCACACAAAGACGCCTATTCTCTTGCTCTAGGTATGCAACATGACCCCTCTCAAGAAATTCCATTTTTGTTACATTCATTTCCCTTTTTTCTTCCATCATGACTTTCAACATGATTTCCACATTTGAATTAGTACATTTGATGTTCTTTGTTTGTTCAATTGAGCTTTTTTGGCCTTCCTACCTAGTGGCCTCTCCAAATCTATGTGAAAGCAGTGAGGCATCATCTTCTAGATTAGATAGAGAAGATGTTGTATTGTCTCTCTAAAAGTGGAGTAGAAAGATGTTTATTGAGTCTTTGCTCTAATAGCTTTAAAAAAGAAGAAGGATAAAATACACTAAGACCGCCCCCCCCCCCCCCCCCCAAAAAAAAAAAACTTTTATGTTATTTTATTTTATTTTTTAATAATGAAGATAGATATGGTTTTATTGATATAGTTGAGAAATACAATAAACCTCTGGGAGATATAAACCAAACCTGGTCATACTCAGTCTCACAGAGAGGCAAGGCCCCAAGACGGAAACCAGACAAAGGTGCTAAAACAATGCACACAGCGCACAACGTAACAATTTCCTACGCACAGAAACTACAGCAATACAAACACTAATTAAAGATAGATTAAACCAGGATAGGTTCCCAAGAACCCTATCTATAGCTTCCTAATCCTAGCAATAAAGGCTTCTCCCACTCTTATGTTGTTCCAACTTCCAAGGGCAATGGCAAATAAGCAGCCCACAAACTCCCTCTTATAGGTAGTTAGGCTTTCCCTACTAGATTTCTCCAATGAACCACATTAAAATCACCAGCAAGCATCTAAGGATATGCTCCAACAAATACCTTAATACCCTCCAAATCTTGCCAGAGTATCCTTCTATCCCCACCATCATTAGAAGCATATATAAATGTTCCCAACCAATTCTTAAAATCAAAAGTAATCAAAGTGTGAATAAACTGGTGAGATTGCTGAATGCACATGACTTGCATTATTATTATTATTTCTTTTTTCTTTTTCCTGAAAGAGAAAGGAAACACAAACATGAGTACAACCCAGATACCCAAACAGACCCTTTTAAACAAAAGTGCTCCTAACTTGGCATATCTGTCCTGATAACATAACAAACGGCAAGGCAACATAAACCCACAGATTTGATTGTGGAAATCCCACTTCACCAACTAATTATGAGCTGCTTTATTTGATTTTTGAGGATTTGCAACTCCTTCTGATACCAATTTATTATCCCCTCAACTACAATGAGTAAATCCTTCCTCAATCAAAACCTCTACTGATCTTCTTAGTGCACTTAATCAATCCAAAAGACCTTGCAGGCTCTGAATGAAAGTGTCTAAATATCTCTCTTGCACACCTTCACCAGTAAGTACCTCCTTCAACTTGGCATGGTTATATTTTAACAACTCACCCACTTCACTGTCCTTGTCCATCACAGAGATAATGGCCTCGCTCAACCTCTCCTTGGGAATCCATCCATTATCTTCTCTCTCCACCTCCACTGCAACTTTCAGTTCATCTACCATTAACCTTATTCTTAGGAAAAAAAATCCATTCGAAAGTACTCTTATTCTTAGTAAAAATATTTAATAGATGTCCCAATGTCTAACACGATATGTGTGGCCTATTAAATATAAAGACATATATTTTGATTTTGTTTGCACTAAAAATTGTAATATAGACAACCAATAAGGAGTGAAGTGTGTGAGTGTGTGCACTATGAATATGAAGGCTACTAAGTGTTGGGATTTATGTCCTAAAACAATTTAGTTTGACATTTTAAGTATTAATAAAATAGTTTTATTTCTTGAAAATAAATGTGTGAATAATATGACATTATGTAAAGTTCATGAAATGCATTGAATGTAATTAAAGGTATGCAAATATGATTTACATACAGAAGATCTAAATCACAAGTCCTTGTAAACTCTTAAACCTATGTTCATAGTCAATGGTGAAATTGGGCTTTTCATCTAGTAAGACTATAACATATTAATTTAGATGATTTGTCTTAATCATGGAAGTGGAGACTTCTAATTGATATGTTGATGTATTATGAATACATTGAACAGAACCACCATGAGTAATTATTCTACTAACTACTGTCGAATGAATTAATTAACTCACAACTGTTTCGGATATTAACTCTGAATCTTGAGAGAATGGTGAGCTCAAATGTAATATGTAGATTGCTTTTATGTAATAAAGGGTGCGATCTTATATGGTCAAATAGATCCCAATATATTGGGTGATCACATGTAACATTGTGGGAACACTATTACTCAAGAAGAAATCTAAAATATCTTTTTAGAGATATAAACATCCCCTTGAGATAGATTTAATGTGAATTGATTATTCATAATATTGGCTAATTATTTTAGTAAAGAGTTACTAAAATTTATATTCTAAGGAATTAGATTCCATATGAATATAAGAATAATCAAAAGATTAAATTAGGGACTCAAGGAATAAAATGTAGTGACATTAAAGTGACAATTTTTATTTAATGACTTTATGTCACTATAAATGATTTAATAGAGGGGTTTAAATGTAATTAAATTAAGTTAATGATACCTTGTGTAATTAAATAAAGTCCTAGGGTGCAATTATTCTTTTAGTGGAATAAAATATAATTAATGATAACGTATGGGCTAGTTATGAGATAACAAGAAGTTCTAGGCCCATTAGAGCTAGAGTTTTATTTTCCTGTACGTCCCACTCCAAGCTATATAAGAAAAACCCCTAAGGGATTAGTCATAACTGGATATGCTAGACGTACGTGAGATATAGAGAGATAAACAACACAATAGAAAGAGAGAAAAACAGTTTTCTCTCTAGGTTGCTGAAGATCTCATATTGTATTCTCTATGAGTAAGAGCTCACACTCTAGACCATCAAGATAGTCATTGGAGTGAAGACATTCAAGGGAATAAGGAAGATTCAAGTTTTCTTCAAGAATCAAAGGAAGACATCAAGGTATAAAATTTGGAAATCTACAAAGGTATGTTTCTTATGATTAAAGTTTTTCAGATTTACTAGTTTCATGTATAACATGCATGCCATGTATGAATAGATCGATCTATCTAACTTTTCGTTGCTATATATGTGATGCATGTTTTACTTATACTGTATGATGACTTTAGAATATTTAGAATATTTTTGGAATTAAAATTAGTAACGAAAAGACTCATGACAGTTTTATGTCAAACTTGAAAAGTAGGACTATCAATTCAACTCAAGTTTAAGGTTTATTGTCATTCCTTTATACCTCGAGTGAGAAAATTTATCCTTTTTTTCTTTTTTTACCGCTTTCATAGTTAGGTGTCTTCTATTTTCAAGGGCATGTTAATTGCATGTAAGCATTGTGGGTATTAAAGGGATTGAGCATAAACTTTGTACTTTTTTTTAATGATGGACTATTTGAATGTAATTATATAATAACATATATAAATTCATAAAATTAAATAACAATGGCTAGTTCATGGGCTTGTTTTTTTTTAAAGGAGGGTAGCTATTGAGATTTGATTAAATATATTAATTCAATTGAAAAGAATATATTGGAAAAAATTAATTATATAAGTGTGATCAATAATTTTGCATCTAAAAGAATAAGAAAAATGAAATTTCAATAAATTAATTTTTTTTTTTATATAAACACTAATTTAATTTAGTATTGAGTTAAAAAGCCCCAATTTGAGATTCACTTAAGGCTCTAATTAAAATAATTGCGTCGTCCTGATCGGGATCAAGAGAAATTATTAGGTGTCCCAAGACGACTCCACCCTCCCGCTCAAAAGGGGGTGAGCCCCGGTGGGACCCATGTGTGGGGCCTACACCCATTGTGAGAGATGGAAGGAGTCCACATGGTAAACTTATAATTTTCTATTAGAGGTATAAAATATAAATTTTTAAATTTTTATATTCTATTAGAGATATTGTACCCACAAAAAAAATTATACGATAGAATTACCCTTTTTGAAAAACAAAAATGTACATGTACATAATGAAACATCTTTTTCAGAGACCCCACGAAAACTTTATTCATAGACATAATTGTACTATTGTTCCAGTCAAATAGCCTCATGCACACTAGCTTTTTTTCCGGATCAGATCAAGCGTGGTTAAGGAATAGAAATCCACCATCCTACTTCTTATGTCACTAGCTATTTTTCTTTCCTCATAAAACAAAAATAATTTAAAATGAGAAAAAATAAATAAATCAAATACGTGGTATATTGTAATTAATGGAGTATAAGATGAAGCACAAAGAATGAGACAACTTGATTATACCATTTAATAGTTTTTTTTGAAAAAAATCATTTCAACAAAAAATAATTTTCTGTCCCCATATTTTACCGATTAATGTTTTTATTTTGATTCTTGTATTTTTTATTGTTTCTTTTTTTTCTTTGATTTTTTTAGACTATTTCATTTTCATCAAATTGATATATTATTGTAAATATATTTGAATGTGATCTAAAATGAGTTATGTGTTTCTCAAACTGCTCATCTTTGCTTGAAAACCAAGTGAAGAGTTGATTGGTAGCTAGGTAGGTTAGTGCCGAATAGCACTATGGGTGTCATTTTAGATTTTTTCATTTTAGATTTTTTCGGATTTTAATTCGAACTAGTTGTAGACCTGCGCGATGTGCAAAAGAAGTAATTTCTTTGTCATGTTGTAATTGGCTTAATGGGTACGAAAGAAGTAATTACATTGCCAAAGAAGACACACAAAACCCATGATTGCAGCCCAGAAAATAAATACAACTAGATACCCAAACAGACCATTGTAAACATAAGTGCTCATAACTTGGCATATCTGTCCTAATAACTTGCTGCACTTCCTCGGACATATTGCAAGGCAACATAAACCCACATATTTGATTGTGAAAACCCCACTTCACCAAGTAATTATGAGCCACTTTATTCGATTTTTGAGGATTTGCAACTCCTTCCAAGACCATTTTAGCATCCTCCCAACTACAATTGAAACCTCTACTGATCTTCTTAGTGCACTCAGTCAATCCAAAAGACCTTGCAGGTTCTGTATGAAAGTGTCTAAATATCTCTCTTGCACACCTTCACCAGTAAGTACCTCCTTCAACTTGGCATGGTTATACTTCACCAACCCACCCACTTCACTGTCTTTGTCCATCACAGAAATAATGGCCTCGCTCAATCTCTCCTTAGAAATCCACCCATTATCTTCTCTCTCCACCTCCACTGCAACCTTGAGTTCTTCCACAGTTAATCTGGCATTCAAAATTTGATCACAAAGGTGTGGAACACATACTATTTGACAGTCACTAAGGAGAGACTCCCACATGGACCCATAACCACAATGGGTCACGAAACAACCAACAGATGGGTGTTCCAATATCAATGTTTGTGGCACCCAACCCCCATACACCCATCCTCTCCCTTTAACCCTCTCTTCAAACCCTTCTGGCAAAGCTTCTTCAATTGTTGCACACCCATCTGGAGTACTTAAAGCCACCAAAAATGGTTGCCCACTTAATTCAAACCCCAACAGCAGCTCCTGAAACTGGTCCTTTTGTAGTATATTTTGGCTCCCAAATGCACAATACACCACAGAACCTTTCTGGAAATTGCATAACCAATTTGTCCATTTTTCATCAAGCTTTGTCGCCGGTGTTTCAGGAAGTACAGGTCCGGTTAGCAACACGGGCTTAGCGTATTGCTGTCTTAGGTACTCACAATATGGACCCTCAACCTCATGATATGTCCTTAAGGCGATGGCATCACTTCCTGTCAAGCAAGAGGTAACTCGAACGTAAAACGACATTCCAGTTCCAGGATCCTCAGGAAATACTTTCACTTGTTCAATCTCAAACTCTTTGGGTTTTAGTAGCACTGAAAAAGAAGGATAGCCAGGAGGCGGTTGCAATAGCTCTTCATTAGTCATATCCTTTGCCATCTTCTTAGCAGGGACCATAATTAATGCAGATGTAACCGCGCTTACCACCGAATAGTATATGGCCTTGGCACCAAGTTGGTGTGCTAGGACTGGCATCCAATGAGTGGAGTCAAAAAATATGAAGTCAGGCTTGAGAGTGTCAAGAATGGTCTCGACTTGGTCTTGGGTTCGGTCAAGAGCCATAATAAGGATCCCTTGAAGTGAAAAAGGAACATCAGAGGCAGTCTCAGCACCAGGAGGTAGACCATCTACATGGGGAATGAGAAGGGGATGGAAGTGTATAAGGTTTGGATAATGGTTGAGATGTTGTAGCTTAGCTTGTGCTCCTTTGGGCAATAAGAAGGACACTCTATGGCCTCTCTCCGCAAGCTTGTTGGAGAGGTGAAGGTAGGGAGTGAAATGGCCAAAGGCAAACCAAGGAAACATGGCTACATGAAGTTTTGTGCTTCTCGAATTGCTCATCTTTGCTCAATTTTTTCTTTTTTGTGTTAAAAAAATAAAATAAATAAGCTCTTAAAAATGGATAAGGATCCTCTCTATTTAGAAATTTCTCCATTTGTCCATTTCATGGTTCAGATTTTATTTAACAAATTTAACGATATATAGACTGTCTTGTCATTTAAAATTTTAAATAACGTGACAGTTTGTATACTGTTAGATCTGTGATATTTAATCTAGACCATGAAATAGAGATTCTCCATTTTATAAGATTCTTATCCCTTAAAAATGGAGTGATTTTCTGTTGTTTATGTATATGTGCTTGCTCTGATTCTCTTAAGAGAATGTACATATACAGACAAACACACACCAAAGAATGTTACAAGTCGTAATCATATTGTATATCTGCGGATCAATAATAGAGCATTAGTTGTTTAGGAGTTGTTAGAATATATATGAGAAGCAGAGGAGTAAAACTCAACTCTATTCACATGTGTTAATCTTATCTTCCACGTGTTGATCTTATCCTCCAAGTATGAAGACTCTGGAAGACTCTCGAACCTGCAAGAAAATATCCCATTCTGTTAAGCATAATTATAGGGATCGGTTATAACTAACTGAGATTTGTTAGAAAGCTAATTCTATAAATAGATTCAGAAGCTACAGTGTAATGCATGCAATATATACAATTTTCATTACACTTACGCACAATACTCTCTCTCTTTTCATAGCAGTAAACCTTTCATAGATTTCTCTAAGTTTTACAATATAAGCTCATCACGCCTTAGTCCATTGTCTTTTCTTCTACTAGTACAGCACTCATAAGCTGCTTATATAAAAGTAGTCTTTCTTTAATAGTTTTACACAATTCAATATACCAAAAACCTGCTTAACAGAAGTGAGCCCCACAAAACATTTGTCAATCATACAACTTTGCGGAGACCTGTATTTTTGGTAAACAGTCGCCTAAACCTGGCCATTGTAACCTCCTTTGTGAAAGGGTACCCTTTCTCCCAAAGTTACAGGGCTATTTTGCCGAATTCCTCAAAGAGAGTTGTCTCGTGCACCTAGTCTTAGTATTCAACATTTTTTTTATTAGAGTCCCCTCTAAGAAATGCATTGAGTGTTAAATTACCCATTCATTAAAAAAAGTACAAATTATTATGTACCTATCAAACCAATAATTATTCATGATTCCATAATTGAATCAAGTATCGATCGAAAAATGAAAAATAAGCACAAATAGATAACTTTGTTTGGAGATGTGAAGGTAGGGAGTGAAATGGCAAAAGGCAAACTAGGGAAACATGACTACATGAAGTTTGTTGGAGAACATAACACATGACCTATAGATTATCTTTGCTTGATCTTATCTGTTAGTAAAAATCCATTTGAAAACCGAGTGATTTCCCCTTCTGTTTATGTATGATCAGGTTCTCCCTAGAGGAGGGAAATTTACGGCGAAACAAACACACCCTAAATAATAATCTAAAGATCAATAATTGAGTTGGACTCCAACGCAGAGATCACTAACAAAGTGATAACCACTAAAGGGCAAACTTAAAATAAATAAATAAAATACTGCATATACGTTTGTATTAAAAATTATAAAAAATAAAATAAAATAAACCTTTATAAAATATAGTCTATTCAAAGTGGTAGCGAGTAACATCAAAAGAGCATATTGAATAATTGTATCTGCAGATCAATCTAAAAGAGTACTTAAAGTTAATAAAATATAAAGTCTATACAAAGTGGTAATAACAAAATAGGAAACCGAATAATTGTATCAGCAGAAATTTCTTAAGAGCCAAAGACTCCAATGCAGAGAGATCTTTTACTGAATTTCTCCAATCTCAGAGTGTTTCACAACCAACCAAATCATTTAGCAAACATTAAAGATTAAATTGGTGAATTCTTAACAAAACCTTATTAAGTATTTTTTGGGTATTTTCAGAATTAATTCTGAAATTATCCTAAAAGAATCAGTACTCAACAAGACACATATCATTGAAAAATTCTATATATCTAGTTTCCAATGCATCAAACAATTTGCAATTTTGCGCAATTTCGCGTTTGCTAGTGGAAGCTATTACAATTTTGCAACAGATTGTCTGGGTTGACAGAATGCACCCAAGAAATAAAAAAAATTGAATTCCCTTGCTTTTATGTCTATTTGGTTTCCAAAGTGTATTTTCCTTATTCCTAAATCCTGTTATAGGATCTTGTTAGTTGTGTTTTGAATATTTGGTCAAATTTTTTATTTTTATTAAATGTTTTTGTCTTGGACATGTAAATTGTCATCATTTTTTTGTAGGGTTGTTCCAAGTTGGTTCTATATAAATCTTAGTCTATACTATAATGTAAAACCGAAGCTTTTTTGACTTTTTATTGACCTTATAAAATTTTGACACATAAGTTTTTGAGCCTTTACAAATTTACACCTTAGCTTAATTTTTTAAGTTATTTTTATTCTTCAATTTTTGATGACTTCTCTTTTGCTATTTCACGACTTAAGCCATAAGGCTTGAGAGACACACATGCGAACAAGGCTGTGAGCTCCATGCCGTGTGCCCATGTTGAGTTGATGCAGAGTGCGTGGTGTTAGGTGTTATGGGTGAAGTCCGGGATCTCCTCATCGTTAACTGCTATTGTCGTCGCTGGCTCCATACTTCGTTGGGTTGTTTTTCTCTTCTCCGTTTTTCTCATCTCTATTAAGTGTTAACTACTATTGACCATAGATTCAAATGAATTTATTGTTGTCTCTTAAGTTTTCATGCAAATGTCCCCCACGTGTCAATCATGCAGGGTGTTTTTTTGCTATATTCTTCTCCACTTTTCCACTGAGTCCTTACTTATATTTAATTGTTTTTTTATTAAAAAAATAAATTAGATAGAGCTTATCTCTTTCTTTTTTTCTTTTTTTGAATGAGATAATGCTTATCTTATTGGTTTATTTTTTTTAGATTAATTACGTTGGGTTAGAAAATTGGGTTATGGACTAAATTTTATAGTCTTACTTACTAACAAATTATAAAGACTTTATTTTATCAAACAAAAAATATATGTTTGACTTTGAGCAATTAATAAGGTTCATCAATATAGATATATGCATGTATATGGTTTTTAGGTTAACCAATATATGAAATAGCGGTAAATCTGAAACGGAATGCCGGAATTGATCAGTACCGAAAATACTCCATTCCAATAACCAAGTCGGAATGGGCACCGAAACGGTATTGACAACTCTGTTGTTTTTCTCAACCTTTCCCAGTTTCCCTTACATTTGGTTTATAACTCTTTCTCTCTCTCGCTCAAAGTCTTGGAATGGAGTGGGGGCACGTAGGAGTCTAGGTTGATTTAATCTCATTAATAATTATATCACATAGAAATGTTTTAACTAACAAGAATGCAGAGAAAGCAAAAGCAAAAGAACCTTGACAGTGTATGAAGAAGAAAAACTAAGAAATACTTGTGTATTGATTTGATACCGGATTACAGAGTTTATTAGAGTATTTATACAGAAGATTATCTTGTATATGCTAGGCTGGAACTCTAACTGATTAAGGCTAAGAACTAATAACAGAAGTAACAACTTCTTAACAGCTATTAACAGCTAATTAATGACAGTTGTTTAATGACTCGTGTGCTGCACGTGATTGTTCTTTTCTTGAGTTAAGCTGCTTGTAGTTTTCATTCTTCCTTCTACTTGCTTCTCTGTCATTTAGCTTAGTATTTTCTTTCTTCTGTTTTAACACTCCCCCTCAAGATGGAGTGCACAGGTTGTGCATTCCCATCTTGACAATTAAACTGGAGAAGAGAGGGAACCCGAGTGCCTTAGTCATAATATCTGCAACTTGATGCATGCTAGGTACATGTAGGTTTCGAATAACACCTTCTTGGATCTTATCCCTCACTAGATGACAATCTATTTCTATGTGCTTTGTTCTCTCATGAAATACTGGATTAGCTGCTATGTGTATTGCAGCTTGGCTATCTGAGAAGAGTAAAGCTGCATTTGGATGAGGAATCTGAAGATCATGAAGCAAAGATCTTAACCAAATGACTTCACATACTGCTGAGGCCATAGCTCTATATTCTGCTTCAGCAGAGGATCTTGATACAGTAGTCTGCTTCTTTGATCTCCATGACACCAAAGAATGCCCTAAGAAGATGTAATAGCCTATAGTAGACCTGCGTGTGTCTGGATATCCTGCCCAGTCAGAATCTGAGAAAGCCTTGATGTGCAGCTCTAAATTGGATGGATAGAGCATCCCCTAACTAGGAGCTCCTTGATGTATTGTAAGATGTGTTGTGCAGCTTTGTAGTGTGGTTCTCTAGGATATTCCATAAACTGACTGAGTTTATGTACTGCAAAAACTATATCTGGTCTTGTTAGAGTCAGATACATGAGTTTCCCAATTAGTCTTCTATAAACTGTTGGATCATGCAGCAAAGGACCTTCAAGCTTGGACAACTTCAGATTCTGATCCATGGGGCATTTGGTTGGTTTACAACCTAGTAATCCTGCATCTTCTAGGATCTCCAAAGCATACTTCCTCTGAGAGACAAAAATTCCATAAGAGGATCTTGCAATCTCAAGTCCCAAGAAGTATCTTACTGGACCAAGATCTTTAAGTTTGAATTGGGCATCTAGAAACTATTTCAGCCTTTGTACTGCCACTGCATCACTGCTGGCAATTAGTATATCATCTACATATACCAATAGAGCAATAAAACTTGATCCATCTTGCCTTGTAAACAATGAATAGTCAGCTTTGGATTGAATAAAGCCATGATTGAGGAGAGTAGTTGAAAACTTGGAGAACCACTGCCTTGAGGCTTGCTTTAGCCCATATAGGGACTTAGTGAGTTTGCAGACAGTGTTAGAAGTCTCCCCCTTGCTGTGAAAGCCTTGAGGTAGTGTCATGTAAACTTCTTCATCAACTTCACCATGCAAGAATGCATTGTTAACATCAAGCTGGTACAATACCCAACCCTTCACAGCAGCAATGGCTAGCAAACTCCTGACAGTCACAAACTTAGCTACAGGACTGAATGTCTCAAAATAATCAAACCCTTCCCGTTGATTGTAGCCTTTAACAACCAACCAAGCCTTATACGTCTCAAGAGATCCATCAGATCTTAATTTGACTTTGAAGACCCATTTAGAGCCAATTGGCACTTTGCCTGGTGGAAGGGGCTGTAGTATCCAAATATTGTTTGCTTCAAGAGCTGCAAGCTCAGTTTGCATAGCTTGACACCAATTTGGGTCTTTGTTAGCTTCATGAAAAGAGGTAGGCTCTCGGATTGCAGAGGCATTTAGGACAAAAGAATGATAACAAGGGGCTAAGTGAGAATAGGAGATATAATTGGACAATGGAAAAATAGTTGGAGCAGTACCTTGGTTAGTAGCTGGAGAGGAATGACTGGGGGCAAGAACTGAAGAAGCATTGTTGCAATGGAATGCCTGCAAGTAACTGGGAGGCTTATGGATTCTGGTGGATTTTCTTAAAGTGGGAGATGGTGGATTAAATTGAGGTGCTGTATTTTCTGATACAATGTCAGGTGGCTGCAACAGTGTGCTATTGACAGATAATGGAGATGAAGTTTGAGAATTGCTAGTAGATAAAGGACTATGCAATGGACTGTTGAGTAAAGGTGATGGTGTGCTGTTATTTGTGTCAAAAGTGATAGGTGATAGTGACAGGTGATAGTGACATAGGCAGTTTAGTAATTGGAGATGGCAGAACCATAGATGCAGTAGGGGTAGAAGGCTGGGATGTGTGAAAAGGAAATGAATTTTCATAGAAGATGACATCTCTAGACACAAATATTTGTTTGGTGTCAAGATCTAGCAACCTATAACCTTTAATGCCTTGGGGATAACCAAGCATGACACATTGTTTAGACCTAAGGGCAAATTTGTGTCTGTTGTGGGATAGGGTGGCAGCATAGCATAGACATCTAAACACTCGAAGACAAGAGTAGTTTGGCAATTTATTAAACAACAATTCAAAAGGAGATTTGTTGCCTAGAAGAGGGGTTGGAATTCTATTGATTAAATGGGTTGCAGTGAGAACACAATATCCCCAAAAAGGTAAAGGAAGGTTGGCTTGGAATCTTAAGGCTCTAGCAACCATTAAGAGATGTTGATGCTTTCTTTCTATAGTAGCATTTTGTTGTGGTGTTCCTACACAACTTTTTTGATGGAGAGTGCCATGTTGAGCATAAAAAGAATGCATATTGAACTCAAGACCATTATCTGATCTAACCATTTTAATGGATACAGAGAATTGAGTTTTGATGAGAGTAAAAAAGGACTGAATAAGAGGACTAGTTTCAGATTTTTGTTTCATTAAAAAAACCCAAGTGCATCTTGTACAATCATCAACAATTGTAAGAAAGTACCTTTGCTGGTCTATTGTAGGCACATGATATGGACCCCATATGTCACAATGTATTAAATCAAAAGGCAAATTAATCAGCAAAGTGGACAGCAGTATGAAAGGGTAATCGTTTTTGCTTTGATATATGACACACTTTACAATGCTCATTGGTAGAAGGGATGACTAAGTTAGAGATTAAATTCTTTAACAAAGACAAACGAGAAAAAGAAGGATGACCTAATCTATGATGCCATACATCAAAGACTGGAGTGTTATTGACTGCAGTATGGGCTGCAACTAAAGGAAAATGAGAAGAGGGTACTGCATCAGTTGAAACTTGCAGAAAATACAGTCCATTCTTCTTCCTTCCCAAGCCAATCCTCTTCAAGTTACTAGGTCCTGTATGAAACAAAAATGTGAAAGAAAGAACACATAACAAGATGGAGTATTGTTTAGCTTTGATATAGAAACAAGATTGAATGAGAAAGATGGAACACAAAGAACATCAGTAAGAAGTAATGATGTTGTAACTTGAACAGTGCCAATGTGTGTAGCTAAGACCTTTTCAACATTGGGAAGATGAATGTAAGTACTGATTGAAAATGTTATAGAAGTGAATTTACTCAAGGAATGCACCATGTGATCTGTGGCTCCAGTGTCCAAGATCCAAGTACTATGACTAAAACGAGCTTTGTTCACATGTTGGACAGAAAAGATAGAGTGTTTAGGTACTGTATGAGAAAAGGATGAAATACCTGACATGAAATGTGAAATAGCAGAAGCAGCTTGATGAGGAATGGAAGAAGTGCCAACTGATTCTTGAGACACAACCTGGTTGTTCACTGGAGGTTGAGAAGATTGCAAAGAAGCTTGAGATGAAAGCATGGACAGCAATTGTTGGCATTGGGCTTGAGTGAAAGGCAGATGTGGATCTTCAACAACTGCAGAACTCTGATGTGCAGAATGCATTTTAGCCTGAATTTGTAACCAGGAGGATACCCATGTAGCTTGTAGCACTTGTCTACAGTGTGCCCAGTGATGCCACAATGGCTACAAATAGGTCTATCCTTCTTGTAAAACTGGTTCTTTCCACCATAGTTGTGTCTTGTAGCTTCACCTCTAGTAAAAAGAGCAACAGAGTCTGCAGCAGGTGCAAGTGATGGAATACTGATATTCCTTTGCCTTTCCTCTTGAATTACCAAAGCAAATGCTTTAGTTATGGATGGCAAAGGATCTGTCATCAAGATCTGTGCCTTTACATGGGAAAAACTAATCCCATAAGGAATTGCATCACATACTCGTGCTGTTTGTTATCCAAGAGGACCTTCATTGCTCCACAAGAACAGTCTGGGATAGGTCTGAAATTGGTAAGCTCATCCCAAAGACTCTTCAATCTTGTATAGTAGCTGCTCACAAAGGAGTTATCTTGAGAAAGAACTGAAATGGACTTCTAAATCTCAAAGATTCTTGGTCCATTTCCCTGAGAAAACCTCTCTCTAAGATCTTGCCAAATCTCCTTTGCTGTGTTAGCATAAATCACACTGGATGCTATTTCCTTGGAAAGAGAATTCAATAGCCATGAGATAACCATGGTATTACAACGTACCCAAGCATTATATGCAGGTGAGAATTCATCTTGGGGCTACTCTATTACTCCATTGACAAACCCAATCTTGTTCTTTGCAGTTAAAGCCATCACCATGGACCTTGACCAGGTATGGTAGTTGTCTCCAACCAGAGACTGAGATATTAGAATTGCACCAGGACTATCCCCATGATGCAGGTAGTATTTGCTTGTTGGAACATCACCAAGATACTCAGAAGTATCAATTGGTGCAGAAGGAAATGAATCAGAATTAGCCATGGAAGCTTTGTTTAAAGCTTTGATACCATAACAAGAATGCAGAGAAAGCAAAAGCAAAAGAACCTTGACAGTGTATGAAGAAGAAAAACTAAGAAATACTTGTGTATTGATTTGATAACGGATTACAGAGTTTATTAGAGTATTTATACAGAAGATTATCTTGTATATGCTAGGCTAGAACTCTAACTGATTAAGGCTAAGAACAAATAACAAAACTAACAACTTCTTAACAGCTATTAACAGCTAATTAATGACACCTGTTTAATGACTCATGTGTGCTGCACGTGATTGTTCTTTTCTTGAGTTAAGCTGCTTGTAGTTTTCATTCTTCCTTCTACTTGCTTCTCTGTCGTTTAGCTTAGTATTTTCTTTCTTTTGTTTTAACATTAACTAAAAATCTTGAGTGGTATTGCTTTTAACTTTTTATTTTTTCTTTTGATATTATTATGGTGTAATATACCATCTAAAGTAGATATAAGCCCATAACCAGAAGTATTATTGAGACAATAAAAGAATTACACAACTAACGGACCATCTCTATATGCACCCTTTTAAACAAAAACCCATTCTAGAAAGGACTAGATGGTAACAGGCTTTAGGGGGTCAACTTTTTAAGAGAGGAAGTAGCTAGAACCACATCAAGGATCCAAACTGGACAACTCACTGAGTCAAGACCCACAAAGATTAAACAAACTCTTCTCAGGTTTTAACCAATCAATGGGTTGATCGAATGCATTCCAAAGGTTAAGTCAATGGAGGTATTGAGAGGAAAAGAAAAAAGTGTAGAGTAACAAAGTCCATTCCTTTTAGAGATTAATACATGCTTTTTTAGGGTATTTATATTTGCTTAAGAGTTTTGATTCATAGAGAGTATTTGTGGGTGGCTGTGGTGAAACATTCTAAAATCGTTTGGAATTTAAGTGGATTAACTTTTAGCTCCTAAACCATGACTTTTTAACTCAACAGACTTGGTCAAGTAAATGTGGCATTTAATGCTCACATTAATTTTTCTCATATCTTATGGTTGTTACAATTTTTGTTCTTTCTTCTTTTCGGTTTTTATGTTAAATTCTATTACATATTGTTTGCATGGCATATTTTTCATAAAATTTCTATTTAAATAATTAAATGATTGTACATGAAATATATTTGAAATTCAAATTATATATGAAATTTCTCCTTTCAGGTATAATTTTCTTTAAATCTTATTTTCAATAATTTTCCGTGCATCGCACGGGTTCGCGACTAGTTCATGTATGAATTGGAAATCAGAATTGATAGTGTATTTGAATGAATTTAGTATTTGAATAAATCCTATTTCTTGAAGGTGAATGGTGGATTTGTCTGTAAACTGAGAACCATGGCCAAAATTTTCTTCTTTGAAGACCAAATTTTGTTTTGGTGAAAATTTGTCAAGGGTTGATTTGTGATTTTTTTTTTTTTTTTTTTTTTTTTTTTTTTTTTTTTTAATATATGAATTTGAAGGTGAAAGTGGATTTGTCTGTAAACTGAGAACCATGGCCAAAATTTTCTTCTTTGAAGACCAAATTTTGTTTTGGTGAAAATTTGTCAAGGGTTGATTTGTGATATATATATATATATATTACTTTTAAAAATATATGAATTTGTGAAAGTGGATTTGTCTGTAAACTAAGTTCAAGACCTAGCAAAGGAGTTGGGTTGTTCGGGTTCGAGTCAGAACGGGTCATCCTAAATGAGTTGCAAAACCTATGACCTTTACCCAAACTTTTGAGGGTTCTAGACCTAACAAACAAGTTGGGTTGTTCGGGTTCGAGTTAGAATGGGTCATCCTAAATGAGTTGCAAAACCTATGACCTTTACCCAAACTTTTGAGGGTCGGGTTAACCCGGTATGACTCGTATTTTTTTACATACCAAAAATATAATAATAATAATAATAATAATAATAATAAAAACTTTAGTACATTGTCTTTATCTTCATTTCAATACAAATACAAATAAGAAAACAAATAAACAAAAACACTAAAAAATAAAAGTCAAATAATACATAAATTCTTAAGTTTACACATGTCAATATTCATTAATCTTATCATCACCACAAGAACAGGATAAACAAAATGAGATGCCCTGGACCATATCAACCTCCTTAACTAAACTTATCGGATGTAAGATATGAAATAAAGTTAAATACCTACAAATATAACTAATTATATAAAACTTTAAAAATAAAACATAACATGTTAGGATAAGAAAAACAACTATATAATTATATGAATTGCACCTCAATCTACTCAATATTAGTAGTAGATCCAACAATGGAAATTTATACTTGAGAATTGCACCTGACAAGTAATTTTGTCAATATTTTCATCTATAATAATACTAATTTTTAATATAAATTTAGTATACAATGAAGGTCAACAAAGAATTAAAATTTTATAACTACAACTAATCTATAAATGGATCAAATATCATCTTCAAATCCATATAACCAACATCAAGTACAAATCAAAACTTCCACATCTCTAGCAAAAAGATTGATACAAAGTAAAGATTTTACCTCCAATACTAAAAGTTGGTTCAAAAGCAGCCATAGTTATAGAAATGCTCAAGAGATCGTGTGTCATTAAAAAGAGCTCATACAATTGATTGTAATTTTGTTTCCACCAAAAGAAAACTTCTAGCTTTACTTATTACTATCGGTTAAGTCCAAATTCTTCCAAATACATACAAGTCCAATTAATAATCAAATTCATAATCATTCAAAAAACAAACTTTCATAATAGTCAAATTGTCAACACATTTAAACAAAAATAAGAAAGACAAAAACTAAAAAAAATTGTGAAAATAAATCCCTTTGAAAAACAAACAAGTCAACTCTTGTAACCCGTAGGTTGACCTGAACCGATCCAACTCGACTCAACATGGTGTTTTAGTGGGTCGGGCATGGGTTGACCCTGTTTTGTTCATGGGTCCAAAAATTCCAATCTATACCCATATTTTTTCTTCAGGTTCATCAGGTCTACTAAGAAGGAACAATGGTGAAATTGGAAAAGGTAGGGGGAGAGAAAAAAATATTCATACGGTGGAGATAGAAAATAATATTTAAATTGAATGGAGAAAGGAATAAAGAACCTGATATATGTGTGTGAAATGTTTTAATAGTAGTACAAAAAAAAAAAAATAAGTGGGGGTTCTTTTAATTAGAATTTGACTAAATGAATATTGAGGTTGATTGATGTGAATGCTTTTAGAATTTGCCTAAATTTTTGCCTAACTCAGTAACTCCGGTTAAATTGTTGTTATCACAATCACAACAAAATCATGTCTAACACTTGTTAAAAATATTGTGTCTCTAGTATTATTTTATGCTAGTCATAAACAAAAGCCCAATTTCAATCAAATTTAACTAATTTAATTGTGGGATGGCAATGGAACACTAATTACAACCTCGAACGTTAACCATTTTCTAGCTTTGCAAAGTTGCAGATGGATGTTATATGGAAACAAGAACAGAAATATATATAATGCATAATGAATTAAGTAGTTGATCCAAAGACTTTGTAGACACTGAATGAAAGTGTCTAATTATCTCTCTTGCACGCCATTCAACTTGGCCTGGTTACATAGTAATATAGTATCAAGCGTCAAGGAGAAGTTAACTAAAAAAAAAAAAAAGCGTCAAGGAAAAGTTTGCGGACTCAGGAAGTCGATATGGGTAAAGTTTTTTAGGGTGATTTACTGGTGGGATGTATTTGAAACTGAAGTTTTTTTTTTTAAGGAAAATTTGAAAGTGCAGTTTAAAGTTTCTAGGAGATGAATTGAATATTATTACTAATAATAATATTTTAGAAGAATAGAGAAAGAAACAAAGACTTATTTTGTTGAATTTTTTTGTTTCTCATCTGGGTTTGCTTGTTTTGTTCATTTCACTTTGAATTGTTAGAAATGTTTGTTGAATTCACTTATTTGGCTATTGACTAGTAGTGTCAATTTTCAGTACTTGGTCATTGTATTCAATTGAGAGGACGAAAAGAATAAAAAATGAAGGAAAGAGACAGTCAACGTTGGAATCTATATATCTATATCTATATTATATATTAAAGCAGAAGACGTTGCCATCTATCTGCCATTTGGCATGTATGGCAACGTCTTCTGCATGACACGTGGTAGCTTAGTTGGATAAATGCTGCCACGTATTTGCCATTTATCTATAATAAATGAAAAAAAAAAAGAAAAAAAGTAATGCCCTTAAATGTGCAATATTAAATGTGAACTATTAATTCCACTAATTTCCTATATTCATACTTCAAAAATTATGTGGTTTCACCAAGGGAAAAAATAAAATAAAATAAAATAACTTATAAATAATGAAGCTTTAATAGTGTATATTATTGCTCCTTAATTGTCACGAGTTAATATGTGTCAATATCTATCTATATAATATATATGGCAATTAATTATTTGAAACATAAAAAATGTCCCTTCAAATTTCTTCTTCATATATATATATATATATATATATATATATATATATATATATATATATATATATATATATATATATATATATATTTTGAATTTCTCATTTGCAAATCAGTTTTCCAAATCATTCATATTCCATGACTTTGAAATTGCCAAAAATGTCAAATGACCTTATATATATTTTTTTAACCCATTTATTTTAATCCTTAAACACAATAGTTATAATATGTTGTTTCAAATATGCATTTAAATTACAACTTGGACATTTGGCCCAGTGGTCATTTTTCTCCCCAAAAAGTCTCACCCTTCTGTGAGGGTGTGAGTTCAATTCCCGAGATCCACAAATCGTTTAGAATATAATTTTACGACGTATGTATATTTTACATTCAAAATATTTTTGCTTGGTTAAGTTGTAATCCTTTATTTTATGCAACCAAAAATGCCTTTTTTTTTTTTACAATTTCTGATACTATCTAATTGCATATAAAATTTAGTTTGACTTGATCTTTTTATTTTTATACAATTGGATATGCTAAATTGCGTGGTAAGTATATGTTTAATATATATTTTGGGGGGAAGTGTTAAGCATAAATTATATTTCATCACTCATATTGGAATTGATGAGGCAACATTCAAATTATCTTAGATTTAGGACATCAATGAACTATCATTTAGAGATAACCAAAAAAGGCAATTGTAAATTTGTTTTAGGGGCAGAGGAATAACATCTTAACATTTTTGTTCTCTGTGTTAAATTTTCCTAAGATACGTATTACACTTAAGATGACATTGTCATTTTTATCTTCGTCGACCAATTTGTTATAGGATAGACTTCTAAGGTCACAAATATTGTTTCTAGATCTGTGATTATTAATAAGCAAGAAATTACCCAAAAAAAAAAAAAAAAGAGAAACAAAAAAAGTCAAAAAATGTATAGATGGGATAAATATGTGACAAATTGAAATAAGGAACCTCTGAATATTTGGAATCCTTGTATGTAACAATTAAGGTTCACCAAAGTGATTAAAATTCATAAAAGACGTGAAGTGAGTTTTTTTTTCTAAGTGAATGTAACCCCGAGATATAAACCCCATTGAAAGGAATTGATGCAACTAGGCTAAAAAGTTATTGGTAGTTATCTTTATAGCCTTAGTTTAATACATTTGATGAAATATAAGAAAAATCATTTCTATTTTTAAGCGCAAAAAAAAAAAAAATTATTTACATTTTCTATTATACGCTTTTCTTTTCTTTCTTATTTTTTTTCCTTTTCATTATTGTTATTATTTCTTCCCTCTTCTTGGTTAAGTTGCTTTGTTAGGAATATATTTATAGAAAAACAATAAAAAAGAGCCGCGCATTGCGCGGGTTATAGTCTAGTATAAACTAAAACTCGGAGCAAGGAGAAACTTTTTTGGCTCTTCCAAATCCTGCCACATCAAACTCTCTAGATTAATCAATCACATTACCTTAATGACCTCTTAAATTTTCTCCTCCTCCTAATTGAATCAACATTTTTCCGTTATTCTACCAATTAATACCCCACCAATTAATATCCTGATTGTTTTGTAATCCACGTATTAATACCCCACCAATTAATATCCACCTATTAGTGATTGTTTTGGAATGCCATTAGTCAAATGAAATTTAATTATAGTGTGATTGAATGATATATTGTAGAAAATGAAATATATCTATAATCTATAATCTAAACTAAAACTCGAAACAGAGATAAACTTTTTTGACTCCTCCAAATCCTACCACATTTGACTCTCTAGATTAATCCATCCCATTCCCTTAATGACTTCTTAAATTTTCTCCTCCTCCTAATTGAATCAACATTTTTCCGTTATTCCACCAATTAATACCCCACCAATTAATATCCTGATTGTTTTGGAATCCACGTATTAATACCCCACCAATTAATATCCACCTATTAGTGATTGTTTTGGAATGTCATTAGTCAAATTAAATTTAATTATAATGTGATTGAATGATATATTGTAGAAAAGGAAATATATCTATAATCTATAATTTATAATCTAAACTAAAACTTGGAACAGAGAGAAACTTTTTTGGCTCCTCCAAATCCTACCACATCAGACTCTCTAGATTAATCCATCTCATTCCCTTAATGACCTCTTAAATTTTCTCATCCTCCTAATTGAATCAGCATTTTTCCGTTATTCCACCAATTAATATCCTGATTGTTTTGGAATCCACGTATTAATACCCCACCAATTAATATCCAACTATTAGTGATCGTTTTGGAATGCCATTAGTCAAATAAAATTTAATTATAGTGTGATTGAATGATATATTGTAGAAAATGAAATATATCTATAATCTACCCCACCAATTAATATCCACCTATTAGTGATTGTTTTGGAATGCCATTAGTCAAATGAAATTTAATTATAGTGTGATTGAATGATATATTGTAGAAAATGAAATATATCTATAATCTACCCCACCAATTAATATCCATCTATTAGTGATTGTTTTGGAATGTCATTAGTCAAATTAAATTTAATTATAATGTGATTGAATGATATATTGTAGAAAAGGAAATATATCTATAATCTATAATTTATAATCTAAACTAAAACTCGGAACAGAGAGAAACTTTTTTGGCTTCTCCAAATCCTACCACATCAGACTCTCTAGATTAATCCATCTCATTCCCTTAATGACCTCTTAAATTTTCTCATCCTCCTAATTGAATCAGCATTTTTCCATTATTCTACCAATTAATATCCTGATTGTTTTGGAATCCACGTATTAATACCCCACCAATTAATATCCACCTATTAGTGATTGTTTTGGAATGTCATTAGTCAAATGAAATTTAATTATAGTGTGATTGAATGATATATTGTAGAAAAGAAAATATATCTATAATCTACCCCACCAATTAATATCCACCTATTAGTGATTGTTTTGGAATGTCATTAGTCAAATGAAATTTAATTATAGTGTGATTGAATGATATATTGTAGAAAATGAAATATATCTATAATCTACCCCACCAATTAATATCCATCTATTAGTGATTGTTTTGGAATGTCATTAGTCAAATTAAATTTAATTATAATGTGATTGAATGATATATTGTAGAAAATGAAATATATCTATAATCTATAATTTATAATCTAAACTAAAACTCGGAACAGAGAGAAACTTTTTTGGCTCCTCCAAATCCTACCACATCAAACTCTCTAGATTAATCCATCTCATTCCCTTAATGACCTCTTAAATTTTCTCATCCTCCTAATTGAATCAGCATTTTTCCGTTATTCCACCAATTAATATCCTGATTGTTTTGGAATCCACGTATTAATACCCCACCAATTAATATCCAACTATTAGTGATCGTTTTGGAATGCCATTAGTCAAATAAAATTTAATTATAGTGTGATTGAATGATATATTGTAGAAAATGAAATATATCTATAATCTACCCCACCAATTAATATCCACCTTATTAGTGATTGTTTTGGAATGCCATTAGTCAAATGAAATTTAATTATAGTGTGATTGAATGATATATTGTAGAAAATGAAATATATCTATAATCTACCCCACCAATTAATATCCATCTATTAGTGATTGTTTTGGAATGTCATTAGTCAAATTAAATTTAATTATAATGTGATTGAATGATATATTGTAGAAAAGGAAATATATCTATAATCTATAATTTATAATCTAAACTAAAACTCGGAACAGAGAGAAACTTTTTTGGCTTCTCCAAATCCTACCACATCAGACTCTCTAGATTAATCCATCTCATTCCCTTAATGACCTCTTAAATTTTCTCATCCTCCTAATTGAATCAGCATTTTTCCATTATTCTACCAATTAATATCCTGATTGTTTTGGAATCCACGTATTAATACCCCACCAATTAATATCCACCTATTAGTGATTGTTTTGGAATGTCATTAGTCAAATGAAATTTAATTATAGTGTGATTGAATGATATATTGTAGAAAAGAAAATATATCTATAATCTACCCCACCAATTAATATCCACCTATTAGTGATTGTTTTGGAATTTCATTAGTCAAATGAAATTTAATTATAGTGTGATTGAATGATATATTGTAGAAAATGAAATATATCTATAATCTACCCCACCAATTAATATCCATCTATTAGTGATTGTTTTGGAATGTCATTAGTCAAATGAAATTTAATTATAGTGTGATTGAATGATATATTGTAGAAAAGAAATATATCTATAATCTATAATTTATAATCTAAACTAAAACTCGGAACAGAGAGAAACTTTTTTGGCTCCTCCAAATCCTACCACATCAGACTCTCTAGATTAATCCATCTCATTCCCTTAATGACCTCTTAAATTTTCTCATCCTCCTAATTGAATCAGCATTTTTCCGTTATTCCACCAATTAATATCCTGATTGTTTTGGAATCCACGTATTAATACCCTACCAATTAATATCCACCTATTAGTGATTGTTTTGGAATGTCATTAGTCAAATGAAATTTAATTATAGTGTGATTGAATGATATATTGTAGAAAAGGAAATATATCTATAATCTACCCCCACCAATTGATATCCACCTATTAGTGATTGTTTTGGAATGTCATTAGTCAAATTAAATTTAATTATAGTGTGATTGAATGATATATTGTAGAAAAGGAAATATATCTATAATCTATAATTTATAATCTAAACTAAAACTCGGAACAGAGAGAAACTTTTTTGGCTCCTCCAAATCCTACCACATCAGAACTCTCTAGATTAATCCATCTCATTCCCTTAATGACCTCTTAAATTTTCTCCTCCTCCTAATTGAATCAGCATTTTTCCATTATTCCACCAATTAATACCCCACCAATTAATATCCTGATTGTTTTGGAATCCACGTATTAATACCCCACCAATTAATATCCACCTATTAGTGATTGTTTTGGAATGTCATTAGTCAAATAAAATTTAATTATATATAGTGTGATTGAATGATATATTGTAGAAAAGGAAATATATCTATAATCTATAATCTATACTATAATGTAAAGCTGAAGCTTTTTTTGACTTTTGATTGACTTCATAATATTGCGCCACATAAGCTTTTAAAATCTCACAATTTTACACCTCATTATTTTAATATATATTTTCTAATTGAATATAAATTTTATTCTATAATTAAACCTTCCATTAGAATCTTGGCACATCATATTTTTCTTTAATATAAAAAATATATTATTCCATATATACAATACAATCATAATAAATGTCTAGATTTAATACTAAAATATATTCTATATATAAACACTATATCAATATCTTTTAATAATAATCATAATTATCAATTTTCATCAATAATTTTTTTTTCTTATGTATTTCATTTAATTTTTGTTGCTGGCAATGGAGAAAGATGGATGGATTTATTATAATGAAACCACGTGAGCTTGAAATGAGTTATGAAAATTATTTAGATTTGATCATTTAATCATGTGCCTATGTATTTATTTGTCATTCTTCTTATTTTAAGTATCATTTATTTTATTTATTGATGGAAACATGATCCATATGGTAAATATAAACATGAATAGTATTTTATAAAAATTGGACTATATTCAACTTATGCAAAAAGAAAATATTATATTAAATTTTAATTATCCTTTGGTAAATATACTTTTTTAGCTATTTTTTTTAACCAAAAAGTAGGATCTATCATAAATATGATTCGTAAAGTCTCTTTCTCGATCTTGCCTACAACATTTTAAATTACAAAAAAGAAAAAAAAAATGCATATTCAACAAAAGAAGTAAAAGGAATCAAAATTAATTTAGATCTTATTTTCAATAATTTTCCTGTGCATCGCACGGGTTTACGACTAGTGTGAAGAAAATGTAGAGGAAATGGGGAAAAGAAGGAAATGGACGGGTTGTAGAAAGAGAAAAAGAGGAGGAAAATAGAACGATAACGTAAAAGAGGGGCACTTGCCTTTACATTTCCTACATTCAATGTATCTTACATCCATTTAAAAATTGAGAGGGACACGTACCCTCTAGCATTTTCAAGGATCTATTTTTTAATCTAATTTTTAAACAAGAGTATTTTTAATCTAATTTTTTTTCTTCTTTTCTTTTCCATCCTATTTAAAGATTTAATATGTGTCCATTCAAGTCCAAGAATAAATGTAGATGTTAAATATTAAAAGAAAAATTACAACAACTCACTCACTACATTATAAAAAATGGGAACAAAAACAACTCAACTTTGTCGAACAATTCTACCGGGCTTAATAAAAGATAGCCTCATCACATGCACTACACGTGTGCTCAGAGCCTTTTCTTTTTTAATCAAAATTTTCCTTTTGATTGGTTTTGAGATATCAAGTTTTACTCTACTTGCAAATGTCGCCCCCACCCTGTGCCAGCCTATGCCATGCCAGGCACATCCATCTCTAAGACATTGCCAAGTGACCTACCAGTGTGTTCACCCACCTCTTTCACCATAGAAACGAAAAGAAGGTTGTGAAGTTAGAGCATTTTTGTTAAATTGAAGTTTTAAAGGTTGGGTTATACCATCATATTCTCACAACAGTAAATTATTTTTTTTATCAAAACACCAAGGTGCACCTTTGAGGATTTTCTCCTTATCCAAAGCTTCCTTAACAAAAGAAGATTGTCACCAATGTCAAAGATTTGAATTCCACGGACATATTTCCATATACCAAAATAAGGGTAAACTTCATAGCCTCAATATGAAAAATTCTTAAATGTTACAATTTCCCATGCAAACAAAATTCACCACACTACCTTGGCAGTAGGAAAAGGGAATTAAGGAATATATATATATATTGAGAGTGATCAGTGTAGTTATCGTCGTCGACTTTTCAAAACCCTATTGACAATCGCACTGAACCCTATCAATTTTGTATAACAACCATTGACACCGTTGTTGACATTGTCGGAAACCGACAGAAGTAGTGACGATGGTGTGGCACGAACGGTTTGGTCGGTGCAACAATTTTGATGGACAACCCTAGAAGAGACTAAACAAAAATAAATAAATAAATAAAAAGCAAAAACCCAATTACACCATATAAGTTAGGGTGAATTGTCATTTTCGTAGCTAAAGTTTAATTTTGCCAATTCATTCCTTAAACTCAAACTTTAATGTCAAAATAGTTCTTCCATCCATTGATGTGTATAAAATTGTCATTAAGTTCAACTAAACGATGTTGTATTACATATGTGAATAATGTCACTTTTATAAACAATAATAAATAGGGCGACCAACTTGATAGAAATGTTAAGATTTAAGACTAAATGAAAATGAAAAAGAAAAAAAAAAAAAAAAAAACACAAAATTACACCTTTAAGTTTGGTCAAAGTTCAATCAAGTCCTCTAAGTTTTGACCGTTTCAATTTAATCGTTTAAGTTTGGTTTGGTTTTAATGTAGTCCTCTAAGTTTTGGCTGTTTCAATTTAATCCTATAAATTTGTTTTCGTTTCAATTTAGTCATCTAAGTTTATTTTTGTTTCAAAAACTTAAAAACAAAAACTAATAAAATTATTTATAAAAAAAATTCGTGAAAAAAGAAGAAGTTAAAGGACTTAGAGTACTAAATTGAAATGGTCAAAACTTAGAGGACCAAATTGAACTTTGACCGAACTTAAATAACTAAATTGAAACGGTCAAAACTTAGAGTACTAAATTGAACTATGATCAAACTTAGAGGGTGTAATTTGTAATTTGGCAAAAAAAAAAAAGTTTTTAAGGATGAAAATGGCAATTCACACTCCATCTTAAAGGTATGATTGGATTTAAAATAAAAAAAGGTAATTTACACTAACATACCAAGTTTATAGTAAAACTAGTCGCAGACCCGTGCGATACGCAGAATAACTTGAGATGAATTTTTTTTTTTTTTAAATATTATTCTAAGGTTTTTAATAGTGATATATTTAGTAATTAGTTTAATAATTAGATATGTATAAAAACGCAATGCAAAAAAAAGTTTAGAGAATTCATAATTTTGATTAGATCATGCAATGGATCTTGATTATTTCATATGTAAGCTAACCTTATTTTTCATTTTTGGAAAAATTCATTGGGCATTTTATAAAAGCTATATCTTCATTTTGTCATATAAGAACAATTAAAAAAAGCTCTTGTGATAATCACTAAACTGATATATGAGAATCAACTATTATTTCTCATATACTGAGATTTTTTCATTCCACATAATTTAAACGACATGAAAAACTAAGGAAGCTAAATATGTAGTAGATCTTAGGCAATCAATAATATAGCAGTAAAAGGGAAAAAATAAAGAATTAAATCAACTTATTCATGACAGGACTTTTAATAGATGTACATATTTATTTTATTTAACTCTTATGAGCAACAAAATTGATATGCATTAGTCATTGCTGAAGATATTTCCTTTCCTTTCGATTTATTATGTACTATTTGGAGACATCTATAATGTACTAAGGTGTATGATTCTTTTCTTTTTTTCTTCTTCGATTTATAAATTTTTTAGATAAATTTTATGTGTTTTCACATTAGAAAGTAATAAATCATTGATTAGAGATTTTTTTTTATTTTTTTTTTTTTTTTTTTTTTTTTTTTTTTTCAGCAAAGAACATACAAAAAACCACTCAATAACAATTGTGAAAGGCAATTCTAGCCAATCAAATGAATAACTACTAAACTGTAATGGTTTATGCATGCCTCATATCAGTTATTTTGTCAAATGAACCACATAACATACTCTTGTGCAGTACCAAGCCAATCTAAATCATTGTTCAAAATTTCAGCCTCCCATGGTTTATGCATGGCTAATATCACTTTAGCTTGTCAAATGAACTACATAACATAATCTGTTTGAGGCATTCTGACAAACACATAGCATGCATTATTGTTGCAACAACTTTATGTATACACTGCGATTACAAAATTAGCCACAAACACATTCAGCCTAAAACCCATCATCTAATTTATTTCACAACTTTTATAAGGCAAATAGAAAATAATAAATCTTTTATTAGTGAGTGTTTTTTTTTTTTTTCTTTTTTTTTTTTTTGCAGCAAAGAACATACAAAAAACCACCCAATACCAGTTGTGAAAGACAGTTCCAGCCAAGCACAAAAAGGAAAAATAAATACCAGTTCGTGTCCAGCGAGATATAAGGGCAAGGCAAGATAAGAAACCGTTTAGGTCTTGAAGAAGAGAGGAGAGAGAGAGAGAGGTAGTAATCTGTTCAATATAAGCATTAGAGGAGGCAAGGAGATGAGGTGCGTTCCATGAATTTGTCATGTGAAACATAGAATTTTTAGCACCAAAATAAAAGCATTTGTACACGTTTGACCAAAAAGGAAAGGACATTGACCCTCTATAGGAATCAAAGTCTTCTTTTGAAAAGGATAAAGAGAAGTTTCGAGGAAACTTCCTTGCACTTGCTTCACTTTTAAGCGTGTTAGAGCATTCTTATCAGCCTCCTTACAATTTTTGCCAATTGGGTTCTAAAAAACCCACTTTTTTCTAGTTTAGCTAAAGGAGAACTACATCAGACTCCCTATTCTAACTTTACTATTCCATTTTTTAATATATTTTTATTATTTTATTTTTATTTATTTATTTTTTTCACAACTCCCAAAATACCTTCCTTTCTCATTTTCTCCCTCTCTCTCTCTCTCTCCCTCTGTTCCCGTTTGTATATTCTCCCCCTCTCCTCCCTCCTCTTTTTTTTTTTCTTTCCTTTTTTCCCCACCACCCGTACCACATTTTTCTTTTTCTTTTTCTTTTTTTCTTTCCTTTTTTTTCCCCACCACCCACATACCCCCTCCTTTTCTTTTTACTTCTCCCCACTAGACAATACATCCCCCCATTTTCTCACCCATTTCTCTCATTTCCTCCCCAGTTCGTCCCCCTCCCTCATTTTCTTTCTTTTTTCTTTGTTTCTTTCTTTCTCTCATTTTCTTTTTTCTCAGCGATGCCTATTTTTTCTTTCTTTTTTCGTTTTGAGCCTACATCTTTACTGCCACTCTCACCACCATCAAACAGTTTGCTGCTGCTGCTACTTCACCTCTGTTAGTATTTCTTTCTCTCATTTCCTTTTTTCTTTTTTCCTTTTCTTTTCTCTTCATTCTTTCTCACCTCTCTTTTCTCTTTCCTTCTTTATCCCATAAATGTTTCTAATTTCGCTTTTTTAAGCCTTCGATTTTTTTTTTTTTTGGTTTGTGGGTTTTTGTTTGGGGTATTAAAGATTTAGATCTGTATCGTTACTGTGTTTTTGTTTTTGTTTTTGTTGTTGTTGTTGTTGTTTCTGTTATTCTTGGCGCGGGAGACAAATTGCAAGAGAGAGAAAAAAAGCGTATTTTATTCCAAGAAGGATGAACAGTAGCTCCTTGACTTGGGCGAGCTACTGTTCATCTGCTTGAGGAATTTGGCTGAATGGGGAGGCTAGTGTTGTAGGATTTGCTGAGGTTTTTGTTAAATTTTGGGTTTTTCAGTCGAATAGAGAGGCTGATAAGAATGCTCTTACCCTTCATTCCAGTAAATGACCATTGAGCCTCTGTGGTAGTAAGCAGGCACAATTTGCTTCGAATTCCATTTTGGTGGGTGTTCGGAGAAAGAGAATAAGAGATTCATTAGGACACATTCAAGCTATGCAGAGTTGGTTGAGAAATCATTTGTTTAGAAGGAGTGAGGAAAGAAAGGAAAGAAAGGAAAGAGAGAGAGCGTTTCTTGAGAATGGAAGCATGCTACTGGAGAAGCTGATTGTCTCTTGCAATGCCAAGCCTATTCCCATCCGTACCTTCTCTGCTCAAGAGCTCCAGCAAGCATCCGACAAATATACTGATTATCAGTTCTTGTATAAGGGTTCTCTTGGAGGGCGAATGGTTTTTGTTAAACGATTTTTTGACAGTGTATTTCGGGTCGATTTAATCAATGATTTAGTGATTTCTGCACAGATGAGCGGTCACAGTAATGTATTAAAACCCATAGGGTGTTGTCTCGAGACTCCAACTCCCATCTTAGTCTATGAATTTGCTGCCAATGGTATGCTTGCAGATCGAGTTTATGTCTCCCGTGTTACTAAACGAGAACATCAGCCCATGGCGTGGGGGAGCAGGTTAAAGATTGCAAGGCAGATTGCTCATGTAATTTCCTATCTCCATACTGCCTTCTCCAGACCCGTCATCCACATGTTTATAAATACGGAAAGTATCTTATTAGATGAATATGATGTTCCCAAATTGACCCACTTTTTTTTTTCCGTGTCAATCCCTGAGGGTGAAACTGACGTGGAAGCACATGAGAACCTTCGGAATTGGTTTTTCAGTACCCCAGAATTTAAAGCATCAGGAAAGGTAACGGAGAAAAATGATGTGTATAATTTCGGTCAACTTCTTCTAGAACTTTTAACGGGAGAGGATTCTCTTCATATAACCCGACTGATAATTGAAAACAATTCTAGTTTAGTAGCATACATGCATAACAGTGCTCAAGGTCGCAGCATAAATGAGATTGTGGATCCTGCAATCTTGACAGAGGAAGGAGGTGTTAGTTTAGACCAACAGTTACAAGCTGTGCTGGAACTTGGCTTGACATGTACAGAGGAAGATCCACATAGAAGGCCAACAATGGTAGATGTCACCAAAGAACTCAGGCGGATTGAGAGGTTTGTTCCATGATTAATTATTTTCTCACTTGGTTCATCCAAATTCCTTTCCAACTATCAATTGTTAGACATGTATTTACCAAAAGGATTTGGTCTCATGTGATGTTGTTTTGCTTGGAAAGTAATATGGGTTGCTGTTGGAAATATTGCAGTGTATGAAACTGGACAGTAGGTTGAGTTTTGTTAAGGGAGCTAGGAGTTGGGTTTTAAACAAAATGTTGTGTTGGAATTGGGGAATGTTGATTCTGTTTTCAGTTTGTCTAGTTCTTCTGTATCTTCAGCTTAGTTGTTGGTGTGCAAATAGTCTAGTGTGTTTTCTATGTACTGATTCTTGAGTTGTTTCTTTCTTTAATAAATTTCTCATTGAATTTCTGTGTAAAACAAAGTTGTATTGCTGAATTGTAAAATGTGTGCTTATAACCATCAAAGCCCAGTGTTCTTTGTCCTTTACCATCAAATATGATTTACATTTAATAGAAAAATAAAAAATAAAGAGATTGGAACCTGTTAATAAACATGCAGCAGGTTCACATTATTTCAAATCTAAATGTTTTAGGCATGTCAACAAGCAGAACTTCGTTGATTTTCAAAAGGCTTCCTGGTTCACAATGACTCAGGTTAATAGGTAGTATTCAATGTTAATATCTATCTTGAAAGATGCTCAGAGTCGTATTTACAGTAAAATTAAATGATTACTCAAATTGATCACAATAACTGGTATAATCATTGATGTGAATTTGGGTAAAAAAATTCATTGAATAAACTTATTGCCCCACAATTTATCACAATAACTGGTACAATTTGCATCTAACTTATTCCATTTCTCTTGACAAAAATTATTTCAATCATCCTTGTATACAACCCTGAATGAAATACATATTGTTGTCCTGAAAGGAACAAAACAAAAAATATCTGTATGCTAACAGAGATCATGTGCCTAATCCTGCTCTAGTGTTACTCGAAAAGATCAAAACAAAAAAATGTCAAACTAACAAACAGAGATGTGCCTAATCCTGCTCTAGTGTTGCTGCTGCAGTACTTAGTTATCTGCCAAAATTTGGATCACACCTTCTAAGGGAGATAAAATACTGATATACATTACCAAAAGTAAATACAGAACTTCATCGGAGAAATATAGCTGCATAGGCCTGCTCAAACTTTGGATGGAAGTGACAAGAAACATCAAAAAGCTCTAGATCACACTAACTCATCTGATGCCCAGAAACTCTAATCCAGTAGCCTTGGGTGTCAATCCATGCTGAGACAGATATTCGGCATTGCAAAACTTACTCTCTCTCTCTCTCTCTCTCTCTCTCTCTCTCTCTCTCTCTCTCTCTCTCTCTTTTCATAGCAGTAAAACTTTCATAGATTTCTCTAAGTTTTACATGGTATCAGACCTTGGTTGATTCAACCATGGCTTCTTCTTCACCTACTGCTTTTTCAGACAATTCTGGCTCCTACCCTTACCACAACACAAACACCAATGATACTCTTATCCAACATTTCTAACCTTGTCTCGATCAAGCTTGACCATAGCAATTACGTACTCTGGAAATACCATATTACCTCCATTCTTAAAGCCTATGCTGTTCTAGGCTTTGTTGATGGAACTCAGCCGTGTCCTCCACAGTTTCTGCCTAACAGTGAAGGAATTCTCCAAGAAAATCCATTGTATCTACCATGGATTTCTAGAGATCGATCAAGGCCTACTGACCTTGATCAACTCTACTTTTCCCCTACAGCTTTCTCTCTAGTTGTGGGACAGACCACAGCTCACGGAGTATGGTCCATATTGGAGAAGAGGTATACATCAGCCTCTAGATCGAACATTCTTAATCTTAAAATGGAGTTGCACAATATCAAGAAAGAAGCAACAGATACTGTGAATTCTTTCTTACAGAAGATATTACAGAATAGCTCAAGGAAGCTCAAGTACTGTGAAAAACAGAATCGAGAGTTGAAGCTTGAAGAAGAACAACTTGAAGTTAAAACAGACCAAAATGCACAGCTTCACTAATAGTATAAAGTGCACCGTTTCACTTATGATTTCTGTTTCTTTATCATCACACGTGTATCTTTATTATTGGTTTATTTGGAGTTAGTTACTGTATAGCTGTTTGTTACAGTTTGTTAAAGATAAGCTTAAGCCCTTCTTGAAACAGAGCAGAGCTTCTTTCTTCTGCATATATAGCAGACAATGTATTCCCTTTTCACTTTAACACAATGAATATAGAGATAAACTTAACCATTAAGCTTGTTTAGTTTTTCTCTCTCTCAATACTTCTAGAGTCTTCCTCTGGAAGTTTTTCCTCGCTATGCATTTTGTTATGGTATCAGAGCCTTACTAAGCTACTTCGAGTTTCATCTCCAAGCTCCAATGGCTTCTGAAATCTCTCACACACCATCAAAGTCTTCCGCTTCTACTGTTTCTGTTATTGATGATCATTTGCCTTCAAGTCCCTATTATCTTCATGCCAGTGACAATTCAAGCTTGATTTTGGTCACTGAACCTCTAACAGGTGATAATTTTCATTCCTGGTTTAGATCTATGAATATGGCTTTGACTATTAAGAACAAGCTAGGTTTTGTTGATGGAAGCATTAGGGAACTTGAAGATGGATTTAGGTCTGCTTTATATGCACATTGGACTCGTTGTAACACTGTAGTTATAACTTGGATCTTGAATTGTGTCTCTAAGAAAATCCATGCTAGTGTTTTCTATAAACCTACTGCATATGTGATTTGGAAAGAGTTGCAAGATAAATTTTCCCAAAGTAATGGTCCTCAAATTTTTTAACTCGAAAAGGAAATAGGGTCTCTCACTTAGAATCAGAATTCTATCAGTGACTATTACACTCACCTTCAAGGACTATGGGAAGAGTTGTTGAATTACTCACCAAACCCTGTTTGTAATTGCAATCTTAGTTGCTCATGTGGTGCTATGAGTAAAACTTTGGAGAAGTATGAACAAAGATGTGTTATGCAGTTTCTGATGGCGTTAAATGAATCTTTTGCTACTGTTAGAGGCCCAGATACTACTTATGGATCCAATGCCCCCTATAAATAAGGTGTTCTGATTAGACAAGAGGAAAGGCAAAGATCCATTGGTTCTCTCAATGGTTCATTGAATAATCCTTTGGTGGAGTCTACTGCCTTGTTATCTGAAGGTCCAAGATATGGTGCTAACAAACAATCCATTGGTCACAAAAAGGAAAGACCAATGTGTACCCATTGTGGTCTACTTGGCCACACAATGGACAAATGCTATAAGCTCCATGGATTCCCTCCAGGATACAAAACTCGAGGCAAAGCTCCTGCAATAGCTAATCAGACTTCTTTGTCAGGTTTTGGATCCAATGCTCATGTTCCCTCAGATGAGATTTCTCCTTTGTAGCTTTCTCAGGTGCAGGCTCAATGTAAGCAACTGCTTGCTTTGATTAATAGCAAGAATTTGACAAATACTGTGCCAAATATCACCAATTCTCACCATCAACCCACTGCCAATACTGCATCCTCATCAACATTTCCTATGACAGGTATACCCTTTTGTGTATCTCTTTGTTCCAATCCTGCATTCACTCCAAATTTATCTCATTCAGTTTTCTCATCACATAGTACCTCACATTTCACCATTAAGCACAATTCATGGATTCTTGATACTAGAGCAACTGATCATATGGTTCATTCTCTTTCTTGCTTTACCAGTATCACTTCCATCATTCAAGCCACTGTTGAATTGCCTAATGGGAATCTTGTTCCAGTCACACACATAGGCACTGTCAAGTTATCATCCTCACTTATTTTGACAGATGTTTTGTGTGTTCCATCTTTTCATTTTAATCTCATTTCAGTCAGCAAGTTAGTTCATTCTTCTGCTTTCTGTCTCATTTTCCTGTCTCATTATTGTTTCATTCAGGCCTTCACCCCTTGGAGGATGATTGGACTGGGTGAGCTTCATAATGGACTCTACATTCTGGAGTCACCTACTTTGCAGTCAAGATTTACTCAGTCAATTCATTCTTCTTCTTTTCATTCTGTTAATAACATTGTTACATCTGTTGGCAACCTCACTGGTACTAGGCTATGGCACTGTCGATTAGGACATCCATCCCATGATAGAATGCAATTTCTGCATAAGGTTGTACCAGACATTCAATCTATCAATAAAGATTTCAATTTTTGTGATGTTTGTCCTTTAGCTAAACACAAAAGGCTTCCCTTTCCCAATGCTAATCATAAAACTTCCCATATTTTTTATTTGATCCATTGTGATATCTGGGGTCCTACATGTGATGGTTTTAAATATTTCCTTACCATTGTTGATGACTGTTCTTGTAGCACATGGGTTTATTTAATGTCTTCCAAAGGTGCTACTAGATCCTTGCTTGTATCTTTCTTCACTATGATTGAAACTCAATTCAACACAAAGATAAAAGCCATCAGAAGTGACAATGGTCTTGAGTTCATCATGTTTGATTTTTTTAGCTCTAAAGGGGTTATTCATCAAACCTCTTGTGTCAAAACACCATAATAGAACTCTGTGGTTGAAAGAAAGCATCAACACTTACTCAATGTAGCTAGAGCCATTAGATTTCAGTCCAACCTACCCTTGTCTTTTTGGGGAGAATGCATTCTTCATTGAGCCTATCTCATTAATAGGCTTCCTACTCCTGTTCTTCACCAAAAGACACCTTATGAAGTCCTAATGCAGAAAATGCCTATCTACTTTCATTTGAAAGTGTTTGGTTGCTTAGCTTATGCATCTAATCTTTCCTCTCATAAGACCAAATTTGATGCAAAGGTTTTTCCATGTGTCTTTCTTGGGTATCCTTTTGGAACCAAAGGATACAAATTACTTGATTTGTCATCTAATACATGTTTTGTTTCCAGAGATGTTATTTTCCATGAAAGTATATTCCCTTTTCATAATTCCACATATATAATTCATCCTAATTCCTCCCTTGATTCTGTGTCTGATTCACCTAATGTACCTTTCATTTCTACTTCTCCACTAAGCATACCTTCACCTCCCTTTTTACCTTCACTTCCTTTGACATCATCACCTTCCTCACCAGACACACATGCCAAGAGCTTTGTAACTCAGTTTTATCTATGTTTTACCCTTCTTCTTTTTAATGTGTGCTGAAGACTCAGAGATTAGAGTCTCACACACATATGAAAGAATTTAAACATTCTGAAATAAAGAGTTAGATAGAGCTCACAATCTACTAAGATTAATTTCAACTATTGGGCCATTGGGTCACGCTTAACTTTGGGGCTTAAATATTAGTCCTACAAGATAATTAATAACCCAATTTTTTCTTCTATTGGCTTTTATTTTTATTTTTAAGAAAATAGAAGATTTTATGAGTTTATAAATTTTAAACTTTAAGGACCAACAATGCTAATTTTAAATTTCAAGTCATCAATAATGGTCAATAATTAAACTTTAAAGACCTACAATACATTTAAGACTTACTATATTAAGCACATAACAAATTTTCTTCCCTAAAGAAATAAGAAGAAGGAAAATAAATAAATTTATTTGCCTTAAAAAAAAAAAAAAGTGTCAGCCCCCTTTCACATTAATGAGTAATGACCACTTCTCCCTTTTTATTTTTTTGCTCAATGACCACTTCTCCCTTTATACTTCTATTCCAACCTTTTTTAAAAAAAAAATGACTCTCTCTCTCTCTCTCTCCCCACTGTTGTTGCCTCCATGCCGCCCTTGTACAGCAACCGTCGATCCTCCATCCTTCCGTCACCGCCAGTACTCTCTCTTGCCGCCACCTTTGGTAAGTGTTCTCCTCTCTCTATATCGTCGCTTCATTTCTCATTCTCTTTGGTCCTTTTTTTTTTTTTTTTTTTTTTTTCAGATTTGTTTCATCTTAGCCTTCTACCCATCCCACCGCTTGGAAATGAGAAGATATTGTGAAGATCTTCATCTAGGAGGTCTGTTTCATCAGATTTCTATTTTTAATTTTTGTTTTTTAAATTTTGATGTGCTTCCTATTTTCTCACTTTGGTTAGAAAAATTTCAGATTGGGAAGTTACTTGGAGTTAAAATGTCAACCACATGACTAAATTGTTAAAATGTGCATGTTTTTTCCAACCTCTAACTTAGGCTAGAATGTGTGTATGTGACAAAAACATTCGTCACTAAATGTTGAAAGTATTAGGCGATAAAAATATTTTGTCGCCAAGACTATTCGGCGACCAACATTAGTCGACGAAACGATTTTGTCGCCTAATGTACTATTTCTTCGCCTGGTACATCAAGCGACGAAATTGAGACTTTTGTGCGACGAAAAGGTTTTGTTGCCGTAGACCTATTTTCTTGTAGTATACAGAACCCCCAAATTTCAAGATTGCTTGTCAATTACCACAGAGGCAGAATGCAATGACTAGTGAATTTCAGGCCCTTCAACGTCAAACAATTTGGACACTTGTTCCATCATCTGCTAATAAGATCTTGTTGGTTGTCGTTGGGTATATAAACTCAAACACAATTCAGATGGGTCCATTGCATGCTACAAAGCAAGGCTTGTAGCTGAGGGTTATCATCAGCAGCATGGTATGGTCTTCGAATTAGTCCAGTTGTTAAACCAGCCATAGTACGCCTTATCCTCTCCATTGCAGCCCAACAACAATGGTCATTGCGTCAACTTGATGTATCAAATGCATTTCTTCATAGTCTTCTCAAAGAAACAGTCTACATGGAACAACCACAGGGGTTTGTTAATTCTCAATTCCCCAATCATGTACGTCAGTTACAAAAATCATTGTACGACCTCAAACAGGCTCCTTGTGCCTGGTTTGAGAGATTTACCTCTCATTTTCTTACTATAGGCTTCACACCATCATTGGCAGATCCATCCTTGTTTCTTTATCGACATGGCAACACTGTGATGTACCTCCTATTATACGTAGATGACATTATTGTAACTGGTAATGACACTAGTGCAGTGCATACCTTGTTGGCTCAATTGGCCAAGGAGTTCGACATTAAGGATCTTGGGCCATTAAAATTCTTCCTTGGATTATAGATTGAATATAAATCTCATGGTTTCTTTGTTCACCAACGCAAGTATGCCACTGATTTACTTGCTAAGTTCAACCTCTCCAATTGCAAGCTGTGTAACACTCCTTTTATTTCCCTCTCTCGCCTTCGCAAAGATGAAGGTACTCCCTTGGCTGATCCAACACCTTTTTAAAGCATGGTTGGTGGGCTTCAATACTTGACATTTACACGGCCTAATCTCTCGTTTTCTTTCAACCATATTTACCAGTTTATGCACCAGCTAGCCCGCAGATCATCATCTTATTGCAGCAAAGCGCATTTTACGCTATGTTCAAGGCAGTTTGGATCAAGGCCTCACTTTTCGTCCTGGCCCATTATCTCTTACAGCCTTACGGACTCAGATTGGGCTGGTGATCCAATGGATTGACGATCCACAACTAGTCTCATTGTTTTCCTTGGCCATAACCCCATCACCTGGCAGTCTAAAAAAACAACCAACTGTATCTTGATCTTCCACGGAAGCAGAATATCGAGCTTTAGCAAATTGTGCAGCTGAACTTGCTTGGGTTCATATGGTTCTTAAAGACCTTGGTGTCTTTCTACGAACTCCACCGACTGTTTGGTGTGATAATCTTAGTGCCTTGGCTTTAGCTGCTAATCCTATTTTTCACACCCGAACTAAACATGTGGAAGTTGATTACCATTTCATTTGGGAAAAGGTTACTAACAAAGATCTTCAACTTCAGTATATTTCCACCGATGATCAGTTGGCTGATGTGCTCACTAAAGCTCTGTCTTCTCCTCGATTTCTTTGCCTACGAACCAAACTCATGCCTCCTGTCACTCATCCTGAGTTTGCGGGGGGATGACTCTATCCATCCACGTGTTGATCTTATCCTCCAAGTATGAAGACTCTAGAAGACTCTCGAACTTGCAAGAAAATATCCCATTCTGTTAAGCGCAATTATAGGGATCAGTTATAACTAACTGAGATTTGTTAGAAAGCTAATTCTATAAATAGATTCAGAAGCTACAGTGTAATGCAATACTCTCTCTCTCTTACTCTCATACATTTCTCTAAGGCTCTTTGTTTCGACGTAAAACGTTTTTTGAAAAATGACTCATTTTCCAAAAAAATGAAGAAACTTACCTTTTTTGTTTTTTAGTGACCCCACAAAAAAAATCATTTTTCAAAATACATTTTTTAGAAAAAGTTTTATGGTGTTTGGTATATAAAAAAAAAAAAAAAAAAAAAAAAAAAAAAAAAAAAAAAAACTACCAAAACTCAAAAAACTCCTACCATAACTCTATAAAAAAAAAGCGAATTAATCTTTATAAAAAATGAACTAATGCAATTATGCAATATAACAAATTCTTAATATTGTAAAGCTTACCAAAAGATAGTAATGCTAGAGGAACAAAAGTTACATAAAACACATAATATACACACAGAATATCTTGGGGTCCTGACATAGAAACATTAACCCAAAAAACAATTCCATTGATTAAATTGAATAGCTCAATACATCCAAATGCCAAGCATTCAACAAAACCGGAAGAATATTCTCAGAATTACAAACAAAATAACTTAAAAAAGATGCAAACTTTGCTATAGTGTCTGACTTCCAAATGGTTTCTTCCTCCCTACATATTACAATTTATAACAAGTACCCCATATATAGTATACCTCATATATAGTAGTACATATACCAAGAGAAAAACTAGTGCTCATATAGCTTGTGACCTTCACTTTGATCACACCGTCCATAGATCTTTATTCCAAGTTAACTTCAGTTTGATCTCACCGTGCATGCCATAAATGCTCTCTTCCTTAGATGTACCAGCGAGTACAGCAGGGAAGCATGCAGTACCATTAACAATCTCATTGGAAGTACTACTATTCCACAGATGGGCCGAAATTTCGAGAGTAGAGTTCAATTTCACAGCCACTACGGATCTCAACCCAATGGTCCCAGGCATCTTTGTTAATGGTATTACACACCCATCAATCATTGTGTTACAAGAAACCAAGTCTCTTGCTGGCATTTTCTCAAACAACTCCCATGCAACATTAAGCCCATCTTTAGATTGCACATACCCACTAATCATTGAATTCCAAGAAATCAAATTCTTCTCCTCCACTGGCATACAACCAAACACTTGCCTAGCAATTTCAACAAACCCACATCTTAGATACAACCAAATCACACAATTCTGCAAAAACACAACCAACCCAAATTCCATGTTCTTCAACAGCCCATGAATCTGCATTCCTTCCTTAACCAAACCCACCTGAGAACATGCTTTCAAAATCAAAGAGAAAGTAAACTTGTCCACCCAAATTCTAAAGAAATCTGTCTTTGCGAGGTTATTGAAATTGCATTTGGACTTGGTTTCAAGAGTGAACGCCATTGGCCTTAGTGCTGATGTATTTGAGTCCACGAAGCTCATTCTGAGCACCAGAACGAGTCCAGAGTTGAGCTCATTCTCTCCCCAGTGCTCAAGCCACCAAAGCCGATCTATTCTGAGTTTCCGTTGCCGCCGCTATCACATCCGCAGCTGCGAGAGGAGTGCGCTACGCCGACGCGTGTCCTTGGCTCCAGGAGAACCTTCTCAGCTCGGCACGAAGCTCCTGAAAGAACAGCTTGGTACAGAAGAGAGAGATCAAAAATGGTACAGAAGAGAGGCAGAGAGAGAGCAGTACAGAAGAGAGAGAGGGCATGATAGAAGAGAAAGAGAGATTTTACAGAGAGGCTGTCCATGTGAGTCGAGGACCAAGTAGAGAGAGGAAATAAAGATTGTTTTACCGAAAATAAGTCCGTCAAACAAGCTTTAGAAAACTAGCACATTTTTTAATTGAGTTTTTCGTTGACTAAAGTTAGTTTTCCTTTGACCATGTTTTCTAATACTACCAAACACAGGAAAATTCGTAAAACATTCTTCAGAAAACGTTTTACGTTGAAACAAACGGAGCCTAAGTTTTACAATATAAGCTCATCACGCCTTAGTCCATTGTCTTTTCTTCTACTAGTACAGCACTCATAAGCTGCTTATATAAAAGTAGTCTTTCTTTAATAGTTTTACACAATTCAATATACCAAAAACCTGCTTGACAGAAGTGAGCCCCACAAAACATTTGTCAATTGTACGACTTTGCGGAAACCTGTATTTTTGGTAAACAGTTGCCTAAACCTGGCCATTGCAACCTCTTTTGTAAAAGGGTACCCCTTCTCCCAAAGTTACAAGGCTATTTTGCTGAATTCCTCAAAGAGAGTTGTCTTGTGCACCTAGTCTTAGTATTCAACATTTTTTTATTAGAGTCCCCTCTAAGAAATGCATTGAGTGTTAAATTACCCATTCATTAAAAAAAGTACAAATTATTATGTACTGACCAAACCAATGATTATTCATGATTCCATAATTGAATCAAGTACAGGTTGAAAAATGAAAATAAGCACAAAAAGATAACTTTGTTTGGAGATGTGAAGATAGGGAGTGAAATGGCAAAAGGCAAACTAGGGAAACATGACTACATGAAGTTTGTTGGAGAACATAACACATGACCTATAGATTATCTTTGCTTGATCTTATCCGTTAGTAAAAATCCATTTGAAAACCGAGTGATTTCCCCTTCTGTTTATGTATGATCAGGTTCTCCCTAGAGGAGGAAAATTTACGGCGAAACAAACACACCCTAAATAATAATCTAAAGATCAATAATTGAGTTGGACTCCAACGCAGAGATCACTAACAAAGTGATAACCACTAAAGGGCAAACTTAAAATAAATAAATAAAATACTGCACATGCGTTTGTATTAAAAATAAAAAAAATAAAAAAATAAACCTTTATAAAATATAGTCTATTCAAAGTGGTAGCGAGTAACATCAAAAGAGCATATTGAATAATTGTATCTGCAGATCAGTCTAAT
>OU015761.1:58054442-58100708 GCA_907173295.1 Fagus sylvatica | reverse complement strand
GGAATGGAATCCCTTGAAATCCACAATCAATTTGAAAACTCACCCAAGAAAGCCAAGATCAAGTCAATGGATGGAGAATCTAGACCCGTTGAGAACCCGTTTCAAGAACCTAGATTATATTAAAATCTAGACCCGATGAAGAACCTATCTCAAGAACCCAGATTACAAGGAGGAACGCCACAAAGGTTGTGAGTTACCTTTGATAAGTTCAAAAGTTCAATCAAGAACAAGAGGAGAAAACTCAACTCACTATGAAAATTCAATATATTGTCTGCCTTCAAATGAGGCTACAAAGAGTATTTAAACCAAAACCTAATTAAAATCCTAACCAAACTAGAACTCTTTTTTCCCACAAATACCCCTGCGTGAACAGTAATTCTAGTTCCTAAAAAGTAACTTTCCTAATAAACTCTTGGCCCTAATACAAGGCCTTTCTCAAGCTCACTTATTCTAAACTAATAAAAATAAATCTTTTAATAAATTGAAAGCCTTGAATAGCAATAGGCCCAAACTTCCCTAAGTCATGTCTTCCACAACTTGTATCAAGTGGATCAAAATTGGTTCTCCTTCTTTCAAACCCACTTTGATTGTTGGGCTCTTGCTAGCTTCATCCCAAGTGGATTGCACCAATCCTTGCATTGCTTCCTTGATCTTCTTGGTTTTTGATCTTGTAATTGGCCCATCTGGAACTTGCAAAGGATCTTTAAGGCTAGGCCCACCTTGGTTCCCATCACTCTTCGTGTCCTATATCTTTCTGAAAATCATTTCAATCATGAGATACCTAATTGGTTCTCTAATCTCAGTACAACCCTCTTACAGCTTAACCTGATGAGCAGTTCTATGAAAGGTGAGATACCTGAGTCGCTAGGGAAACTTAAGCATCTAAAGGGTCTTTATCTCGGATATAATTCTTTTACTGGTCCTATTCCTCAATCCCTTGGGAATTTATCTGAAATGCAAACTTTTATACCTCTTCCAAAATCAGTTAAATGGAACCATTCCTCAATCCCTTGGGCTTCTCACAAATTTAGAGTTCTTAGACCTAACAAACAAGTTGGGTTGTTCGGGTTCGAGTCAGAATGGGTCATCCTAAATGAGTTGCAAAACCTATGACCTTTACCCAAACTTTTGAGGGTCGGGTTAACCCGGTATGACTCGTATTTTTTTACATACCAAAAATATAATAATAATAATAATAATAATAATAATAAAAACTTTAGTACATTGTCTTTATCTTCATTTCAATACAAATACAAATAAGAAAACAAATAAACAAAAACACTAAAAAATAAAAGTCAAATAATACATAAATTCTTAAGTTTACACATGTCAATATTCATTAATCTTATCATCACCACAAGAACAGGATAAACAAAATGAGATGCCCTGGACCATATCAACCTCCTTAACTAAACTTATCGGATGTAAGATATGAAATAAAGTTAAATACCTACAAATATAACTAATTATATAAAACTTTAAAAATAAAACATAACATGTTAGGATAAGAAAAACAAGTATATAATTATATGAATTGCACCTCAATCTACTCAATATTAGTAGTAGATCCAACAATGGAAATTTATACTTGAGAATTGCACCTGACAAGTAATTTTGTCAATATTTTCATCTATAATAATACTAATTTTTAATATAAATTTAGTATACAATGAAGGTCAACAAAGAATTAAAATTTTATAACTACAACTAATCTATAAATGGATCAAATATCATCTTCAAATCCATATAACCAACATCAAGTACAAATCAAAACTTCCACATCTCTAGCAAAAAGATTGATACAAAGTAAAGATTTTACCTCCAATACTAAAAGTTGGTTCAAAAGCAGCCATAGTTATAGAAATGCTCAAGAGATCGTGTGTCATTAAAAAGAGCTCATACAATTGATTGTAATTTTGTTTCCACCAAAAGAAAACTTCTAGCTTTACTTATTACTATCGGTTAAGTCCAAATTCTTCCAAATACATACAAGTCCAATTAATAATCAAATTCATAATCATTCAAAAAACAAACTTTCATAATAGTCAAATTGTCAACACATTTAAACAAAAATAAGAAAGACAAAAAATAAAAAAAAAAATTGCGAAAATAAATCCCTTTGAAAAACAAACAAGTCAACTCTTGTAACCCGTAGGTTGACCTGAACCGATCCAACTCGACTCAACATGGTGTTTTAGTGGGTCGGGCATGGGTTGACCCTGTTTTGTTCATGGGTCCAAAAATTCCAATCTATACCCATATTTTTTCTTCAGGTTCATCAGGTCTACTAAGAAGGAACAATGGTGAAATTGGAAAAGGTAGGGGGAGAGAAAAAAATATTCATACGGTGGAGATAGAAAATAATATTTAAATTGAATGGAGAAAGGAATAAAGAACCTGATATATGTGTGTGAAATGTTTTAATAGTAGTACAAAAAAAAAAAAATAAAAAAAAAAAAAAAAAAAAAAAAGTGGGGGTTCTTTTAATTAGAATTTGACTAAATGAATATTGAGGTTGATTGATGTGAATGCTTTTAGAATTTGCCTAAATTTTTGCCTAACTCAGTAACTCCGGTTAAATTGTTGTTATCACAATCACAACAAAATCATGTCTAACACTTGTTAAAAATATTGTGTCTCTAGTATTATTTTATGCTAGTCATAAACAAAAGCCCAATTTCAATCAAATTTAACTAATTTAATTGTGGGATGGCAATGGAACACTAATTACAACCTCGAACGTTAACCATTTTCTAGCTTTGCAAAGTTGCAGATGGATGTTATATGGAAACAAGAACAGAAATATATATAATGCATAATGAATTAAGTAGTTGATCCAAAGACCTTGTGTTAAGACCCCAAATCCCTATACCTTACTCTTAAGCCTTGCATGGCCTCGGGTTAGGATAGCTCTTTCTATTTCCATGCATGAAGTGGCATTTTAAGTCCACATTACATTGATACTAGGGTACAAGCTATTAAGGCTTGAACCAAAGTTAGTTAATTGTTGCTTTGAGTAGTAGTACATAGTTGGTTAAGAACTATGCTACTAGTGATTATATTGTTACTGCTGTGGGGTGTTGTACATCCTAAGCAAGATCCTCCAATAGGAGGATGATCTAGAACAGCCAATGGGGTGCTAGCATGCTTAATGCCATGCACCCCGAGACTATAACAGAATGGAAATGCCATTCTGCATGTCTTCTTCATCCAGAAATTAATACAAGTTTAGTATTCCTTTAGACTAGTCCTAGAGTAAGTTTCTTAGCTTGATTCACTTAAATGCTTCCATAAGTTGAAGAAGAAGGATTTGGAAGGGCAACTGAGATAGAATCATTGAGGATCCTATCAATTGGTATCAGAGCAAGTTCAGATCATGGTGCAGGAGACCCGAAGTGGTGTACCCCCTGGTGTGCTATCAGACAATCTGCAATCAATCCAGCAACAATTGGATGATCACACTACTGTGATTGGATCCATGGCAGCTAGGATGGAGAGGATGGAAGACTCATTTGCTGCTCTACAAGCCATTCTCGAGGAGAGGCTTCCACCAAGAACAGCAATACAGAACAATGGTGTTAATCCAATGGCTGATCCAGGAAGTCCAAGTGCCTGATATAATTCCTAACCAACAACCAGAAGTGCAGAACCAGCCTCCAGCAATGCAGATAGATGGAAAATAGAGTTCCAATTGGAGCAGAAGCCAGAAATGCCATGCCAGGAAGACCTCCCTTATATGAAATGTTCCCTGACCTCAATCAGCAAAGACACCCCATACCAGTGGGTGAACCAATCGAACCAGGATTTGAAAGGCCAATTGGAGGACCCATACTACATCCAGGGCAGAGAAATGGGTTCCCAAGGCAACCACCACCTTACTGGGCACCAATAGAACAGCAAGGTGAAGTACCTTGGCCAAGGAAGAGAGTTTCCAAAGACAACCAGAGCCATACTATTATCCTGCTGAAATTCCTCCACCAAATGGCAATGCTGTCCAGTTCAGAGAGCCAATGGAACCTCCATGGATGCAAGGGGGTGGTGAGAATCTTTGGCATGAACCGAGAGGAGGAAGAAGGGGTTATGGAAGACCAATGGACCAAGCTGCAATGCACCACAGAGGAACACTATGGACAGAATCAAGCCTATCAACCTTGGCAGCAAGGTAGGCAAGCTGGAGTGCCCAGACCCATGAAATTAGAATTTCCTAGATTCAAGGGAGGTGACCCAAACCCTTGGATTTACAAGGCAATCCAATATTTCCATTATTACCAAGTGCAAGATGCAGAAAAGGTAATGCATGCTTCTTACCATCTTGATGATGATGCATTAATTTGGTTCCAAGATAGTGAACATGTCATTACTTGTTGGGATGAATTTGTTAGAACTATATTGCTTAGGTTTGGGCCTGCAAGTTATGATGACCCCATGGAATCCTTGACCAAATTAAAGGCATACAACTTCTGTTATTGCATATAAGGGACAGTTTGAGTCCATAAGTAACAGGGTTAGGAACTTGTCTGATATGCATAAGCTGAGTTGCTTCATGAGTGGACTTAAGGATGAAATAAGGCTGGCAGTGAAGATGCAAGGGCCCAGAGACTTAAGTGAGGCTTATGCCTTAGCTAAAAATACAAGAAGAGTATCTCAATCACTTGCAAAAGAAGTCAGAGATCACAGTATGAAGGGAATAGGAGCAACTGGTCTCAGCAGAACCTAATATCAGGGAATGCTAGAGTTGAAAGCAAAGGAATTGAGCCTAGACAACTTAATCCTCAAACCCCCACTGCCTGTGCAGAAACTTAACACCAGTGCAGATGTCTGAAAGGAGGAAAAAGGGGCTTTGCTACAACTGTGATGAGAGAATGGAGTACTAACCATAAATGCAGAACCATGAAGTTGTACATCATGGAAGAAGTGGACTTAGATGATGACCTTGAGCAGGTGATAGAAGAAGAATCAGAACTGACAGAAGAAAGTGAAGAATCTGCTGAGATCACCCTTTGTGCCTTGTTGGGCAGTACATCTCCATCCACTATGAGGGTAGTAGCATGCATCAATGGAAAGAAGGCAGTGGTGCTCATTGATACTGGTAGCACACATAATTTCCTTGACTATGAACTAGCTAAGTCCTTAAGGTTTGGCATTGATACCTCCAGCTGTTTTGGGGTTAAAGTGGCCAATGGAGAAGTGATTAGGACCAAAGGAGAGTGCAAAGACATCCAATTCAAGGTACAAGGTTTGGAATTGAAGGTGAACTTTAACTTGCTAAGCTTTGGGTGGTTGTGGAATTGTATTGGGAACTCAATGGCTGAGTACTTTAGGGATGATTAGCTGGGACTTCAGCCAAGTTGTTAATGGGGTTTATATACCAAGGAAAACAGATTTGGTTGAAAGGTTTGAAGACACCTAAACCTGAGTTACAAGGAAGCAAACAATTTAGCAAAGGGTCTCCTACACAAGGGTTATTATTGCAAATCATGCAATGTAATCTCTGTCAAGGGACTGAGCTTACCAGAAGGTGATGTGCAGGAAGTTGCTGGAGGAGTTCCAAACTGTATTTGAGGAACCACAAGGGCTGCCACCCAACAGAGGACATGAGCATCAGATCATGCTCAAGGCAGAAGCTAAACCCACAAGCCAAAGACCTTATAGATATCCTTTTTACCAGAAAGGAGAGATTGAAAAGATTGTACAAGAATTACTAAAATCAGGATGCATCAAGACCAAGTCTGTCCCCATTTGCATCACCTGTCTTATTAGTAAGGAAGGCAGATGGAAGCTGGAGAATGTGTGTTGATTATAGGAGTCTAAACAAGGATACCATCAAGGACAAGTTCCCCATCCCTGTGGTAGATGAATTATTGGATGAATTGCAAGGTTCTAACATTTTTTCCAAGCTGGATTTAAGGTCTGGTTACCACCAGATCAGAATGAAGGAGTTAGACATTGAAAAGACAGCATTTAGAACACATGAAGGCCATTATGAGTTCTTAGTAATGCCCTTTGGACTGACTAATGCACCATCCACATTTCAAGCACTCATGAATGATGTGTTCAAACCATTTTTGAGGAAATTTGTGCTAGTTTTTTTTGATGATATTCTGGTATACAGTCAGAGTTTGGAAGAGCACAAAATTCATCTCAAAACAGTGTTGCAGGTGCTGCTTGATCACCAGCTGTTTGCCAAGAAAAGTAAATGTGTTTTTGCAGTTGGGGAAGTGGAATATTTGGGTCATGTGATCTCTGGAAGAGGAGGTGCAAACTGATCCTAAAAAGATAGCTGCTATGGTCAATTGGCCAAAGCCTCAAACCTTGAAGGCTTTGAGAGGGTTCTTGGGCTTGACAGGTTATTACAGAAAATTCATTAGAGGCTATGGACAAATAGCTTCACCCTTGACAGAATTGTTGAGAAAGGATGCATTCAAGTGGAGTGAAAAGGCAGAGATGGCTTTTGAGAGACTCAAGGAAGCATGTAGTCAACCACCTTGTTTAGCACTGCCAGATTTTAGTAAAACATTTGTGGTGGAATGTGATGCTAGTGGTTATGGAATAGGGGCTGTGTTAATGCAGGTGGGAAGACCCTTGGCTTTCTATAGTCAAGCCTTGAAAGGAAAGGCTCTATTCCTTTCCACCTATGAGAAAGAGCTCATGGCCTTAGTGTTATCAGTTAAGAAGTGGAGGCCTTATCTTTTTGGCCAAAACTTTGTGATTAAAACTGATCAACAGAGTTTAAAACACCTGCTGGAGCAAAGGATTGGTACTCCAATGCAGCAGAAATGGATTTCAAAGCTATTGGGTTATCACTTTGTTGTTGAATTCAAGAGGGGCAAGGAGAATGTAGTAGCTGATGCACTATCTAGACAAGTTGATACTGATTTGATGACAGAAGTAGAAAAAGAAACAGTTCAATTGCAGGCACAAGCACCAAATCACCAGCTGGACCAAAGTAGCAGTCTTTATGCTATCTCTTTCCCATCCCCAACTTGGTTAACTGAGCTCAAGAACAGCTACCAAGAAGATCCTGTGACTAAGGACCTTATGGCATCTGTTTCTACTGATCCAGACCCACAAGGTGCTGTAACATACAAGAATGGACTGCTATTACACAAAGGAAGGCTCTATCTTGGTGAGAATTGCACCTTGAAGCCAAAGGTGTTAGCCTTATTGCATGACAGTCCCTTAGGAGGGCATTCTGGTTACCTAAAGACTTACCAAAGAGCCAAGAAGGATTGGTTTTGGAAAGGAATGAAGCAAGACATCAAATCCTATGTCAAGGAATGTGATACTTGCCAAAGGATCAAATCAGAGACAACTAGACCTGCTGGTCTGTTACAGCCCCTGCCTATACCCCCAAGACCTTGGTATTCCATTAGTATGGACTTCATTGAAGGTTTACCAAAGTCTAATAAGCAAAATGTTATTCTGGTAGTAGTTGACAGATTAACTAAAGTTTGTCCATTTCATGGCCTTAGCTCACCCATACACTGCAGCTAAGGTAGCAGACCTATTCATGAAGAATGTCTTCAAGTTACATGGAATGCCCACCTCTATAGTGAGTGATAGAGACACTGCCTTCACAGCAAATTTCTGGCAGGAACTCTTCAAAATCCAAGAGGTAGAGTTAGCTATGAGCTCTTCCTATCATCCACAAACAGATGGCCAGACAGAGGTGGTTAACAGGAGCTTGGAGCAGTACCTAAGAGCATTTGCTGGTGACAAACCAAGTCTGTGGGTGCACTGGTTACCCATGGCAGAGTTTTGGTTTAATACCAATTATCATACCTCCACCAAAATGACCCCATTTGAAGCCTTATATGGTTATGAACCACCAACTGTGAATGGATTATATCCCTGGTACTACTAAGGTAGCAGCAGTGGATGACTATCTACACCAACAACAGGGAATTATTGGGTTACTAAAGGAGAATTTGCTGTCAACACAGTCCAGAATGAAGTCACAAGCAGACAAGCACAGGCTGGAGAGATCTTTTCAAGTGGGAGAATGGGTTTTCTTAAGGTTGCAGCCCTTTAGACAGAAATCAGTAAGCAGGAAGCATGGGAAGCTTGCTGCAAGGTTCTATGGGCCTTTCCAAATTGTAGAGAAGGTTGGGGCAGTGGCATACAGACTGGAGCTACCAGAAGAAGCCCAAATCCACAATGTGTTCCATGTCTTCTTGCCTTAAGCCTAAACTGGGCCAGTCAGTGCTCCCTATTGCCAAATTGCCCCCAATTGGACTCTATGGGACACCTATCACCTGAACCAAGCAGAATTTTGGATCAAAGGACCATCAAGAGGAGGAGGCATGGGTCTGCTACTGAAGTCTTAGTCCAATGGGAGGGTTCAACTCAAGAAGATGCCACTTGGGAACTACTCTTCAAGCTGCAACAGCAATACCCTCACCTTGTGGGCAAGGTGTTTTAAGGGAGGGGCATTGTTAAGACCCCAAATCCCTATACTTACTCTTAAGCCTTGCATGGCCTCGGGTTAGGATATCTCTTTCTATTTCCATGCATGAAGTGGCATTTTAAGTCCACATTACATTGATACTAGGGTACAAGCTATTAAGGCTTGAACCAAAGTTAGTTAATTGTTGCTTTGAGTAGTAGTACATAGTTGGTTAAGAACTATGCTACTAGTGATTATATTGTTACAGCTGTGATCTAGAACAGCCAATGGGGTGCTAGCATGCTTAATGCCATGCACCCCGAGACTATAACAGAATGGAAATGCCATTCTGCATGTTTTTTTCATCCAGAAATTAATACAAGTTTAGTATTCCTTTAGACTAGTCCTAGAGTAAGTTTCTTAGCTTGATTCACTTAAAGGCTTCCATAAGTTGAACAAGAAGGATTTGAAGGGCAGCTGAGATAGAATCATTGAGGATCTTATCACCTTGTAGACACTGAATGTAAGTGTCTAAAGATCTCTCTTACACGCCATTCAACTTGGCCTGGTTACATAGTAATATAGTATCAAGTGTCCAAGGAGAAGTTAACTAAAAAAAAAAAGCCAAATTACATAATCACCCCCTAAGGTTTGGCTCAGTTGCAAACAGACCCCTTGGGGTTTTGATTTACTGGTGGGTAAAGTTTGCAGACTCAGGAAGTCGATGTGGGTAAAGTTTTTTAGAGTGATTTACTGGTGGGATGTATTTGAAACTGAAGTTTTTTTTTTTTTTAAGGAAAATTTGAAAGTGCAGTTTAAAGTTTCTAGGAGATGAATTGAATATTATTACTAATAATTATATTTTAGAAGAATAGAGAAAGAATCAAAGACTTATTTTGTTGAATTTTTTGTTTCTCATCTGGGTTTGCTAGTTTTGTTCATTTCACTTTGAATTGTTAGAAATGTTTGTTGAATTCACTTATTTGGCTATTGACTAGTAGTGTCAATTTTCAGTACTTGGTCATTGTATTCAATTGAGAGGACGAAAAGAAGAAGAAATGAAGGAAAGAGAGTCAGTCAACGGTGGAATGTGAAGAAAATGTAGAGGAAATGAAATGGGGAAAAGAAGGAAATGGACGGGTTGTAGAAAGAGAAAAAGAGGAGGAAAATAGAAAGATAAAGTAAAAAAAGGGCACTTGCCTTTACATTTCCTACATTCAATGTGTCTTACATCCATTTAAAAATTGAGAGGGACGCGTACCCTCTAGCATTTTCAAGGATCTTAAACAAGAGTTTTTTTAATCAAATTTTTTTTTTTTCCCCATCCTATTTAAAGATTTAATATGTGTCCATTCAAGTCCAAGAATAAATGTAGATGTTAAATATTAAAAGAAAAATTACAACAACTCACTCACTACATTATAAAAAATGGGAACAAAAACAACTCAACTTTGTCGAACAATTCTACCGGGCTTAATAAAAGATAGCCTCATCACATGCACTACACATGTGCTTAGAGCCTTTCTTTTCTAAATCAAAATTTTCCTTTTGATTGGTTTTGAGATATCAAGATTTACTCTACTCGCAAATGTCGCCCCCACCCTATGCCCATGCCTGGCACATCCATCTCTAAGACATTGCCAAGTGACCTACCAGTGTGTTCACCCACCTCTTTCACCATAGAAACGAAAAGAAGGTTGTGAAGTTAGAGCATTTTTTGTTAAATTGAAGTTTTAAAGGTTGGGTTATACCATCAAATTCTCACACCAGGAATTTTTTTTTTTTTTAATCAAAACACCAAGGTGCACCTTTGAGGATTTTCTCATATTTCCATACCAAAATAAGGGTAAACTTCATAGCCTCGATATGAGAATTCTTAAATGTTAACAATTTCCCAAGTAAACAAAATTCACCATGCTCTCTTGGCCGTAGGAAAAGGGAATTAAGGAATTAATATATATACTAGGAGCGATCAGTATAGTTATCGTCGTCGACTTTTCAAAACCCTATTGACAATCACACCGAACTATCGGTTTTGTAAAGCAACCATTGACATCGTTGTCGATATTGTCTGAAACCGGCAGAAGTAGTGACAATGGTATGGCACGAACGGTTTGGTTGGTGCTCAATTTTGATGGACAACCCTAGAAGAGACTAAACAAAAAAATAAATAAATAAATAAAAAGCAAAAATCCAATAACACCATATAAGTTAGGGTGAATTGTCATTTTCGTAGCTAAAGTTTAATTTTGCCAATTCATTCCTTAAACTCAAGCTTTAATGTCAAAATAGTCATTCCATCCATTGATGTGTATAACATTGTCATTAAGTTCAACTAAACGATCTTATATTACATATGTGAATAATGTCACTTTTATAAACAATAATAAATAGGGCGACCAACTTGATAGAAATGTTAAGATTTAAGACTAAATGAAAAAAAAAAAAAAAAAAAAAAAAAAAAAAAAAAAAAAAAAGTCAAATTACAAATTACACCCTTTAAGTTTGGTCAAAGTTCAATTCAATCCTCTAAGTTTTAACCGTTTCAATTTAGTTCTCTAAGTTTGGTTTGGTTTCAATGTAGTCCTCTAAGTTTTGACCGTTTCAATTTAGTCCTCTAAGTTTGTTTTCGTTTCAATTTAGTCCTCTAAGTTTATTTTTGTTTCAAAAACTTAAAAACAAAAACTAATAAAAATTATTTATAAAAAAAAATTGTGAAAAAAATAAAAAGTTAAATGACTTACTTGAAACGAAATCAAACTTAGAGTACTAAATTGAAATGGTCAAAACTTAGAAGACCAAATTGAATTTTAACCAAACTTAGATGACTAAATTGAAACGGTCAAAACTTAGAGTACTAAATTGAACTATGATCAAATTTAGAGGGTTTAATTTGTTATTTGACAAAAAAGAAGAAAAAAAAAGAAGAAGAGTTTTTAAGGATGAAAATGGCAATTCACACTCCATCTTAAAGGTATGATTGGATTTAAAATAAAAAAGGTAACTTAAACTAACACTTCAAGTTTATAGTGAAATTAAATTCAGCACACTCTATTTTTTAAATTAACACTATACCTCAAAATGATTACTGCTCTATTTTTTTGGAACTAAATATAAATTACTTTGAAATTTTATGAGTGGAGTGTTATTTATTAAAAATAGAGGGCAGTAAGTTTAGTTTTACAAAACTTGAAAGCGCGTCTGTGTAAGTTACCGAAATAAAAATAAAAATTCTCCGCCGCATAGACCCAAGTCCAAAGTCCGAACCCGGAAAAACGAAAAAGAAGAAAGAAAGAAAGGAAGAAAGAAAATTCAAAATGTTTCACAAACCCACCAAATGAAAACGACCAAAGCCCTAGACGTGTAGAGAAAGATTTTACTTCAACATTCCTCTGCGATTTCTCTTTTCTCGTCCCTCGCAATCGCCAGAACCATTCTCATTTCACAGCGATTCGTGTACGGACGACAACGACGACGTTTTCTTCGCAGATCTGAGGTAATAACTTTTTAGCTCCAAAAATCTTTATCTAATTTCTTTTTTATTTTTTATTTTCTCGCTGATTGAATCGTTTAATTGTTACATTCGTGGTGGGAATAGTTTGATAAGCGATTCTTTCATATTTATTTGATCGGTTTATTTTGGATTTATTAGGGTTTCAAAATGCTTTATAGCCTTTGTAATTTATGAATTTAAATATTTATGTGTGTATTTTTTGGATTAATTGGAATTATTAGGTTGATTATTAGGAACTATGCTAACAAGTTGGCTTGTTTGTTTGTTTACTGATAGGAAGAGATTGATTGATAATTATGTTGTTTCTTAGGGTTTAGGGTGCGATGAATGAAGTGGTCGATAATAGAATTTATATTTACTTATTGGACGTAAAGATTTTTGTTGTTAAATCAATGGTTTTTTTTATCAAAGAATCAAAAAAAAAGAATTTGATGCACATTCTATGGATTTCTGCACATCGAAGAGACCGGAGATCATTTACAATATGTTCTTTGTGCTTTGGGTGTGAGAGGTCCCGGGTTCAATTCTCGGAATGCCCCTTATAATAATTTTGAGTTCCAATCAAAATGACATGATGAGATTATAGTTATGACGAGGAGTCTCTTCAAGGCAGGGTCCCTCGGACCCACCCTTGAGTAGTAAACCCTAGATACACAATCCCATCCACCAGAATTGTGTATTGGGTAATCTAGGGGAAGCTTCTAGAGGAGATTGAATCCATGATGTTTGAGTCTAATCTGAGTAGAAACTTTGTTATTATGGGCAAAGCTGAGATGGTACTTCTTTTCCTTGTAAAGGAGGACATAGAGACAGGGTAGGTGTTGGGATTTTGGGGATTTATTGGATAAGTGAGTTAAAGGTATTATGTCGTTTTGTGAAGGAAAAAAGAAGAAGAAAAAAACACACTTTATTCTTTAGATGAGAGGCATAGAATAGGAAAGAAATCTGAATGTGCTCTGAGGCTGCTTGTGTATGGACACTGGTTCATCCTTGGGATTTAGTTGTGTGAGGTGATGTAAAGCTTAAAAGAATATCATGATGAAGGCTGAAAGAATTTAGTTTGGGTTCGTCAGGGAAAACTTATGATAAAATAGAATGTACAAGGACTGGTTATATTGGTTTTGTTACTTTTTTTTTTGATAGGTATATTGGTTTTCTTACTAATAGCGTAAAGCTTTGTTGTATTGATAAATAATGGATTTGGTGGTCTTTTTGTTTGGTTGGTAAGCTAAAGAAAGACAGTTGAGTGGTCTCTTTCTATTCTCTTAGAATTTTAATCTATGGATCAGCTTCACTATGTCTAGAACTGTTTCTTTTTTTTGATAAGTGTCTAAAACTATTTCTTAGTTGCTTGTTTGTTCATATGGCTTATGAAAAATCTTGTTATTTTGAGCTTTATTTACACATTTTCTCTTTGAACCTCCAGCTGTCTCTTGCTTTTATATCCCTATATTAAATATCATCGACTAATTTTACAGTTTGATTAGTGCTCCATTATGTTATGAATGGTTCTAGTAAAGAGCTATAGAGATGGGAAAAAAGAATGACTATCAGCTACATCTTTGGTCATGATTGTTTATCAATTGATATTCCAGAAGTGGATGGTTTCTTAATTTAAATAGAAGGGGAGTTACAAAATAAGATAATGTTCGGTTTGCTATGACTTTGATCGGTTACAACTTTTGACACATTTTCCATTTGTTATTATCTGTTTTCCAAAACTTCGTGTCTGTAGCTAATGTGTGTGGTATGACATATGCCAATTATTATTGAATTTAATTGATTATCTTTTAGGTTGTTTATTTATTTATTTTGTGCCCCCTTTTCGGTTTCATTTTGAGGTTTGTTTTCTGATTGAACTGTAGTCTTCCTTGTAATTTCTTTGCAGTTAGATGTTGTATATTGCTACTGAAGCTGCATTTTTTCATAGTCAAATTTTGTGACACATGTTTGATGGAAGATGACGGTTCTGATGGATAATTCTTTGGATTTATCATTGAGGGAGCGTGTTCAACGTCTTTACAACAAGGTGTGTCATTACTTTTATTGCAAGTATATTATTTTATATTTTTAAAGATGTTTTAACTTTTGGGCCATGTGTTCTCAAGTTTTCTGATGGTGTTTATATGTCATTTGTGGATGTATGTTCATTCTTAGTATGTCGTGTTTGCTTCATTTTTTTCTTCTTCCTCCCTCTTATTGTTATTTTTATTCTTTTGTTCTCCAAATATCTGGAGGAGTTAGTCGCTTTGCAACTTAGCCATCATGCATGAGAAAAAATGTCAATATATATTTGGAAACATACTGATGCGAGGAAGGAAAGAAAAGGAGTCATGGAAAATTTAGTTTATCATATATTTGCTGTGAGGAGCTAAAAATTAAGCTTATCAGATATATGTCATAAGGGGTCTTTATTGGATTTATTATGAGTAACTGGTTACGCTGTTCCAGCTGGTTGCTTACTATGAGCAACTTTAAGTCTTTAACTATCAAGTAACTTCTTTTTTGGTAGGGGGTAAGAATTATGAATATCTTTTTATTGATGTTTTCCATGTACTATAGAATGTTGAGTTGGAGAGTAGGCGTAGGAGATCGGCCCAGGCAAGAGTTCCCTCAGATCCCGCTGCCTGGCAACAGATGCGAGAGAACTATGAAGCAATTATACTTGAAGATCATGCTTTCTCTGAACAACATGATGTAGAGTATGCTCTATGGCAATTGCATTACAGGCGAATCGAGGAGCTTCGTGCACATCTGAATGCTGCTCTGACTTCAAATGGTTCAGCCACATCCCAGGGTGGGAAATCTTCTCCAAAACCTGATCGAATCACAAAAATACGCTCTCAGTTTAAAACCTTTCTCTCTGAAGCAACTGGATTTTATCATGATCTGATGTTGAAAATCAGAGCAAAGTATGGTCTACCCCTGAGTTCTTTTCCAGATGATCAAGAGAATCAGATTGTTAAGTCTAAAGATGGAAATAAATCTGCTGAGATGAAGAAAGGCTTGATGTCTTGTCATCGTTGTCTGATTTATTTGGGCGACCTATCACGTTATAAAGGTTTATATGGGGAGGCTGATTCCAAAAGTAGAGATTTTGCAGCAGCATCAAGTTACTATATGCAAGCTTCTTCACTCTGGCCTTCAAGTGGCAACCCTCATCATCAGGTTTTTGTTTCCAATCCATTGTTATCATGATTTTACTTCACCTGCGTTGTATTTTTCATAATTGATTGCCTTATCATGTTTGTGTGCACTCATTTCTGCTTATTTCAGCTTGCAATATTGGCTTCCTATTCTGGGGATGAATTGGCATCAATCTATTGCTATTTCCGGAGCCTGGCAGTTGATAACCCCTTTTCAACTGCAAGAGATAATTTGATTATTGCTTTTGAGAAGGTATTATTTCTTTGGCCTGAAATGAGGTGTTCTTTCATACGTTAGAAATGTGTTTATTGTATTCTTTTGTGAGTACAAAGCCAATTGTCATTATACATACTGATATTTCCCTAGAAGTTATTTTGTGGCTAGAGACATTTAAAAAATGGGGAAAAAGGATGGGGGGAAAGATATGGCTTCTATAGTATATGTGCCAAATTACATAATACTTTTCTCCCTCCCTCAGAATCGTCAGAGTTTCTCACAGCTGCCTGGAGATGTCAAAGCTTCCTCAATCAAGACTGCACCTGTGCGAACATCTGGGAAGGGAAGAGGAAAAGGTGGAGCAATGCCTCCCTTGAAAGACGATAAAACAGATGCAAGTTTTGTCAAGGAGAGTAAATCCAGTATACCTGAGACATTTAAAGCTTTTAGCATTCGGTTTGTCCGACTTAATGGCATACTCTTTACTCGCACAAGGTATTTTTCCTCAACTTTTGTTGCATTTTAGATGTAATCATGAAATAATACCTCTCTGATATTTTTTCTTCTTCATTTTTACCAGCTTGGAAACATTTGGAGATGTTTTCTCTGTGGTTATTAGTGATTTGCTTGAGCTTCTTTCTTCTGGGCCAGAAGATGTCTACAATTTTGGTTCAAGTGCCACAGAGAATGGACTTATGATGGTTAGGCTTATAAGCATTCTCATCTTTACGGTTTACAATGTCAATAGGGAAAGTGAGAATCAGTCGTATGCTGAAATGTTACAACGTTCGGTTCTGCTTCAGAATGCATATTCTGCCACCTTTGAGTTTATGGGGCACGTACTTGATAGATGCATGCAGTTGCATGATCCATCAGAAAGTTATTTACTACCTGGAGTGCTGATTTTTTTGGAGTGGCTAGCTTGTCATCCAGAAATTGTGGCTCACAGTGACGTTGAGGAGAAAGAAGCTACTGCTAGATCATCTTTCTGGAATAATTGCATTTTGTTGTTGAACAAGCTCTTGTCAAGTGGATTCATGTCCATTAATGAGGACAAGGATGAAACTTGTTTTTTCAATATGAGTAGGTATGATGAAGGAGAGACTGCTAATCTGTTTGCATTGTGGGAAGACTATGAATTGAGAGGGTTTCTCCCTCTTGTTCCTGCACAAATGATTCTTGGTTTTTCACGGAAGCAAGTTGGGAGTGATGGTAGCAACAAGGAGAAAAAAGCTCGTTTTCAGAGGATTATAGCAGCTGGAAAGTCTTTTGTTAGTGTAGTTCGGGTTGGGCAAGAATTTATGTATTTTGACCCAAGGTTGAAGAAGTTTGCTATTGGTGCTGAACCTCAAATATCCGATGATTTTGTGCTTCCTAGTTCATTGGAAATGCCTGCATCAAATGGTGTGGAGCAAGAACATCCACTGGAGAAGAAAATGAATGTCGGAGTTTTTACACCAAAGCCACAGTTATATGTTGAAGGAGAAGAGGAGGATGAGGTTATTGTTTTTCAACCATTTGTGACTTATAAGCATGCTGATTTCATTGATCCAAAGTTGTCTTCTTATGATGCTCTTGTCCCTGGTGGTAATGATTCCCAGGGTGATGTGGGAAGTTGTGTTGATTCTGTTTCAGCCCCACTTGATGGTAGAAAATCGGAGAATGCTTTAGATACAATTTTAGGTCCTCCTAATGCGTTCAATGCATGTTTAGGTCCTCCCACATCTCTTGCTTCCATTCTGCCCCAGTATGTGCAATCTGTCCAACCAAGTACTTCAAAGTGGCTGCATGATCAACAACCTTGTCTGTCCAATGGATTGAACAATTTGAATTCAATGGAGAATGGGCGTGTTGTAAAACCTGGTTTGCGAGAACATTTTGGAGTTTTGCAGCATGCAGCACTGTCACTTCCATTCCCTCACTCTGTTAATACTAGTGCTGGGGACGACTTTGCTCAGTTTTCTGATGCTGGGATACCGTCTAAGTTTGATTCAATTATGTATGCCAGAGCCAGCTTTGATAGACCCTCTCTGAACTCATCATCAACCATGGCAGCAAGTTTAAAAAAGAATCCAGTTAGCCGGCCACTGAGGCACTTTGGTCCTCCACCTGGATTTAAGTCTGTTCCTCCAAAGCTCAAAGATGGGTCCTTGTCTGACACGACTTTGAAGATTGAGACCTTGCAGGTGGATGATTATAGCTGGCTAGATGGATATCAGTTGCCATCATCAGCTAAGGGCACCGGGTTTGACAATCCCATCAATCACACAGCACAATCATATCACCAATCAAATAAAGGTAATATGGGGATGATAAATTTTCCATTTCCTGGAAAACGAGTCCCAACATCGCAAGTCCAAGTGGCAAATCAGAATAACTGGCAGGAATACCAGGCTCCTGATCCTCTGAAAGCATACCAGGCACTGCAGCAGCAGCAATTTATGAAAATGAATCAGGATTCTATTCCGCTGCCAAAGCAGTATCAAGGACAATCTCTCTGGGATGGTCACTTCGTGTGAGATCATTATGTGTGGTACGTTTGTAATCAGAATTTTTTTTTTTTTTTTTGAGTTTTCTAATTGAAATTCTTTAGTATCTTTTTGCATAAAGTTCAATTTTGTTATGATTATATTCGTATCATTTTTTCCACATCGAAATTTGCTGATTTGTTTTCAATGTCGAGGTTATGAAGAATCTATTATGGTGAACGATCCTGCGGACTGGTGCAACCAAGTTCAGCCTCAGTTTTTGGCAGTCCTGCAAGTGGTATTAAGTTTTTGTTGGAGAGCATGGATGGTCTTGGAGTGTTGCAGGTGCCTGCTTTTGTCCAGGTCTCTCTCTCTCTCTCTCCCTCTCTCTCATGCATCATGTTTTGCGTACACCTTTAGTAATATGCCCAAACATGTACATCATGTATGCATATAGGTTTTGTGACAAGTGAAACTACCTTAGTTGCAATTTCGGGTAACTGACCTAAAATATATGTTATTCACTGAACTGTAGAATTTTGATTAGTATATCTGCAATGCACATAGACGGGTGGCAATCTGAGCAATTATGATGCAATCTGGGTTTGATCAGTTTGTGCCATGAGACAACTGGCATCCCATGTTGCTTACTTTGTTAATGCACTTAATCAGCGTCCTGAATAAATTTCCTTCTATTTTTAAACAGCTTTTGCTGAGCTCCCCAGATTGGCTGATGGTGAGAAAAGGAGAGCTGGTTTTGGAAATGAGAAATTTACTGAAAATAACTGCTTTCCTGGTTGGATGGGTTGGTCGTATAATGTGTACCATGCATTTTGTGTGGGGTTGAACCAACGTCTGGAGTTGAGTTTAAAGAAAGTAGCTATTCTACGTACTGTCCACGGAAAAGTTGTTTCAGAAAGGCGTGCTACTAGTCAATGCCATAGTTCCTGTACCAGGCAACTGATTGGTAAAAGTTATGTAGGCAAGCTTCTAGCTACTGAATTTTAAGGTTTGTGGAAAAAGGATCTGGATATTATGTTGGTGGATTTGGGATGTTAGGTGATAAATAAGTATGCTATACAAGTAGAGACGCATCAGTGTTTTCTAAACCAGTATGGTTATTGTCATTCTCTCTTACTGCTGTCATGTTTCTGTGTATGCTTGACATTGCTTTTGATGTTGCAATTATTTCCTTGTGGGTCAATTTGGAGGATATTTGTTTGGCTGTTGTTATTTCTGATCTTTACCTAATTTTTTTTTTAGTATTCTTTATTCAATTACTGTTACTCTGGGAGCTCCATCTACCGTTTCAAAACCTTTCAAAATAGTTAGATTCACAAACACGTGTAATTATGGGGATAAAATCTCAGATGACTATTGCCAGGGAAACACAAAAAAAAAAAAGAAAGAAAAAGAAAAATAGCTCATAAATTTACCCTAATTTAGGGTCTTTTTATTTTTCTTTCCCTTTTGGGGTCACATCCACTATTAGTAACTAAATGCACATCATTTTTTTATACAAGGATTTCATGGATAGTAAATGAGTGGGTAACTGAATGGGTTTTAATTTGGGTCATGGATTATGCCACTGGTCAACTGCCTACACGTAAAAAAAAAAAAAATGTCAACTCAATTAAAAAATTGACACATCATTAATTTGTTAGCTATATATACATAAAGTTAATGAAAATAAACGGAATGACCAAAGGTGCATGATTTTGGAACGTTGGGGATCAATTCTGCTCGTTTTAAACGTTAGAGACCAAACGTGCAATGTGTGTTTAGAGACCAACAATGTATTTAACTTTAAATTCTATTTGTGACTATTGAATGCCTAGATGAATTTGAAACCTCTACATGCATTAAGCAACTTAAAAATTATGAGAGGCATGTCTTATTTTGCTATTGATTCATTAATTTAACTTTTTCTTTGTTGTCATGTCATCGTGACGTGGTAGGGCCTATCATTAGATTTGAGTCATTTAAGACCCCCTTCATAGTCTAATGTTACACAAAAATAAAAATATTAAAAACTCATGTAATTACTATTCAATGTGATATGAGTTATCAACGGATGTGACAAAGTTAAAGTCACGTGTGACCTTGTTATTGTCTTATTAGAAATGACCAAAAAATGAAATTAACCTTGTCACTATCTAACGTGAACACAAAAATAAAAATAAAATAAAAATGGTAGAAATCGTGGAGTTATTGTTCAATGTGACATGAGTTATCAATGGATGTGTCAAAGTTACTGTCACGTATGACATTGTTATTGACTATTAAAAGTGAAAAAATAAAATAAAATAAAATAAAATAAAAGTTATAGAAAATGAGGAATATGAGTTATCATATGACGTGACAAAGCCTATCATTGGATTGATGTAGACACGGTTTTGTGTGACCACTTCATTGTTTAAACTTTAATGTGAACACAAAAATAAAAACATTCATAGGAAATCATAGAATTTATTTTTGCTAAAGCTAGGAAATCATAGAGTTGTTGTTTAATGTGAAATGAAACATATGACCTATTACTATTCAAAAAATAAATAAATAATATTTACTTACTACAAAATATGACATAAGGTTACTCACAAATGTGATGCATATTCTGTTATATGTGACTTTATTACTATGCAAAGTATGTTAATCCGTGATTCCCGATTAACTATTAGAGGTATTATATTTAAAAATGTGGATATAGTAGAATTTCCTCCATATAGGGCTCGTAAGAGAAAGACATTGAGGTCAGTATATGTTTGCTGCTTTATATATTTCTATTTTCATAGGGGAATAAATTCTCATCTATGCATCCTAGGCTCCTAGCCTTCTCATGTATTGTATAACAAGCCAGTGGACCAAATGAAAAGAAAATAGAGAGAGAGAGAGGGTGTGAGATATTATTAGAACAAATAATTAATAAATACAATTTTCATATATACAATTCATTTGAAAACAAATACCATAAATCACACATCTCTTTATCTTTTGAGATAAAAGAATTGATCAAAACAATAGATTTTGATGTAGTTATACAATTGGACACACCTCTGCTTATGTTTACAGCATTTTCTATAATATGCTAACACATATCATATATCTATAGATGTATATAAGGCAAAGGAAAGAATAGAATGAACAACAGGACCAACCAAAATTATGTGGAGCTTAGCCCTGAAAGCCACAGATGGTCTTCCAAATGGCGATACTCTAGCCGGAACAGGATGCTACCGGCAACCTGAGGCAGTGCTGTCAAATGCAGACTTCTTGATGTATATGATATGATGAACTGAAATGCAAAAGCTAATTGCTTGATGTCTTTCAAGTGTCTTCTGTAAAAATTTTATATATGAAGTCTCGGAAGCGCCTTGAATATTGTTTGGGATCAACAGCTGATATAGAAGTCGGGTCGTATTGGAAGGACTTGTATGCATGCTCAAGCTTCTTGCTGATATCATAGTCTTGAAGAATGTCAATTACTCCAAAAAACATAATAACATTATAATACTCCCCAGTTGGTTCTCCTACGAGCTGAAATTCACATTCATTTCTTCTCACAGTCTTTTCCACACGTGCTGGCATGTTCAAGCCTAATTTAATACTAGACCACCTGCAATACACAATACACAACTATGTCAAAACAAATTTTTTCCCTATTTTGAATGACAACCGTAATGTCTGATCCTTGTATAATCCAGGTTAAATTAATTATGTGATGCTAATTAAAACAAGTTATGTGGAACTTTTTCACATTTTGACAAGCCTCAAAAAGGACTGTTGAGTAATGCTTATTGAATTCTAAGGGTGAATCTTTGTAATCATTGAGTAGAAATGGTTGGTAAGTATTTTTCTTAGTTGCATAAGTTAGACACTGATTGATATTAAAAAAATGTTACTTTGGAGGGGCATCAAGGCCATTTCATCCTCCCCGATGATTACTCTCTCTTATTATTGCTCTTCATTAGATGTTTCCCTTCCCAATGAAGAATGTTATTCTCATTTTGTACTCCTCTTACTATTCTAATAGATCTACATGTTTTCTTATCGAAAAGATATTCATGAATATATAGATATATAATTTTGGCCAAGAGTCTTGTAACTCTGTGACATTGCTTTTGCTCTCCCTTATAAGGAGGAGTAGGATTCAAATCTCCTATCTTCTATTGTTGTAACTATCGAATTATCAAGAAAAACAAAAAAGCTATATAATTTTACATGGATGCTGTTTCACATATTGATTGATCACTGTTTAATGATTTAATATAGACAATTCACCTGGATGGGTCTAAAAAAAGTTGATCCATGTCAACTCTTGAAAGACGAGGACCTCCTTCACTATCAGAGTCACCTGCAAGAAGAAAAACAGTCTATTGTTGTTAAAAAAGAAAAAAGAAAAAAAAAAGCATAAATATGATGATATTAACAGAAAGTCAAAGTAATCTTGTGAAAGATTGAAAATTGACCAGTAGGAGTCTGAGCTCCAGAAGGAACTAAGTCACCAGCAGTTGATATTTCTCTGAAGTGAAGACCAACCAAAAGACTATAGTCCATAATTCTCTCCTGCTCAAGAAACTCACAGTCCCTATCAATTTGCCTGCAGGAACATATGCACATTTAGGAAGGCCAAGAAAGGAAAATAGAAAAAGGAAAGCAATGCTTTATTTGGTGCCAAAACTCTTGGATTTGCAATGGTTTTTATAGTGATAGAAAGGCATAATCTATATTCCACCTGCAAAACTCTTGAAACCATGATTTCTGCAGCCGGAATAAAAAGTTCAAATCAAGGTCTTTAAGGATAGTGGTTTCATCAATCTCTGTCTCTGGCTTATCTGTTGTGCGGCCAAGGGAAGATCCCTTCAAATCAAAGCGTCTATGGATGGTATAGTCAGTACGAAACAGATTCCCCATTATGATGAAGCGTACCTATATCATCAACCACATTACATATGAGCATAATGTGAATCAAAAACACATACTAATTGATGCAGCTACTAAAACTTTGAAACTGATAGTATGATAATGGTAATATTGCTTCATATTATTGAATAAAAAAAGGTAAGAAATGATGTCCTTGTCTCTTTCATACAAGCTTTTTTGCAACATGTTAATTTTTATGGCAGTACTAGCACATCTACCTTCTTCTGGATAGTTCCAGTTAGCTTTACACAATGCAGACCATAAAATTTGGTTACTAGAGTGTTTTCGAAGGCTCGAACATGGTTATAATAGGCTGAAAGCATCCTTAAAAGCACCTGCCACATGAAACCAATTGCTGAATTCTGTGTAGAAACAGTATTAAAAGAAAAACAGGAGGGGCAAAACTATGTGAAACTCACTTTTACTTCTGCCTTTTTTATAGTCTTTATCATGTAGCGGTCATCATTGGTCAAGTAAAAGAAGCTACCACTTTTACCAGGAGAGGAAAGTTCTCGGAGAGCATCATTCCCACAGATTGAAATCATGTAATCAGCAGGGTCCACACTGAACAACTTCCTTAGAGTCCTGAAGACAAGAAAAGAAAAGCAGTTAAAAGATAAGGATAACAAGATGATACTAAACAATTTGGAAGGCTCTATTTCACATATTGTGACAATGGTAATTGTTGGGGATATTATGGCCCATGAGGCCCAAACCTAGTGTAGGACCCATGTCTTGTAGAACAAGAAAACCTAGTCCTAATTGTATTAAGTTTCTCTAGTATATAAACTCTACATTGGATTCATTATAACACAGGAAATTATATAGTAAGGATATAACTGTCAAGGGCATTCCTCCATGGACGTAGGTCCTAGTGACCGAACCACTTTTGCTTTCGCTCATTCTTTTCTCTTTCTCTCACTCAATCACTCAACACTTTAACAGTAATGAAGTATTAGCTGCTCAAGTGCAATAGAAAACAAACAACAAAAACAAGATATTATACTTCAAGGCTTCACCTGAAGACGACTGGGCAATAATCCTTCCATCTAAATTCACAAGACTGATGTGGTGGAGTGTACTTGGATCCTTCTGAAGGAAATCTTGTCCATACTTTTTCCTTTGGATCAAAAGCTGAAGACTTCAAATCAAGGGATGCAATTGGAGCAGGTCTTCCAACAGAATGCCTGTCCAGTCAGTCCACATAATAATAATGAGTGGCAAAAAACTAAGCAATCATTTGTATATTTTTACTTGTAAAACTGGTGAAGGAAAAGGAAAAGAAAGATACATTGCTTCAATTTAGTAGAGGCTATCATAGTTTTCATTTCTTTGGAGTCACTTTTTGTAAGAAAACATGCGCAAATCATTGCAGCAAGCAGAATCATAATCCGTAATACATATTCTAGGATGTGATGTAGCCAAAAAGAATGGCCTGAGCAGGAATTTCAAATGATAAAAGTTGACACAACTTTCTTCTTTGATTGTTAAAGAAAACTTACAAGCCTGACAAAAAGGCCAAAGATTGAATAGTTGAAAAGTCGTATGTCTTCCATTATTAGACCCACTTTTTCTCTTGTAATGTGCCATCATTTAACAAAACTCCTTTAAATATGAATTAAAACTTGTTCATGAAATTGCACAATCTTACTGGTTAACTTACTAAGAATAGATCATTGGGAAGCATTCACCAACAAACTTGTTCATGAAACTGCAATATTACCGGGTAACAAAATGGGGACAGATAAAGTTTTAACAAGAAATTGGAGCCATTATATAGTTCATAAGAATAGATCATTGGGAAGCATTCACCAACAAACATGATACCAATGTAAGCATGGAAGGATTGTTGGGTAACAACAGTTCTAGTAATGTAGCCAATTCTAGTTTTATTGTTATGCCCTTCAAGTGCTGAGTAAACTGAGCACTAGAAACAATGACACATGTTGAATTTTATTAAGATTAAATCAAATAGTTGCATTTGACTGACTATAGTTGAGTTTGGAAATATGTCCAGCCTCAATATTCAATATAATAGATTCAAATTTCAGTTTAGCAAGCAAAAGAGTCAATTACATATAAAATGAAGTGCTATACGCTCCTTAAAAAAGAACTTCATAAGTTTTTTAATCCAACTAATAAATCAAATCCTATAAGCAGCATCTTGGACAAGCCCAACAAACTGAGAAAAAAACAACATAACGCTGATAACAATGACATAAATTAAATGGTTGAAACAAAATAGATCACATAATAAAAAGGTGACAAAAGCCTAATAATATATACTTAAATCAGTAAATTACCTGATTCCCAACTGCAAATTGAGCATGAGCTCATAATTCTTGTGCCCTTTGCATATTGTGTCACCTTGTCTCTTAGCTCTCCTTGGTACTTTCAATGGTAGCCTAGGTGTCCCCCTAGGAATTCCATCATCACTATGTAGACCCAACATATCATCCTCAGAATCTCTACCATCCATTGGTGTCCTACTACCAGAATGATCACTAGATTCATCACCATCCCATATACGCATTCTATCTAATGGCCTTTCCACCCCAACACTTACCCTCCCATCCACAGACATTCTCCTAGGCTTAATACCATCCCCGGATTTTGTTGATCTCCAAACCGCAAGCTTCTTTTGTGATGGCAAAATTGAGACTTTCTCTCCTGGACAAATCTTACAATCAATCAAATCAACATTGTACACATCTTGAGGATCCCATTCAAGATTGGCTTCTGGGGATGAATTTGGTGGATAATAAGTCCCATTTTGTTCACTTGGATCCTTACTCCAATTCCCAACATAAAAACTCCCATCATCCCATTTGAATGTTCCATGTCCTTTAGGCAATCCATCTTCCCAATACCCTTCATACCCATTCCCATTAGTCCAAAAAAATGCACCTCTACCACAAATTTCCCCATTCCTCCATTCTCCAATATAATGATTCTCATTCTTCCATTGATACCTCCCTTGACCTTCTTGCAATCCTCGCCGCCATTCGCCTTCATACCAATCCCCATTCACAAAATGCTTCACACCATTCCCATGTTTCAAATTCATGATCCATTGTCCTTTATAAGTATCCCCATTAGACCCCGTATACGTGCCGGTACCATCCATGTAACCACTCTTGAATTCACCCTCATAGGTAGCCCCAGAAGGCCAACTAAACCTTCCTTTCCCCATGGTTTTGCCTCTATGCCATTCGCCAACATACATGCACCCATCGGTCCACAAGTACTTGCCATGTCCATGAGGGAAGTTGTCACACCATTGGCCTGTGTAGTAATCACCATTGGGGAGAACTTTCTCTGCGTAGAATACTTCACCACTGCGTCTTCCATTGTTGCTGTCTTTGTCATCGTTGCTATCATCGTCATCATCGTCAACATGTGCCACGGACATTGTTCCTAAGATATGGTTGGCACGTTTCTTTGCAGCCTGTGTTTTACGTATTGTGGCCTCCCATGCTTTTAACACACCGCTCTCTTTGCTCATTCTGCAATGCTTCAATTAATTTCTAAACTTTCTTTCAAGTACTTTTTTTTTTCTTCAAATTTCCATGCTCTTTTGGATGATAGTACTTGTTTGAGAGAAATCTTGAAGACCCTGATGAGAAAAATGAATCAAAATAGCATTGATTAATTAAAAATGCATGAACACGTAAGGATCAGAGAGTATTGAATATTTCAATGTTTTTTCTCTCTCTGTTTCTTTGTTTTTGTTATGGAAGCGAAAATAGCGATTGAACCAAAGAGTGCCTTTCTCTTTCTGAACCAGAACAAACGGTCATGGAGGTGTACATTTTTTGGTCGTCAATTTTCAATTTGTTTTTATCGTTATGATAATCTAACAGCACGTATACATAGTTTCTATACAATGTAATGTCTAAATGTGGACACTTGTCAGTAGTGAAGTGGACAATAGGGCCTGCAAGTATATTTAGTTGTGTTTGATTGAATTTGATGATCTCTCTGTTTCTTTGTTTGATTGAATTTGTCACGTGTTTCCTATATTTTCTTTAAAATTTTCTTTGTAATGAAATTTTGACTAAGGAAAACCACAAAATTAACTTTCATTCCCTAATTGGCCAGAGAAGCATGATTATCTCTTGTGTTCTTTTTGGCTTTGTGAGCCAGAAAGAGAGAGACTCGTTCATCTCCTACAACCTCTACAAACCGTGACATTTGGAGAGAATGACGAAAACCAAGGTGTAATTTACTGTTCTTAGACTTCCCTTAGAAAAAAATAGGGAATTAAACTTTTATTGCTAAATTTAGAATAGATAATTAGTTAATTACACCAAATTACTTGTTTTTTTAATTTTATTTTAAATTAATTGCTTTAATCATAAATTTGTTTAATTGAAAATACTCAAAGTACGGTTGTTATAAAAAATACACTTTTTCATATATGAAAAATGAGAAGCTAACTTTGAGAGGTAGTTCAACTGGTTCAACCGGTTCAACCTTGAGTGTGCTCCCCAATAATCACTAATTCGAGTACTCTTAGGATCACCTACTCAAGATAAAAAACTTGCGACTATCGCAGTACATGTGGCTAGTAAGGTGTTACGTGTCTTTTTGGGATTAGTCGATGTGCACGCAAAGCAGGCCCAAATACCCAGAGTCATCTAAAAAAAAAAATGAGAAAGCTCGAAATTTTGTGCTGCATTACTTCTCTCCGTTTAAGATTACAAGAATAGAGGTTGATGATGTAATGAAGTTCTTTTAGGTGAACTTTGATTTATAGTTAAATCGGCAAATTTATCGAGACCTTGAATCAATTAATCCACTATCCTCATTGAAAACATTTGCTCATAGAAAATATTCCAATCTCTGAACACATGCATGTGACTTGTAAAAAGTTGCAACTTACATCAAATGCATAGATGGACCTACCAAAAGTGTCTTTAGAGTATACTGAATCAGTATACTCATCCTTCTTCTGACATGATAACGCAATTTCACAATTAGTATCGAAATCTAGTACTAGAAATAATTTTTTTTTTGGTTTGTAGGGTCGTGATTCATTTTTGTTATTTAGTCCTCTAATTATTATTTTGTCTATGCTTTGGCCCACGCCAAATTCAAATCGTGGTTCCATCCTTGAATTCAAATGTGGTGACATAATTCTAGTTGTTGAACATCCTCTAAACTAAAATAAACTAATGAAATTTTTTTCACTAAGTAAATTAGTTTTGTTTTGTGGGAAAAAAATCACAATAGTGTATGTATTTATGATTGTTCACGCTCATATTTTTTTTATAGGCTGGGCTCAATTTTATTGGGCAACCAGCACCACGTCAACAAAAGTAGAATAAAAATAAAAATGAAATATTGGACCATGGGCCGAACCAGTTTAGCACAAAAGGAGCCCAAAAAATCCTGATGCTGCACGGATTGGGCTTTTTGGGAATTCCAACAATTTGTTTAATCGATACTCATCCCCCGTGGAAGAACCTTGCGGAGGATCCCTTAGGTTTTCAGGGCATTGGATTCTCACCAACATGGAATCATAGTCTAAAAAATGAAATCTAATCATGATCTATTACTATATGGGTCTGGCTCAAAAGCCCAAATTTATTTACTACATGAGATAGGCTTTTTAGCCCAAACCCTCTCCACTACACACAGTGGGCTTAAAAGCCCATATTTTCTTCACCTCATGGATCAGGCTTAAAGCCCATAGCAATTAAAGGCAACAAACTCAAGTTCAATTGGCTACATGAGTTTGTTTCCCTTAATTGTTGAGAAAACTGATAGCAAGAAACAGAAACACATATTAAAATTTAAAACCAAATTTTCTTCCATAATTCATGTACTAGAATGAGAAAATATTATATAAGATAGTTGCATAAAATTTCTCTAAAGGATAATTAGCACCCAAAGAGGTCAAGTATAGTTTATTTTGTCATATAGTTTAGTTTATAACTTTATTAATCATGGAGCCCATGTACAAGAGCATATGTGCCTTGTATCTAAATAACATATATTAGAAGATCAAATTCATATCACATTATAATTTTTATTTCAATAGTACTTAGTATAAAAAAAGAAAAAAAAAAAAAAAAATCATATCTTGTTGAGTTTGGCAAGAACCAAGACTGTGATAGAAGTGATGCCTGGGATGAAAATTTCATTAGGAATTACACTTGGCATTACTCGTTGCTTGATGAATAATGTAGTTACTGGGACACCAAAGACGTAAAGGAGTGTATCTTTTGCTCCACCAATGCCAGTAACTCCTGACTCAATAATCAAATCTTGGATGATCTTTTGAAACTCTGCCCCGGTCAATCTTCCTTCTTTGTTGCTCTGCAAATGGTGTTAATTGTTAACTATTTATCATCAGCACTTAATTTCTTTGAAATCAATGATTAACAACCTCTATGTTTATTTAAGCATGTTGTAAATTGTAGCTCATTTTAATGCATCAAAATCCATTCATCTCGAATGTGTTTGGGTTGACAGCAATTTAACAAAGGGATCAATTCCAAGAAACTAAACCAAACCCATTTAACTTTAATTTTATTTTATTTATTTGTAATTAAAAAATATATACATTGTTTTGATTATTAATGTTATAATATGGTTAATTGAGAATCAGCTTCTCCAAACAAAATTGGGGGTAAAGCTGCCTATTAATCACCTCTCTCAGATTCCGCAAAACTTGTGCACTGGGTACGACCTTTTATGTTACAATAAGGTTAATAGTTAATGGTTAATACCTAATACCCATAATACTAGGCCAAATTTGAGTTGGTTTTTCCAAATAGTTTGCAGAAGATAGTCTCATGATAAATATAAATATAAATATATTTTGTGCAGGTCTTGAGCCTTTAAAGGACTACTCATCAAATTTAATAACTACAATTTCACTTTACCATATTAATTTGGATGCATGCTAGAAACATAAATGTAATGCCACAAGCAAAGAAAATTTAGAGGATCAACATAACAATTTTAAAAATTAGACGTTATGCCTGGAGTCAATTCTTACTTTATCATAGGCTTTCTGGAGTTTTGTAACATTCGGTACACGAAATTGTGTATGACCAAGTTTTTTGTTGATTTCCCTGTCAAAATTTGATTAGAATAAGCAAATTTTATAAATGCAAATGTCTCCAATCTGGCCAAAAAATCTAATAGGAAAAAGAGGTAGGTAATTACTCGATAGTTTCGCATACTGCTCGAAAGAATTCAGCAAAGTTCATTGTCTTGCCTGCAATATGTGTATCATAGCGTTGTTCTATAATGGAAATGATTTCTTTAGGCTTCTTTTCGTCACTTCCTGCATGAGAAGTAGAAAAAGGGTAGCCCCTCTGGTCATATCAATTACAAGGCTGATCTTCTACATGAGACAAGTTTTCCAATTTGGAAAATATGTGAAATTTCATTCACTAAGTTATGTTTATTTACATGCCATTTGTATGAGCCAGTCTTGTCTTTTTTAAGTATCAGAAATGATTTGCTTTTGTTGTTGATGAGAGATTAAACATTTAGATTCTATAAAATCATGTTAGTTCTACTATCTTCTGCTGGTCCAATTTCTGTGGAGTATGATGACAAAAGGGGCAATCCATGTGCACATTTAAATGCTAAAATGCTAATCCCAGTATCCCACTGCCCCATTACTTGAAATGGACAATAGGAATGTGGGAATTGGATACAAAATAATTGTGGAGTATGGTTATGAAGACCAACTCAAATCATAATGAACATAAAACAACAAACTTTTTATACACATTGAATGACAACACTTCATAAAATTGATGCATACGTTGACATATATGTATGCCCATTTTCCATTTAGAGAGAGAGAGAGAGATGTGATACCGGATGCAAATTGCTTAAGAGAATTGCCCATCTTTCCCTTCTCCTTTGAAAGGGTTGTGACAATGTGGATAAGGTGTCAAATTACACAAATACGAAAAGAAGTTTATATGTTTCTATCTGACCCAAGGAACAACAAGACTTGGCCAGTGGGAAGAGAATTTCCCATTTCTTAGGCAAGAAGCAAAGCCATGATGAAGTCTTATCATATATTAAAGAGGGGAAAGAATTTGGAGAAGTCATTTAATTTGATGCTCAAGGAAGGAACTACTTGCAAGATAATGTATTTGAGGAAATGATTATTTTTTATCTGACCAAAAAAAAAGGGTATTATTAAACTATAAAACATTTGAATTTTGTATCTCTCTCTTCTATCTTTTGAAATTATGGTGAAAAAATGTTACTAAAAGTATTGCATTGGTGTTGATCAACCACAACCCATCTCTTTTGTTCAAAATTCGAACTTGGGTATTGATTATCTTAGGGTCATGATAGTTTGTAAAAAATTACTATTCTCACAGCACAATGGCTACTTCAAATCCTAATCACTCTCACATAATAGAGATATACTTTATGGGAGAGAATAGCAAAAACAATTACTAATAAACGTATAAAAAGCATTATCAAAATAAGAAACCTTAAATAAGAATCTAGGTGAAGTTAGAGATACCCCATAATTTATAAATTTCCATTGCTAACTCCTCAATCAGTCAATCTAAAATGTTTGGTTTCAGCTCTTTATTGAAACTTAATTTATTTGTTGAAAATTGATTAAAATATAGTTGTATGTAGATAAAAAATAATGCCTCCAAAAACTATATAGAAGTAAATTAATAAGTTAAAAGAAAAAACTGATGTGAAACAAACACATATTACCAAATCCACTTTAAGAAATAATTTATACTCATCTTGGCCCCTGAAATGAAATTTTCTTAGCTTCTCCACTGACCAATAACATCTAAAGTTTTGGTATCGCCTAGACCATGGGCAGAAGAATAAAGAAAACAGAATATCACAATTACAGGTAATGATTCTTGCTAAAGCTGCAAAAGGGAGCTTAATGGAGACTAATATGAGACAACTTTTCACAAAGACATCCCATAAAATTGGAACTGCAAAAGTTGGAACAGCAAATTTTGTCCTTGTGGATTAGAATAACATTTTGCCAAAATAGAACAAGAAAAACAAGAAATGATAAGTTTAAAGACATAACAAGTTTGGTAATATTTTTTTTTTTTTTAACTATTGATGTGTTAGATTGTGATTAGCATATAATATAAGAATAATATAAAAGTGATATTGCATTAATCAAAATCTATCATTTTAACTATTTTTGAAAAAGTTATGAAATTTATTGTTTATTTATCAATCTTGAACAAAAAATGATTGTGCATTTTTTTATAAATCATGTCTACACTTGATTAAGATTGTGTACAGTGTGCTAAACATAATTGAGATTGGTTTCAATACTTTTAGAAGGTTTAGATGAAAGTTGCACAAAACAATTTTATATTTTGGCCAACTGATTAGATATATTAAAAAATTATATTTTGATTGGATGGCCAAGAAGAAAAATTACTTTTATAATTTCCAAATTCATCCTTCTGAAAAGGTATTGCATAAATCTCAATCCTACCAAATCATGCCATCATTTTTTATGAAAAAGTCTATGTTAAATATACTTGAATTTGAGGTAAAGCCAGGTATGGTACGATGCATGTCATTTGAGGTAAACTTAAATTTTACCTCAAATGATACTATAAATTACACTCATTTTACTTTAGAGAGTTCTGTGAAGGTCCATAGAATTTCTCATTGACATTTACTGCAGCTTATTCAGTTATCCTCGTTCCTACTTCATTCATACTTGACTTTTTGTCCTCATATAATTTGGTTTGTCCTCATACAGTTGGTGGGATTGAGATCCCATTGCATGGGATACAATCCTTATTAATGGTTGAGCATTCATTTAAAAAATGATAGACTTTACCTCCAAATCAGTTTGGGGGAATTCTCTTTTAATCCACTACATGACAAACAAACAGACCATCTATATATGTATTTTAAAAAGTCATATAACTCATTAAAAATGTTATATGACTAAAAATACATGTGAATAGTCTATTTACTTGCCATGTAATAGGTTGGATGAGGATTCCTCTAAACCGGGTTGAGGTAAATTATTTCCTTTAAAAAACTAAAAAAATTAAAAGTTAAAACATTCAAAAAATTAAGGAAATAGTTTACCTCCAATCTGGTTTGAAGGAATCCTTCTCCAAACCACTACGTGACAAGTAATTAGACCATCTACATGTATTTTTAGTTACATGATATTTTTAATGAGTCATGTAACTTTTTAAAATACACATGTTAATGGTCTATTTGCTTATCATATAATGGGTTGAAAAATGATTCCTCCAAACCGGATTGGAGGTAAATTCTATCCAAAAATTAACCATATTAGCCATATCATGGGATATCAATCCCATTTTTGGTGATATCTTTTGTCCTCGTGAAGTTTCGACTTTTAGCAAAACAGATCTGTACATCAAATGCTTTTATTTAGGATAGGGGCATAGGGAGACCTTTATTGACAAAGAGACAAAGTCTGAATGCATGTGATGTGTTTTGTTTTTTTGGTAAACAAGTCTGCATGTGATGTGGCCAGCTGGTTCGCGTGAAACATAGTAAAAGATGTAATGCAAGCCTATATTTGGTACAGAGCTCTAACTTTTTTTTTTTCCCAATCTTTTTTCATTAGTTGTAAGCGTAATAAGTTCTTATTAATGTAATTCATCAAAAAAAAAAATCTTATTAAAGTAATACTATTTGTACGGCCACATCACTCTTTATTTATTTATTTATTTTTGCATGAAAGTAAGATTATATTAAGAGAAGCAAACAAAACTAAATTTTAAAATATTACATTACATAACAGCTTTATAAGATTTGGATTTTCCTCGCATGGTTAACTCCCATATGATCCCCAAAAAAGGTAATAAACAAAAACTTAGGACAAGTTTAAAACTATTGCACAGTCAAACAGGCAATCTCAATATGCAACAATCATAACATATCATTTTACGAAAAAAGTAAAAAAACCTGAAGGAAAATTAGAATTTAAACCTAGGAAAACAAACTAATCCTAAAATTTTATAAAGAAACACATTAAACCTCAACTTATTTTAGTGGAATGACATTATGTTTACACTTTAGTATTAGTTTATTTTTTACTTTTCATTAAGAAGTATAAATTATTCCACAAGAGGGGAACACTACCCATCTTCATCATGGACTCCCAAAAACACAAGGAGGGATAGAAGAAATGGGGCGTTCCTTGCATGCTAAATTCACAAGCCTAACTAGCAGAGAGTGGCCTATAAAGTTTGTATGCCTTAAAAGATGAGAGGCTTTCCAAAAAGAAAAGAGTGAAGGTGTCCTAAGATATTCATAATAGTTGATTCAATGCTCCCCTAGGAGAGATAGTTAAAAACAAAGGTACAGCTAATCAGGGGATATAATGAACCTTATCTCACAAATCAAAATCCAAATCAAATCTCAAATCACTCAAACACTCACTTAAATCCCATATCAAATTTGTAAGTATTTCAACAAAAACCAAAGTTAAAGTTAAAACTAATTTTTATACAATATAAAAACAAAATAACAAAATAAGCAAATAATATTAATCAAACAAACATCAAGCATGGACCAATGCAATAAAAAAAAATGATAGATCTAAATCAGGAAAATAAATGTTAAATTCTTAGCAAAACTCCAAAATACACCATATAATCAATAAAGATAGGAAAAGTTACAATGTTAGTACTAGAACAAATCACAACTTGAGAAGAATCTAAACCTCTCTCTCACTCTCGCGATAGCAAGTCAGCAAGCATGACTTCTTTGGTTAAACAAATGGGTAAGCCAATCAAAAACAATAAAAATCACATAAAAATCAAAGGAGAAAGGACTTACCGACACAAGTGGAGCAATGACATTCCAGTTCTAGCCCATGTGCTTTATTCTCTTGTTTCTAGTTGATTTTGACTTGTGAGGATAAAGAAAGAATTTGATTCTATTTGTTTTTATGTTTTGTTGTGGGCTTATGGGCATAGTTATTGAATCTGGACCGGACCGATCGATCGGACCATTAACCCAGTGAATCGGTACTGAAGTTAGCCTGGGTTTATAATTAGATCATTTATACTATTGAACCAGACAAACCTAATAAAACCTAATGGGTTTTGTGCAACCCATGCAACCCGGATGGGTTGTTTCCACTGGATTGGGTTTTGTAATTCTTATGAAAATTACTTTTATAGGTAGATGTTTATACTTTTATTCTATTCAAAATTGGGCAATTTGATAATTTTCAACTAATTAGAAACCTAAAAGAACTAAAAAAGTGAATTCTATATTACATTTATAACACCTTCCCTAGCCCGTACCCTAACTTTGAATTTATACCAGACCAATTAAGCTTTAATTTTCGAATGGAGTTTTAAAAACGGTTCCCGAACCTAAATCAGGTGGCGACTCTAGGCATCAACACCACAAACACTTTGAATCTGCAGCCTGCAAATTCTAGCCATCACCACCTAAGGAGTGTTTGACATCACCACCAAACAAATATGAGTGAGAATTCTCCAATCAAAACATTTTCATTCATATTAATTGGCTGCCCAAATCATTCCTAGAGTCCTCTTTTAATAGGTTCCAAGGATTACATTAATGCCCTATTACATCCCATACAATCATCAATAACATTAAATTATAAATTTTAAATTCAAAAATCTGAAATTCAGAATTGAAAGTTGAGATGTGAGATTCTAAATAAGGAAAAATTTGAAATAATAAATTTTGAAAATTTGATTGTGCTCCCTACATCAAAAAGTTTTGTATTTGTAAGGAGTTGGTGGAAATAATTTTGACTTCTGATTCATTCTTATTTTTTAGGAAAAGTTACATTTTAAACCCTATAGTTTAGAGGGTGTAACAAATTAGACCCTATAGTTTCAAAAGTAATAAATTAAACCATAAAGTGTCAAACAGTAACAAATTAAACTCTGAAGTTTCAAAAAGTAACAAATTAAACCCCGAAATTTAAAAAAGTAACAAATTAAACCCCACAGTTTCAAAAGTAACAAATTAAACCCTTGTTTTACTTATATGGGTTGAGGTTTAAGTAGTTACTTTTTGAAACTTGAAGATTTAATTTGTTACTTTTGAAACTGTGGGGTTTAATTTGTTACTTTTTGAAACTTCGGGATTTAATTTGTTACTTTTGAAACTATAGGGTTTAATTTGTTACACCCCCTAAACTATAGGGTTTAAAATGAAATTTTCCCTATTTTTTTACTAGCTTTAACAACTTCCTAGGGTGATTGAGTTACTCAATTACTTAATGGTCATTTTTTTATGGTTGCAGGTCTTGTTATGGCTTTAATTGGTTCTCTCCTTAGTATACTTGTGGTAAGCTTTCACTTTGTTCAATATATACATAGTTGTAGTAGTTGGGACATGTGGCTTGTATTTGAGAGAAAGAGGAAAGGGGTGCATAAAATTCACTTAGGTGGAGGCATGTGGGATTAAAACCCATTAATGTTGGTTAGTGCTTAAATTAGTTTTTTCAAGTGTGAATGAACACATGGGATTGTAGCCCCTTAGTGGATTTGCTAGTCGAATACCAATTAAACTTAGGCAGTGGACTTTGTTAAATATAAAGAAGAAAAATAAGTCAAGTGGGTGACAATCAAGGAGAAAAAAGTGGCATGCCTTGTTTGCCACAAAGACAAGGTAATAGATGCTCATTGAACGAGCATTTAATGATCATGAGGTGGTTGGCAAGCTTTGTGCCTATGGAAATAGATGCGCGGCAACTTCTTCTATATAAATGATATGTGCTAGAAGATATAGAGTGAATTGTAGAGAGACAGTCAAGAACAAGAGAGAAGCAGAGAGAGCAAGCTCTGCCTGAGAGAGAAAAGATGTAGTTCTAAGAAGCTATGTGAGAGTGAGGAAGAGAGGAAATCTCTCTTCCTAGAGGGTGTAAGTGAGAATTTATAGAGGGAGTGTCACACAAGAGGAAGAAAGGAAAGAGATCTGTTCTCGAGTTTTAAGTCGTTGTAGTCTTCTATTATAGTATAACTTTCTCCTTGTTGTCTCCTGTAGATGTAGGCATGTTGCCAGACCACGTAATGTGTTGTGTGATTGTTCCTTTGCGTTTTCGTCTCCAATTTTCCGCTCTCACATGTAAAGAGTTTGATACAATCAATAAAGAACATTCTACTTATTTTAATGGCGATTCTTCCTAAATGACAAAACTCTTGTCAAGTTACTCTTACTTAAAGAAAAGGAAATTTGTTTGACTTCATTAAATAAAGATTATGGAGGAAAACATACATAATGTAAAAGATCGTCACTTTTCATAAGCCATTGTAGTTTGTTTTTTGATATTTATGCACTTACAAAATACAAGTTCACTTGGTTTGTGCTGTGTGACCTACATTGTTCTGAATTATGATGATTTATGCTGATGACTTAAAGTTAATATGTTTTATTGGATGGATGTGGCTTTGATCCAGGCTGTAATAATGCCAGCTTTATGTTTTTTAAAAATCACGGGGAACAAAGCTACGAGGTAAGGGTGGCAAAAAAAGCTCAAACCCATTAGCCACCCAAACCCACTCACTAATTGCCCAACCAAACCCACTTATTTAATAAATGGGCAAATGAGTGCTAGCCCAATTAGACCCAATTAAGTTGAGTTTAATTGGGCTTTAATTGGGTTGCTTATTGGGCATCAACAAAAAGCCCAAACCCAAAAAAAAAAAGAAAAAAAAAAAAAAAAAAAAAAAAAAAAATACCTAGCCAAATCAAAAAAGAAAAAATACATTAGCCAGAATTTGAAAAACTACGTACTGTTTCTTATGATTATCTAATTATTAATATCCCCAGCTGGACACAAAAATGTTGTTCTCGTGTTTTTTTTTTTATTGTTATACTGTTTCTTATCATTGAATTTGAATTTTTAGATCTTTGTACTTTGGAGGCACGTAGAAGTGGATGGTTGGTTTTACTTCGAAATAATCTTGGTTTCCTTAATTATTGGTATTACTTCAAACTCTTGATTTTCTTAATTAGCACGACACTTTAGTGGAATTTTTCTCATCCGTGACATGAAGGAACATGAATTTATAGTATCCCTTGAAGCGAGCTTTAATGCATTGTATTTCCTTAATATTTTGGTGAGATGATGGAGGCTCTGTTTTTTTAATTTCAAATTTATTGTTCTCTATCTGATATGCATGGTTGAGGACAAATAATAATAATAGTAATAATAATAGCGGTATTTTGGTCATTTTAGTAGTTATAGGGGTATTTTGATCATTTTGAGGTTTTTTGGGATATTTTTGTCATTTTAGATATTCTAAGAGGTTTTGGTCATTTTGGAGATTTCAAGAGTATTTCAGTAATTTTCCTAAACTTTAATTGTTTTTTCATCATTTTATAAGCTTTAAGGGTATCTATATATATATTAAAGTAGAAGTCTATGCTGAATCTCTGCCATTTGTCAAGATTTGTAACTTCCACTGCTTGACATGTGGTGGTCTCTTTAATAAAATTATGATGATGTAGACTAATAATGCCATGTGGCAAGTTACAATCGTGCACATCAATTTTTGAGATTAGCATGTGTCAAAAGGGTATAAATTACTCTTTGCAGTATTTTTTGAACAATGTTTTATTGCATTATTAAATTACTTATAAATAATTATGAGTTTAACCCATTGATTTGCTTCCCCAAATACTCCTCTAATTAAATGCCTTCGATTAAGTCCTTTCATTTCTTTCCATGGTGCCACATATATAGAGATTTGTTTTCTTTGCTTTCCTTTTCAGTGCCTCAAACATGTACATAGACCAACTTCAAAACGACGTCGTTTTGAAGTTTGGATTAATTTTTTTTTTCTTTTTCTTTTTCTGTTGCATATCTGATTGATTTCTCCTTAATTATCTCATTTAATTTTGTCTATTTCCTTTCTCTCTCTCGATTCATCGTCTCCCAAAGTCCCAATTAGATACAACTCATTAAATCCAACTCACATGCATCGTTTCAATCTTCTTTCGACTCTCTACCTCTCTCGGCTCTTCCTCTTCCCACCAACACCTTCACCGTAAGCTTGGCAATTAAAACCCATTGATTTATTTTTTATATTTAGATTTCCAATTTCTCTCTCTCCATGCAGAATTGAAAAGTTCCTTCATGGTGAGTTTTTTTTTTTTTTTCAACCTGGTCTTATTCGGTCATCCCAATTCACATCATGATTATATTACGGCTCTGGGTGACTGGGTGGTTGGAGTTTGGTTTGCCGGCGATGTGATGTGGTTTTCACTTTTCAGGGATGAGAAAACTCTAGGTTAAAGATACAGAGTTCAATTTTGTTTTTTTCTTTTTTTTTTTGGTTTTTCTCATTGTAACAGGTACACTAATGATTTGTTCAATCTTTGTTAGGTTGTAATTTGTATTCAAGTGTTTGAAGAAATGACTATAAGAAAATTTGTTGTTGGAAGTTAAATTGTGAAAAAAAAATAGGAGTAGGCTTTTATTTAGTAGAAGCATAGGGTTTGATTTGTAACGAGAACAATGGATGTTTTTTATTTTCTGGAAACAATTTTTTTTTTTTTGGTCTTTCAAATCCGTAGTTAATATACTTTGCTTTTAGTTTAATTGAATACATAAACATTTATAGTGCCTTTTGACATTTGCAGGAAATTAGGATGCTAGAAAATTTTCAGACTACTTTTCACAAATTCACATACTTCTACTCAGTTTATTTGAGGTACCCATTCTCTCTATCCCTCTCTTTGTATTTTGGGACTTTTTAATTTCATAAAAAAATTAGGGCTCTGTTTTCACAATTTTTTTAAATATACTTGATCAAAGATTGAGTTATGCTAATGCCTAGGGTATGTTTTGTTCCTATTGTCTGAAAGGTTTGCATAAAAAATTTTGATTTTGGTTTGTAGTGATTATTATACCTCAAGATCTAGAATCAAGCTTTTGTATGATATAGAGAAACCAATTACCTCAATATTCATGCAATGATGCAATACAATACAATTTGTTATGCTCTTTGAACTTTGATTGGTGATTTATTTATAAATGGAAGTACTGGAGTTTATTATCCCCAAAGGTTATTTCTTACTCTTATCTTTTCCCCTGTTTTTTTTTTTATTGGCAGATTGTTCAAGTATGAAGCTATCAAATTCAGTTTAAATTATCTTAAATAACCCAAGGTGAGTTCTTAATCTATCGTTTTCTCTGTTCTTTAAGTTTTTTTTAGTGGCAGATTGTTCAAATCTGGGCATATTTATTTTATTATTTTGGTTATAGCCACATGCCATGTGTTTGGTGAAATTCCATTGAAACGTGTTGTGATGATTCTCAATATGTATCTATTATATATATATATATATATATTAGCTTTGATTCTCAATAGGTACCATTCATTTGTAACTGTCAATTTTAGAAGGGTGTTAGTAAATTTGTAGGGGGTTTGTGCTGTTTGTCTGAGTTAATTTTAGAAGGGTGTTCGTAAATTTGTAGGGGGTTTGTGGTGTTTGTTTGGAGGGTTCAGCTGCATTCCAGTGAATAGTTGGCATTTCGAAAAGCTCTATGGCCCCCCATTGAGGCTTCTCTTGGTGTTAAACGTACCATTCATTTGTAACTGTCAAGCTGCAATGCCTGAGTTAATTTTAAAAGGGTGTTAGTCAATTTTTAGGGTGCTTTGTGCTGTTTGTTTGGAGGGTTCAGCTGCATTCCAGTGAGTTAATCCTAAGAAAAGCAATGCTATATAATCTGATGTGTGAAACTGAAACACATAACCAGCAACTAGACAGCTATATATCATGTATATCCTTAAATACTAGATTAGTGTACAAGTACATTATATTTCAAGTAGCAAATTGGTTCTATCATTTTTTTTTGCTAAATTAAGGACATTTTGTTTTGAAGCATAACTGGAAAAAAAGAAAATTGAGTCATTGGATTTCTAGAACAACTTTGTTATGGACACAACTTATTTCATAACCTCATGTTGTAACTTTTGAGTGGTGGACAATCACTTTTACATAGATCATCCATTGACACAACTTTTCTATTTGACCACTTCAACAAATTAAAAAAAAAAAAAGTCATTGAATAAGTTATGTATTTAGATTTATTCTTTGTAAAATGTAGAAGGTTAGAGTACATATTATCAGTAAAAGAATGTAGCCCATCTCATATTTATTCATGCCAAGTTGGCGAGGGTGGCTTTGAACTTAATTTTGAGATTAAGGATTTCATTTCATAGATGAAATAATAACAATGGTTCATTAATCTGATTGAAATTTGAGTGGAATTAAACTCAGACCATGTGTTTTTAGCTTTCTGTCTTTGATCTTAAAACAATTACAGCATTACCACAAACAAATTAAAAATTAACCGTTCCTGCTAATTTGTTATGAGCAATATTGGGTCTTTATAGTTCCTGCTAACAAATTTGGGCAGATTTATTTTATTAATTTTTTTATGGTCGCACGCTATGTGTTTGACCCAATTGCTTTAGCCTTTCTGTGCTGATATCAAAATTGTAAACATCAGTGTAGGGAAGACTTGAAATTGCTCACTCTTCTCCAGTTGTGTAAGTCCAAGAAATTTGTTTCTCTTCTATTTGTCAAAGAATCAATTCTTATAGTTAATAATATTATTACTGTGTTGCACTTGCATAAAATGCTTTACACCACAACTTTGTATTAACATCCATAATCTATTTTTGTTTCTGCACGGATTGTCAAAAGTTAAGACCCATATGAAGTCAGTTTAGCAATGCATTTTCTAATCGAGTCCAACCAGTTCTCGCATACCAACTGAGCCATGATTCACCAATTGATTCGATATTACCTAGATATCACTTTGGGCAAAAAACTGTCTTGTACCAGCACAAAGAAGTTCCTCATTCCTCACTCATCTTCATAAACTTATTCTAATCATACAAAGCAAGAGTGCATCAACAATCAGCATCACCACTAGCTTGGATGTTTTTTGATAGAATAGATTCTCCAACCTCTTGACAGATAATGATCCCTGGTAAGTATTTATTGAAGCAAAGTGAACAAGAAAACAGTCTACAAGGGAAATCTGGGAAGCAAAACCAAACCAGTTACTTAGCAGCTATTGCCCATTAATTTGGCAAGCTCATTGAGCTTCCTCCATTACAAATTCTTTAGTAGTTAGACCAAACTAAGAAATAATTAAGAACTACAAATTACTAATCACCATAGTATTTATTTATTAAAGCTATAAAAAAAACGACTGAATATTGTTGAAGCACGGAAACCTGATGATTTGTCTTCCTCTGTAGCCAATGCTATTGTGAGCCGTTAAGCTCTATGACTGATGGATGACTTTCTTCTCTTTTACTGCTGGCATAAGCAACTTCACAAAATCTTATTTGAGTTAAACTAATCTGTTTACATTGTTTGGAGTGAGCATCAAAATCTATATTTTAGGATCAAACCTTTTGTATAAAAATATGTTGTCTATGCTTTGAATTGATTTCTTAACATCAATAATAGGCTTCTAAACTTTCTAAATCAGTTAATGCTCGATTTATTATCAATGTGGTAACATTCTCCATTCATACCACCTCAAGATAAAATAACTTTATTGCCTTCTCTAAATTGTTTCTTATTTTAGAAGAAACTCTTTTTGATTGTGAGTATTATAAATGGATAATCTATTTTTCCAGGAAGGTGTGTTTGAATATATCATCTTATGTAGGTAATTGAACTTGAAGCACATGCTGTGAAAGGCGTTGGTAAAGCACATGCAAATTGGTTGTCAGTGACAATTGCTTGGTATAGGATGCTTCCTGAGGTGAGGTGATAATTTATTCAGCGTTGGATCTGGACATTGCAAATTTTTTTGAAGAGAAGAAGGCGTATTATATATGTACTTAGGTTGCACTATTGGAAGAGATTGAAGATGAGATGGCTGAAACCCATAAAAGTAAATGTCCAGTTGTAGTGTTTGACATTGAAGATCTTGCTAATGGTAAATGTGATTGCATATATAGCTTAATGACAACATAGAATGCAGTTTTTTTTGCTATTAGTAGGCAGCTCTTTTCATTAAGTTATATAGGCAATCACATCCTAAAGTAAGTAGAAAAAGGTTAACTGTGGCCTAGCCACGAGCTTCCAGATTGTGTAGAGAATGCATCAAAGAAGGGGTGCCCAACTAAAATTTATGTTTGATAAAGTTTAGTCCCTAGATTAACAAGACACTCTTGCAAAAGCTTAGATTCTCATTCTTGAAAAAAAAAATTGCAATTTTAGGTAAATTTGTCTTGAATCTATAAGGATAAACGTTAAGCTATTTGGATTTATTATTTGTACATTTGTTTCTTATAGTTTTCCAAAGCCTTCTTAATTCCATACCTTGGATTTTACTTGCTCTTAGGCCATAATTTCCATTTTTAATGTTTGGATTGAATATGAGTTGGCAAAACATTTTCAATGTATTGCTCAAGAATAGTAGAATTCTTTGTATATTTAAATGGTCTAATTTTGTCATTAATTGCTACAGCCTGCTTCTAACACAACCAAGCATCTAACTCAATGCATTAGAATAAATTGTTCAAGTGAACTAAGATATAGTTATTGCTATTGGATCCAGTTTATGTGACCGCATCTATAACCCTTACTTTATGGTTCTCCATGCTTATTTTTATATAAATTTAGCTCTACCATTATATAGGGTTTATAGATTTTTTGTGACGTTTAAAGTAATGCTTAACTTAGTTCCTTTGCGAATGCAAATACTAAGAAACATAAGCATATCAAAAGCAAGTCTTTAGATTTTTTTTTTTCTTTTATTTTCGTGAATGATTGAAAACCTATAAAAACTCATAAGTATGCTCAAAAGGTAATGGATATATATATATATATATATATTTTCTGTGGTAAATAATTACGAATATTTTGATTATACACACTATCTTTATAAAAGTGTTCCCGTGCATCGCACGGGTTTGCAACTAGTTTTGATAAATTTCAAAGTTTTAGGAGTATTTGTCATTTTAGAGGTTTTAGACATTTTAATTATATATATGCATAAAATAAATGGGTAAATGAGTGGATTGGGTTTTAGCTTAGATAATTGGGTTGGGTTGGGTTTGGATAATATCTGTTTTATTAAATGGGTTTAAATGAGCTATTGTATTTTAAAGGCCCAACCCATTTAATGTCCACTCATACCCACCCATTTGATACCACAATAACCTTTGGCTGAAATATTTTCCCTTTAGGATTGAGTCCAATCCATGCTAATGGATTGAGTCGGATTAAAGTTAGATGTGAAGCCAGAGGTGCAGGCATAGAGGTTACGAAGTGCGGGGCCCGTTTGGTAGACAAGAAAGCCATTGAAGATCTGAAACAAAGTATGACTGGGTGCAGCATGATTCCTTATGATGGGGATGAGCTGGGTACAACATTATCATTATCTTGTGGAGAAGCAGGTACTTCTAATGACGTAGACGTACCACACCCAAAGAGGATACGGCTCCTTAATCTAAATGAAACTGCTTGTGAGGAAGAGGAATCCAGTGAAACTGCTAGCTGTCATGAATCTCCACGGCTCATCAACTTTTTTTCTCTCTGATTTTTTGTAAGTCACCATCTCTTTTGTAGCTGTGTAATTCTTTTTTATCATTTAAAAGTTATTTTATTTTATTTTTATATTGGTTGTATTGAGAAAATAGGGCCCAAGGTATTTTGGTTGTTAATCCATAGCTTTAAGGACTTGGAAAGGATGTTGCTCTGAGTTTCAGATATGTGTGTGGGATGGTACCTTCTATTTATTTGGTGTGGTCGTATTCATCATTAAAAGTTGCTTAAGGGTCCCCAAATTTGTGGGCCTTTTTAAACATGCATTGAGAATTTGCACATATGATGATGATGATCCAATCACTACTAAATTTACCCAAGTTGAACGGCGTGTTTTGCCAGCTTCAAGGGTAATATACCATTTTGTTTGTAATATAGACTTGTTGCTTAAGGATATTTTAAAGTTTGGTTTCTATGTTCAGTATATTTCCTTTGTTCATGCAAGATAATTCTCTTATTTTTTGTAAGGAGACTTAACTGTCTATAATATTTTATCCTCCTAGCCTGCAAGAACTTAAAATTTCCTAGTTTTAGTCAAATTGTTCCATACAAATGGGAACTAACTATTGGTTGAGGATTACCAAAGTTTCTACCTCCCTCACTAAGCAGGAAACTAATATTTTAAATGAATTGATTCGATGAGCTACCCAGTGTTAATCCTGTCATGTATTAGATGGTATACATTCATTGTGTTTCCAGATTAACTGTATATTGGATGGTGGGTTTGCTTGGTGACTAATTGATTTCCGCTATGGTTGTAGGGTCACCCAAGATGTTCTCGTGGATTTGGGTATGTCACATTCAGCTCCTAAGAAGATTCTTAGGTATTAAGCTGCAAGACAATTAAATTTAATCAAAGGTTGGTTGAGCAAGTAGACATTCTTTCTGATTAAATTATTTGATATTCATGCTGTCAGAAAATGCTTGTGGCCCAACATACCCTTAATGAAAGGACACTTGAAGTTCAGGTTGGTACCCCAAAGGCAAGTTCTGTTCCTAGCTTAAAAGAATTTTTTAAAATCGTCTTATTTGTCATTTGGAAACCGATGTCATGTTGTTTCATCCTAAAGATTTGATGTGGCTGTCCAATATGTTGTGTGGGTCACTTCCAGATTGGTTGAATCAATACAGTTTCATTGAAGCTTCAATTGCTACCAATTGCCCAAGCTTGACAGTACAAAAGTGTGGGCTTTGTCAATACATGGCTTCTTTATCTGATAATTGGGGTCTCATTTGTTAGTTAATAGAGAAAGAAATAAGCAAAATTGTAATGGTGAAGCAAGGCCCAGTAGAGAAATAATAGATGTAGCAGGAAAAACAGCTGCACTACTACATAGGAAATAGGACTCCTTGGCTTCACTTGGAGAACAGATAGTGGAATATTCCAGCTATACACAGAGATCTGTTCATGCTAGAGTCTTTGAAATTCCCTCTAGCTGCCATTCTTATACCAGTCTTCCATTTCTTCAACAACTGCTCCTCACTTACAATATTCCCTCCATGAATTCTAGCATTTCTCTGACTCCATAAATGGTATACCACACCCCCCATGCAAACTTACATAAACAAGCTTTAAGGTCCTTACCTTTTAATCTTTCCAACACCATTCAACAACCTTATTCCAATTTGTAACAGGAGAGTCTATGAGGCATCTCTCCATAACTTCCCTCCACAATCTTTTTGACAAACTGCATTTAAAGAAATAAATGGTCTCGACTTTCTATGCAACTTCTGTAGAATGCACACAGAATATCCCCTTGTACCCCCCACTATAAGAGTTTATCCCAATTGGATAATTAGTTTCTCATCGCAAGCCAAGTGACCAAAGTATGTCTAGGAATGGCGGTAGAAAATCAGATTAGCTTCCACCAATTAACTTCAGACAACTCAATTGAATTTGATTCCAGGTTTCTTAGCTGGTGTAAATCCCCCCTTAGCAGGAATCCAATAGGTCTATCTACTTCTCCAATGTCCACCAGAGGAAGTTTGCTCTGTATAGAAACCAGAGAATTAGACCTATGTGGCTTGCAAACCTAGCTTTTTTCCTTCAATACACT
>OU015761.1:58032589-58054342 GCA_907173295.1 Fagus sylvatica | reverse complement strand
TTTCAACCAAATCTGTTTTCCTTGGTATATAAACCCCATTAACAACTGGCTGAAGTCCCAGCTAATCATCCCTAAAGTACTCAACCATTGAGTTCCCAATACAATTCCACAACCACCCAAGCTTAGCAAGTTAAAGTTCACCTTCAATTCCAAACCTTGTACCTTGAATTGGATGTCTTTGCACTCTCCTTTGGTCCTAATCACTTCTCCATTGGCCACTTTAACCCCAAAACAGCTGGACGTATCAATGCCAAACCTTAAGGACTTAGCTAGTTCATAGTCAAGGAAATTATGTGTGCTACCAGTATCAATGAGCACCACTGCCTTCTTTCCATTGATGCATGCTACTACCCTCATAGTGGATGGAGATGTACTGCCCAACAAGGCACAAAGGGTGATCTCAGCAGATTCTTCACTTTCTTCTGTCAGTTCTGATTCTTCTTCTATCACCTGCTCAAGGTCATCATCTAAGTCCACTTCTTCCATGATATACAACTTCATGGTTCTGCATTTATGGTTAGTACTCCATCTCTCATCACAGTTGTAGCAAAGCCCCTTTTTCCTCCTTTCAGACATCTGCACTGGTGTTAGTTTCTGCACAGGAAGTGGGGTTTGAGGATTAAGTTGTCTAGGCTCAATTCCTTTGCTTTCAACTCTAGCATTCCCTGATATTAGGTTCTGCTGTGACCAGTTGCTCCTATTCCCTTCATACTGTGATCTCTGACTTCTTTTGCAAGTGATGAGATATTCTTCTTGTATTTTAGCTAAGGCATAAGCCTCACTTAAGTCTCTGGGCCCTTGCATCTTCACTGCCAGCCTTATTTCATCCTTAAGTCCACTCATGAAGCAACTCAGCTTATGCATATCAGACAAGTTCCTAACCCTATTACTTATGGACTCAAACTGTCCCTTATATGCAATAACAGAAGTTGTATGCTTTAATTTGGTCAAGGATTCCATGGGGTCATCATAACTTGCAGGCCCAAACCTAAGCAATATAGTTCTAACAAATTCATCCCAACAAGTAATGACATGTGCACTATCTTGGAACCAAATTAATGCATCATCATCAAGATGGTAAGAAGCATGCATTACCTTTTCTGCATCTTGCACTTGGTAGTAATGGAAATATTGGACTGCCTTGTAAATCCAAGGGTTTGGGTCACCTCCCTTGAATCTAGGAAATTCTAATTTCATGGGTCTGGGCACTCCAGCTTGCCTACCTTGCTGCCAAGGTTGATAGGCTTGATTCTGTCCATAGTGTTCTCTGTGGTGCATTGCAGCTTGGTCCATTGGTCTTCCATAACCCATTCTTCCTCCTCTCGGTTCATGCAAAAGATTCTCACCACCCCCTTGCATCCATGGAGGTTCCATTGGCTCTCTGAACTGGACAGCATTGCCATTTGGTGGAGGAACTTCAGCAGGATAATAGTATGGCTCTTGTTGTCTTGGAAACTCTCTTCCTGGCCAAGGTACTTCACCTTGCTGTTCTATTGGTGCCCAGTAAGGTGGTGGTTGCCTTGGGAACCCATTTCTCTGCCCTGGATGTAATATGGGTCTTCCCATTGGCCTTTCAAATCCTGGTTCGATTGGGTCACCCACTGGTATGGGGTGTCTTTGCTGATTGAGGTCAGGGAACCTTTCATATAAGGGAGGTCTTCCTGGCATGGCATTTCTGGCTTCTGCTCCAATTGGAACTCTATTTCCATCTATCTGCATTGCTGGAGGCTGGTTCTGCACTTCTGCTTGTTGGTTAGGAATTATATCAGGCACTTGGACTTCCTGATCAGCCATTGGATTAACACCATTGTTCTGTATTGCTGTTCTTGGTGGAAGCCTCTCCTCGAGAATGGCTTGTAGAGCAGCAAATGAGTCTTCCATCCTTTCCATCCTAGCTGCCATGGACCCAATCACAGTAGTGTGATCATCCAATTGTTGCTGGATTGATTGCAGATTGTCTGATAGCACACCAGGGGGTACACCACTTCGGGTCTCCTGCACCATGATCTGAACTTGCTCTGATACCAATTGATAGGATCCTCAATGATTCTATCTCAGCTGCCCTTCAAATCCTTCTTGTTCAACTTATGGAAGCCTTTAAGTGAATCAAGCTAAGAAACTTACTCTAGGACTAGTCTAAAGGAATACTAAACTTGTATTAATTTCTGGATGAAGAAAACATGCAGAATGGCATTTCCATTCTGTTATAGTCTCGGGGTGCATGGCATTAAGCATGCTAGCACCCCATTGGCTGTTCTAGATCACAGCTGTAACAATATAATCACTAGTAGCATAGTTCTTAACCAACTATGTACTACTACTCAAAGCAACAATTAACTAACTTTGGTTCAAGCCTTAATAGCTTGTACCCTAGTATCAATGTAATGTGGACTTAAAATGCCACTTCATGCATGGAAATAGAAAGAGATATCCTAACCCGAGGCCATGCAAGGCTTAAGAGTAAGTATAGGGATTTGGGGTCTTAACACAAGGTCTTTGGATCAACTACTTAATTCATTATGCATTATATATATTTCTGTTCTTGTTTCCATATAGCATCCATCTGCAACTTTGCAAAGCTAGAAAATGGTTAACGTTCGAGGTTGTAATTAGTGTTCCATTGCCATCCCACAATTAAATTAGTTAAATTTGATTGAAATTGGGCTTTTGTTTATGACTAGCATAAAATAATACTAGAGACACAATATTTTTAACAAGTGTTAGACATGATTTTGTTGTGATTGTGATAACAACAATTTAACCGGAGTTACCGAGTTAGGCAAAAATTTAGGCAAATTCTAAAAGCATTCACATCAATCAACCTCAATATTCATTTAGTCAAATTCTAATTAAAAGAACCCCCACTTATTTTTTTTTTTTTTTTTTTTTTTTTTTTTTTTTTTTTTGTACTACTATTAAAACATTTCACACACATATATCAGGTTCTTTATTCCTTTCTCCATTCAATATAAATATTATTTTCTATCTCCACCGTATGAATATTTTTTTCTCTCCCCCTACCTTTTCCAATTTCACCATTGTTCCTTCTTAGTAGACCTGATGAACCTGAAGAAAAAATATGGGTATAGATTGGAATTTTTGGACCCATGAACAAAACAGGGTCAACCCATGCCCGACCCACTAAAACACCATGTTGAGTCGAGTTGGATCGGTTCAGGTCAACCTACGGGTTACAAGAGTTGACTTGTTTGTTTTTCAAAGGGATTTATTTTCGCAATTTTTTTTTTTATTTTTTGTCTTTCTTATTTTTGTTTAAATGTGTTGACAATTTGACTATTATGAAAGTTTGTTTTTTGAATGATTATGAATTTGATTATTAATTGGACTTGTATGTATTTGGAAGAATTTGGACTTAACCGATAGTAATAAGTAAAGCTAGAAGTTTTCTTTTGGTGGAAACAAAATTACAATCAATTGTATGAGCTCTTTTTAATGACACACGATCTCTTGAGCATTTCTATAACTATGGCTGCTTTTGAACCAACTTTTAGTATTGGAGGTAAAATCTTTACTTTGTATCAATCTTTTTGCTAGAGATGTGGAAGTTTTGATTTGTACTTGATGTTGGTTATATGGATTTGAAGATGATATTTGATCCATTTATAGATTAGTTGTAGTTATAAAATTTTAATTCTTTGTTGACCTTCATTGTATACTAAATTTATATTAAAAATTAGTATTATTATAGATGAAAATATTGACAAAATTACTTGTCAGGTGCAATTCTCAAGTATAAATTTCCATTGTTGGATCTACTACTAATATTGAGTAGATTGAGGTGCAATTCATATAATTATATAGTTGTTTTTCTTATCCTAACATGTTATGTTTTATTTTTAAAGTTTTATATAATTAGTTATATTTGTAGGTATTTAACTTTATTTCATATCTTACATCCGATAAGTTTAGTTAAGGAGGTTGATATGGTCCAAGGCATCTCATTTTGTTTATCCTGTTCTTGTGGTGATGATAAGATTAATGAATATTGACATGTGTAAACTTAAGAATTTATGTATTATTTGACTTTTATTTTTTAGTGTTTTTGTTTATTTGTTTTCTTATTTGTATTTGTATTGAAATGAAGATAAAGACAATGTACTAAAGTTTTATTATTATTATTATTATTATTATTATTATATTTTTGGTATGTAAAAAAATACGAGTCATACCGAGTTAACCCAACCCTCAAAAGTTTGGGTAAAGGTCATAGGTTTTGCAACTCATTTAGGATGACCCATTCTGACTCGAACCCGAACAACCCAACTTGTTTGTTAGGTCTAAGAACTCTAAATTTGTGAGAAGCCCAAGGGATTGAGGAATGGTTCCATTTAACTGATTTTGGAAGAGGTATAAAAGTTTGCATTTCAGATAAATTCCCAAGGGATTGAGGAATAGGACCAGTAAAAGAATTATATCCGAGATAAAGACCCTTTAGATGCTTAAGTTTCCCTAGCGACTCAGGTATCTCACCTTTCATAGAACTGCTCATCAGGTTAAGCTGTAAGAGGGTTGTACTGAGATTAGAGAACCAATTAGGTATCTCATGATTGAAATGATTTTCAGAAAGATATAGGACACGAAGAGTGATGGGAACCAAGGTGGGCCTAGCCTTAAAGATCCTTTGCAAGTTCCAGATGGGCCAATTACAAGATCAAGAGCCAAGAAGATCAAGAAAGCAATGCAAGGATTGGTGCAATCCACTTGGGATGAAGCTAGCAAGAGCCCAACAATCAAAGTGGGTTTGAAAGAAGGAGAACCAATTTTGATCCACTTGATACAAGCTGTGGAAGACATGACTTAGGGAAGTTTGGGCCTATTGCTATTCAAGGCTTTCAATTTATTAAAAGATTTATTTTTATTAGTTTAGAATAAGTGAGGCTTGAGAAAGGCCTTGTATTAGGGCCAAGGGTTTATTAGGAAAGTTACTTTTTAGGAACTAGAATTACTGTTCACGCAGGGGTATTTGTGGGAAAAAAGAGTTCTAGTTTGGTTAGGATTTTAATTAGGTTTTGGTTTAAATACTCTTTGTAGCCTCATTTGAAGGCAGACAATATATTGAATTTTCATAGTGAGTTGAGTTTTCTCCTCTTGTTCTTGATTGAACTTTTGAACTTATCAAAGGTAACTCACAACCTTTGTGGCGTTCCTCCTTGTAATCTGGGTTCTTGAGATAGGTTCTTCATCGGGTCTAGATTTTAATATAATCTAGGTTCTTGAAACGGGTTCTCAACGGGTCTAGATTCTCCATCCATTGACTTGATCTTGGCTTTCTTGGGTGAGTTTTCAAATTGATTGTGGGTTCAAGGGATTCCATTCCGCGGGTTCATATCATTTGGTATCAGAGCAAGGTTTCCAATCAGGTCTAATTCTATCTTTTTCTTTCTTGCGTATTTGATTCTAGGGCATCATTGTTCTAGGGTTACAAAAAAAAAAAAAACGTGGCTGCTGAAGTTCATTGTTCAAGAGTTTGTGTTGGTTGAAACCTCTTGTTCAAGAGTTTGTGTTGGCTGAAACCTCTTGTTCTAAAGTTTGTGTTGGCTGAAATCTCTTGTTCTAGGGGCTGCCGTATATCCCCTTATTCTAGGGTTTTTAAGTTATTGTTCAGGTTTCATCAATTGCTTATTCGTTTGATTGTGATCAAATCCGTTGCTGAAAAAAAAAAAATCCAAAAATTTGTTCTGGTTCTTGTTCTGGTTTTGGTTCTTGTTCTTGTTCTTGTTCTTGTTTCTTGGGTCTAATTACTAGTTGGGATAAAACAAAGTACCATGATTGAGTGCAATTAGTTCTTAAAGAACTTGAGTGGGAAAACTCTTGAGGTAAAAGGCAAGAGAGTGTGAGACTATTATAAAAAAAAAATAGCCAATTAAGAGTGAAATACGAGTGGAGTGCCATTGTTCGAGTGTAAACACGTAAGGGAGTGTGTGAGGTTTTCCACTAACATTTTTTTTTTTTTGCAGCACATTACGATGTCTCATAAGGGTGACTCATCACCTAAGGGGAAGGCAGATAACTCATCCTTTGTGTTGCAAGCCATGCAACAACAGTTTGAGCGGTTGAACTTTGTGTTGGGTGAAGTGAGGGATAGGATGGATCTTCAAGATGCAGCGATTAGAAATCTGCAAGGTGGGAGAGATAGGAGGCGACGTGAGCCTAGGGTTGAAAATGAGTATGAGAATGAAGGAGATGGTGAGGATGAGGAAGACTTAGCATCTGAAGTTGGGTCGGGTAGACATAGACGATTTAGGCGTGAAAGAGGACATGAGGGGAACCGAGGGGGTCGGGATGGTTTAGATCGAAACCTTGGGAGCATCAAAATGAAAATACCATCTTTCCAAGGTAGAACTGACCTTGAGGTTTATCTAGAGTGGGAGAAAAAAATAGACCTCGTGTTTGATTGTCATCATTACTCTGAAGAGAAGAAAGTGAAGTTGGCGGTAATAGAGTTCACTGATTATGCTATTATTTGGTGGGATCAATTAGTGACCAATAGAAGGAGGAATAATGAGAGGCCTGTAGAGACGTGGGGAGAGTTGAAAGCTCTCATGAGGCGGAGATTTGTACCTAGCCACTTCTATAGGGACCTTTACCAAAAGCTCCAAAATCTTACACAGGGGTCTAGGAGTGTGGAGGATTACCATAAGGAGATGGAGGTGGCGATGATTCGGGCTAATGTAGAGGAGGATCGGGAGGCCACCATGGCTAGATTTTTGAGTGGTTTGAATAGGGACATAGCCAATGTAATTGAATTGCAGCATTATGTGGAGATAGAGGACATGGTGCACATGGCTATGAAGGTGGAGAGACAGTTAAAGAGAAAAGGGACAGCAAGGTACACTTCAATTTCTAACACTACTTGGAAATCAAAGTGGGATAGGAATGATTCAGCTGAAGCAAAGAGAAAGACCGAACCACCTAAGGGAAAAGATGAGGGAACTAGCAACAAACCCAAGGTAGAATCTCAACCTTCACGGAATAGAGATATTAAATGCTTTAAGTGTTTGGGTTCAGGGCACATTGCTTCTCAATGTCCAAACAGGCGGGTGATGATTATGCGCGACAATGGGGAGGTGATGACTGAGAGTGAGGATGATAGTGATGGGATGCCTGAGTTGGTTGATGCTAGTGATGATGATGGAGTGGTATACCCTGTGACAGGTGAGTCTCTTGTTGCCAGGCGTGCTCTCAATACACACATTAAGGTGGATGATGCAGAGCAACAGAGAGAGAACATTTTCCATACTAGATGCCACATCAACAATAAGGTATGTAGTATGATCATTGATGGGGGGAGTTGTACTAATGTGGCTAGCACTATTTTGGTAGAGAAATTGAATTTACCAACCTTAAAACACTCTAGACCATACAAATTGCAGTGGTTGAATGATTGTGGAGAGGTTAGGGTGGATAGGCAAGTGTTAGTTACTTTTTCAATTGGGAAGTATCTGGATGAGGTGCTTTGTGATGTTGTGCCTATGCATGCTGGCACATATTTTGTTGGGGAGGCCGTGGCAGTATGATAGGAGGGTGACACATGATGGGTTCAAGAACATGTACAGCTTTGTAAAAGGGGTGCAAAACAATCAAGCTTGCTCATTTAACTCCTAGCCAGGTCTATGAGGACCAACTGAAACTGAAAAGTGAGGTTGCTCATAAAAGAAAGAGTGAAAATGAGAGTGACCAAAAAAGAAAGAGTGAAAAAGAGATTGAACAAAAAAGAAAGATTGAGAGTGAAAATGAGCAAAAAAGAAAGAGTGAAAAAGAGATTGAGCAAAAAAGAAAGAGTGAGAGTGAAAATGAGAAAAAAGAAAGAGAGTCTGCAGAGAGAAAAGGAAAGACAAAAGTGAGTTTCTATGCAAGAGAGAGTGAGGTTAAAAGGGCTTTCTTCGCAGATCGCCCTATGATTCTTCTTGTCTATAAAGAGTCTTATCTTAATCTTGATGAAACTAACCAATCTCTTCCTAGTTTGGCTGTTTCTTTGTTGCAGGAGTTTGAGGATGTATTCCCAGAGGAAGATGCCTAATGAGTTGCCACCCATTAGAGGCATTGAACATCAGATTGATTTTGTGCCCGGAGCTGCTATTCCAAACCGACCAACCTATAGGAGTAATCCAGAGGAGACAAAGGAGCTTCAAAGGCAAGTTGAGGATTTGATGAGCAAGGGGTACGTGAGGGAGAGCATGAGCCCATGTGCAGTACCAGTGCTACTAGTGCCAAAGAAGGACGGGACATGGAGGATGTGCGTTGATTGCAGGGCGATCAACAATATCACGGTAAAGTATCGCCATCCCATTCCTAGATTAGATGATATGCTTGATGAATTGCATGGCTCATGTATTTTCAGTAAAATTGATCTTAAAAGTGGGTATCATCAAATTAGAATGAAAGAGGGTGATGAATGGAAAACTGCTTTTAAGACTAAGTATGGGCTTTATGAATGGTTGGTTATGCCATTTGGCCTTACTAATGCACCCAGTACTTTCATGAGATTAATGAACCATGTCCTACGTGCGTTCATAGGCAAGTTTGTGGTTGTGTACTTTGATGACATCCTAGTATACAGCAAGGACTTAAATGAACATATTGAGCATTTGAGATATGTGTTTGATGTGTTGAAAATGTGAAAAGTTGTATGCTAATTTCAAGAAATGTAACTTTTGCATTGGAAAAAGTTGTTTTTCTTGGTTATGTTGTTACTACAACAGGTATTGAGGTGGATGAAGAGAAAGTCAAGGCCATCAAGGAGTGGCCAACGCCAAAGAGCATCACTGAGGTAAGAAGCTTTCATGGCTTAGCTAGCTTTTATCGGCGTTTTGTTAAAGACTTTAGCACCCTGGCTGCACCACTCACTGAGGTAATTAAAAAGAATGTTGGGTTTCATTGGGGAGCTGATCAAGAGAATGCTTTTGCCACTATTAAAGAAAGGTTGTGCTCTGCACCTGTGTTAGCATTACCTAATTTTAACAAAACTTTTGAGATTGAATGTGATGCCTCAGGAATAGGGATTGGAGCTGTTTTGATGCAAGATAGGCGGCCCATAGCCTTCTTCAGTGAGAAGCTAAGTGGGGCATCCCTGAAGTACCCTACTTATGACAAAGAGCTTTATGCTCTTGTTCGTGCATTAGAGACTTGGCAGCACTACTTGTGGCCTAGGGAATTTGTGATCCACACCGATCATGAATCATTGAAGCATCTCAAGGGTCAAGGTAAGTTGAATCAAAGGCATGCTAGATGGCTGGAATACATTGAGACCTTTCCATATGTCATCCGTTACAAACAAGGTAAGGAGAACATTGTTGCTGATGCTTTATCCCGGAGGTATGTACTTCTTACTTCTATGAGTGCTAAGTTGCTTGGCTTTGAATATGTGAAAGACATGTATGCTGATGACACTGACTTTTCTGATGTGTATAAGGCATGTGATAAGACGGCATTCGGTAAGTTTTACAAGCACGATGGTTATTTGTTTAAAGAAAGCAAACTCTGTGTGCCAAGTTGTTCTATGCGTGAGTTATTGGTGCGTGAGGCACATGGTGGGGGATTAATGGGACACTTTGGTGTCAAGAAAACTTTAGACATCTTGCATGAACATTTCTTTTGGCCTAAGATGAAGAAAGATGTGAATCGCATTTGTGGCAGGTGCATTACATGTAGAAAGGCCAAATCTAAGGTTTTGCCACATGGGTTGTATACACCCTTACCCGTTCCTAGTGAGCCATGGGTAGACATATCTATGGACTTTGTTTTGGGGCTGCCTAGGACAAAAAGGGGTAGAGATTCTATTTTTGTGGTTGTGGATAGATTTAGTAAGATGACACATTTCATTCCATGCCATAAAACAGATGATGCCACAAACATAGCTGACTTGTTTTTCAGGGAGATAGTGCGACTCCATGGTGTACCTCAGAGTATTGTTTCTGATAGGGATGTTAAATTCCTTAGCTACTTTTGGAAGGTGTTGTGGGGTAAATTGGGTACTAAGCTCTTATTTTCCACTACTTGTCATCCGCAGACTGATGGTCAAACTGAAGTAGTTAATAGGACTTTAACTTAGCTTTTACACACTGTTGTTTATAAGAATTTAAAAACTTGGGAGTATTGTTTGTCATTTATAGAGTTTGCATATAATAGGGTCATGCATTCTATTACTTCTTGTTCCCCTTTTGAAATTGTTTATGGCTTTAATCCACTTACACCTTTAGATTTAATGCCTTTACCTGTTGATGGCAGGAGTAGCTTGGATGGACAAAAGAAGGCGGAGTTGGTGAAGTCACTTCATGAGAGGGTACGGCTTCAAATTGCCCAAAAGAATGAAAGGGTTGCTTCCCAAGCCAATAAAGGGCGAAGGCGTGTCATCTTTGAACCAGGAGATTGGGTTTGGGTTCACATGCGCAAAGAAAGATTCCTAGCCCATCGAAAGACAAAGTTGCATCCTAGAGGAGATGGACCTTTCCAAATTCTTGAGAAAATTAATGACAATGCTTATAAAGTGGACCTTCCAGGTGAGTATAAAGTTTCTGCTACTTTCAATGTTTCTGATCTTTCTCCATTTGATGTAGGTGAAGATTCGTGGTCGAATCCTTTTGAGGAGAGGGGGAATGATGGGAACCAAGGTGAGCCTAGCCTTAAAGATCCTTTGCAAGTTCCAAATGGACCAATTACAAGATCAAGAGCCAAGAAGATCAAGAAAGCAATGCAAGGATTGGTGCAATCCACTTGGGATGAAGCTAGCAAAAGCCCAACAATCAAAATGGGTTTGAAAGAAGGAGAACCAATTTTGATCTACTTGATACAAGCTGTGGAAGACATGACTTAGGGAAGTTTGGGCCTATTGCTATTCAAGGCTTTCAATTTATTAAAAGATTTATTTTTATTAGTTTAGAATAAGTGGGCTTGAGAAAGGCCTTGTATTAGGGCCAAGGGTTTATTAGGAAAGTTACTTTTTAGGAACTAGAATTACTGTTCACGCAGGGGTATTTGTGGGAAAAAAGAGTTCTAGTTTAGCTTAGGTTAGGATTTTAATTAGGTTTTGGTTTAAATACTCTTTGTAGCCTCATTTGAAGGCAGACAATATATTGAATTTTCATAGTGAGTTGAGTTTTCTCCTCTTGTTCTTGATTGAACTTTTAAACTTATCAAAGGTAACTCACAACCTTTGTGGCGTTCCTCCTTGTAATCTGGGTTCTTGAGATAGGTTCTTCATCGGGTCTAGATTTTAATATAATTTAGGTTCTTCCTCCTTGAATCTGGGTTCTTGAGATAGGTTCTTCATCGGGTTAGATTTTAATATAATCTAGGTTCTCAACGGGTCTAGATTCTCCATCCATTGACTTGATCTTGGCTTTCTTGGGTGAGTTTTCAAATTGATTGTGGGTTCAAGGGATTCCATTCCGCAGGTTCATATCAAAGAGACGTGAAATTGATAAATCCAAGAGATGGATTTAGGCTATCAAGTTAACAATCATACAAGTATAGCTCCGAAAGAGATGAGAACTTACTCATTATTTGAAACCAATCAACTTCTCTGTGAAGGTTAGTGTAGCTCAGGTCAAGGTTTTGAATTGAAGAGAGACCAGACATCCAACGAAGGTTATCTGCAAAAAGGTGATGAGAATTACCTCCAAGAGCCAGATAGCGAAGGCTGGAAAGGTTCCCAAGTTGATGAGGAATGAGTCCAGAGAAGTTAGCCCATTGGAGGTCAAGATGTCTCAGACTACCCATTGAACCTAGGAAACTCGGAATACCAGCACGGTTAAAATCATTCCCACCCAGGTCCAGATAGCGAAGGCCTGAAAGGTTTCCAAGTTGATGAGGAATGAGTCCAGAGAAGTTAGCCCATCGGAAGTCAAGATGTCTCAGACTACCCATTGAACCTAGGAAACTCGGAATACCAGCACGGTTAAAATCATTCCCACCCAGGTCCAGATAGCGAAGGCCTGAAAGGTACCCAAGTTGATGAGGAATGAGTCCAGAGAAGTTAGCCCATTGGAGGTCAAGATGTCTTAGACTGGCCATTGAACCAAGGAAACTTGGAATAGGAGCACGGTTAAAATCATTCTCACTCAAATCCAGATAGCGAAGGGCTCAAAGATTCCCAAGCTGATGAGGGATAAGCTCAGAGAAGTTAGCCTCACGGAGGTCAAGATGTGTCAGATTGCCCATTGAACCAAGGAAACTTGGAATATGAGTAAGACTAAAGTCATTGAAACTTAAGTTCAAGTAATTCAAAAATCCTAATTTGAGCAAAGAAGGACTGATCTCACCGCCTAAGCTCTTTTTGTAGCCCAAAAATCCATCAACGTCCAATGGACCACTGAGGTGGAGCTCTATGACTCGACCAATTTTGTTGTCGCAACGAACTCGTTCCCATCTACAGCAATCTTCTTGGTCAGACGACCAAGATGAGAGTAAGTTTCCAGGATCAGTGAGACCTCGTTTGAGGGTTAGAAGTGCTTGTTTCTCTTTTTCATTGCAAGAGACATGTGGCTCTGCTTTGAAGAAGCTTAAACAGAAGGTTGCAGTAAAGAACCATAGTAAGAGAAGCATATGAGTTGCAAAAGAGGCACCCATGACATGCAATAACAAAGGAAAAGAAGGATTGAAAGAACAGTTTGAAGTTTGATAGAGACAACTAGCTCTTGATAATATAGTGATCAGATTTTTTTTTTTTAATGAAGACTTTGACTTGTTGACTAAAGCCAAACGCCAAAGATCAATACCCGTGTTCACGTAACCGCGTGGTGATTTTTCTTCTTTCATTCTGTATCAAAATCATCAAGACTTTAAATTGCTTTTTTCGGTGACTTGTTATTTTCCAATGGCACTATGACATCTTTGTTTGCCTGCAAAGCATTTGATAATTCATTGTTTAAAGAAAGGCTTCCATGAGCACATTGTATTTTGCTTTGTTCTAACTTTCCACACTTTGGTCCTCTATTTTTCTTTTTTATTATATTGCACAAAGGTTAGGAAGCAAGCTGGTGTTACAATAGTTTAGAAAGTTTAAATCAAAATGAATGGTCATGTGTATTTCTTTTTCATTTTCACTGAATGAAAGAGCATGAGGTTTGTACTTTGTAGTTTTGTCTTTGTAAATGAGATGTTTTCTTAATTATTTTTTTCGGTGACATATTTGAATTGGTCAAATCAGTCTGCAAAGTGGCTGAAACTGATTTTTTAATTGAGGAAGTTATTGCTCCTTGTGACCAACCATGGTTGTTACATAGACTCTTTCTTTCAACATGTATCTATCATTCTTAGATGTGAACTTGTACTTTTTTTTTTCTTTTCTTTTTTCCTTTTTTGGTTACAGACACATACATATATTTTTAATTTTTGTTACATCATTGGAAGAAAAATCTACTTCTTGTAACTTGTATATATCATTATTAGATGTGAGTTTTCCTCCTTTTTTGGACACAGATTATATAATTCCTTGACATTTGCGGGGTTATGTAATGGTAAATCGGAGATGATTTTCGTTTGGAGTACGTCATGAGGGCTTGAATCTGGAAACATTTTGGGATGCCATATATACACTTTGTTTTGAAACTTAGTTAAACTAGTCGTGGACCCGCGCGATGCGCGGATTTTTTTTCACATGATAAAAGCAATAGTCCGCCTTAATAATTCTTACTCATTTTTAGATATCTACCAAATGTTATTTGTGTCTTCAATATATTTGTTGAATCTAAAAAATATAAACTAAAACTTTTTTTTAGTATAAAACCAAGGGACAAAAGCTTCATCAACATTCATGGGCTCCTTATCTATTAGTGTTACATGAACCAATTCAATCCAAAAAAAAGAAAAAGAAAAACACAATCAATCATAAGAAGAAAAAAGTACATATTAAATCAACAATCCCATTAGGAGTTAGACATCCAAAAAAATATAAACTAAAACTTTTTGTTTAGTATTAACATAAAATAGTTCTCAATGTGTTTTGCATTTGGCTCTCTCTCAATTGCTTGTTCCAATCTGCCTTTTTCATTCACAAGGAGAATATATATTATGTGGCTCATATACACATGAAAAAGTCTAGAGGAGAAAAGTCATGTCTTATCCTCTCTAGCAAACCATCCAACTTCACAAGGAGAATATATATTATGTGGCTCATATACACATGGAAAAGTCTAGAGGAGAAAAGTCATGTCTTATCCTCTCTAGCAAACCATCCAGCTTCACAAGGAGAATATTATGTGGCTCATATACACATGGAAAAGTCTAGAGGGCAAAAGTCCTGTCTTATCCTCTCTTGCAAACCATTTAGCTTCACAAGGGTAATATCATGTGGTTCATATACATATGGAAAAGTCTAGAAGGCAAAAGTCCTGTCTTATCCTCTCTAGCAATCCATCCAGCTTCGCAAGGATAAATATTATGTGGTTCATATACACATGGAAAAGTCTAGAGTGCAAAAGTCCTATATGGGAAACTTCTTGATCAATTTCCTAGTCATTCAATCCTTGTCTGTTTTATGATTTGTTATGTTCCACCATTGTATGTAAACCACATTATGATGATTGTCTCTAGTTATGCAGCTTTGACATTACACTTCTTTGTTGAAATATTGTAGTAAACCCACAAATTTCTCTTATTTTTCCTAGTGCAGTTAAAAATTCCCTTAGTCATGATTTAACAATATATTATCACTGGAAGGAGTTCTGAAAAGGTCTGACTTTCTTTACTTATTTTTCAGAAATAACCAGCAAGATTTACAAATTATCCTTGGTTAAATGTACTATTAACTGCTCAACAGTATTACCATATGTTGCAATGGAACAAACTGTTATGTATCAGGAAAGATTTGTGTGGATGTATTCCAGGTGGACTTGTCCACTTGCAATGGAACTAATTGAGCTGATTATAAACTTGATTCATAAGTCAACTCTAATTTTTATTTTATCAATCTTGAATTGAATTCCTAATATTTTGGAAGCATGATTGATCTAATGGAATATCAATATTAATGCTTTTAACTCCACTAGTCGTAAACCCGCACGATGCGCGAAAAATTCTCAATTAATTTTTTTTAGTGTGTACACATATAAAGAATTTTTTAGAATGTAGACATTAAAATATTTAATTATATCAATTTTATTAATTTTTTAATGAATATAAAGGAAGGAATATGATAAATTATCATCTTTCAATATATATATATATATATATATATATAATGTTAGTAAATAAGTTGGGCTAATGCCCTTTGCAATTGCTCACCATATCTCTATCATGAAAGGTATTTCTTGTGCATCTTCGGCTAGAATAGCAGAAAACAAAATAACTGCTAGAGTTTCACTATAATGTCTAATATAAATGCTTGCCATAGAACATTATCTTTTATGAATTTTGTGAAAAAACACTAACTGATATAATAATACAAAAATCACATGTGTTGCCCATGAGGAGTGGCAGAGTAGATGAACACAACAAATCCTGCTTCAACTTTCATTGCACAACTAACTTACCTTTTTCTATTATCATAGCAAGCTATAGAGATTCATTTTACTAGACACATTGCATAGCCATAGCTATGGAAGAATCTAGATATCTAGGAAATTAAGTAAAGCACAAAGCACAAGCACTGCCAAACGAGGACATAAACCAACATAAAGAGCCCTCAAGTCATGATAATGTAGTTGCTTGAAGAGATGGGAAACAATGAACTGGAATAGTCAACGTCAATGGCATTGCTCAAGATGGTCTCAACAGAATGGTGAAGAGCCATATCATGCTACATATATTTTAGTTAAGGATCCATATTATAGCATTTTTTTCCTGGATTATGCCATTGGTTCTACTCTCTCTCTTATACTTTTGCACTTAAGTGGTGTCCCCTTGGCATATTTTAACTAGACTTTCTTAAATTACATACACACACATATTGTACATGATTCAGTAATCAAAAAGCAGGATAACTATGGAATTAGGATGAAAATAAGAAAACCATAAAATTTACCTGAATAAAAATAATATGAAAAAACTCTCATAAAGAATACCTGTGAACTGATATTGGAAAACATTTGATGTGAGGGAAGCATCTATGTGAGAACGTCCCAAAAATTATTTATTAGTGGGATGATCGAGTCTTCAAAGTGATCATTCAACCAACAATTTCATACCCCCTAGATTAAGGGTTTTATAAAAAGGGTCACCACTTAATTTTATGTAAAAATGAAAATTAAGAAAATCTCAAGAATACCTCTTTATTGGATAAAAATGAAATTACATCATTATTCAAGAAATGAACTAAAATCAAATTACATTACTTTTGATCCTAGTTACAATCTATAAAGAAAAATTACATCACTTTTGTTCCTAGTTACAATCTAAAAAATATATATCGCTTCTTCTTCCTAATTACAATCTAGATAACAAAATTACATTGATAAGGAGCAAATCTAAAAACTCAAATTTAAGTTCGGAGGCTAGGTTACAAAGTGAGAAAGTGTTAGGCATCAATTCCGCCTGATTCGAAAATTGAACTTCTAGGAATTAATGGCTATATCATGCACAAAACATATTCTCATTCATTTCAACATCACATCTCAAATTTTGCAATCCCAAACATTTAACTTGCCTGAAATCCCCAAGCTGAAATCTCCAAATTGTAAGCTGAAATCCCCAACAACAAGCCTTAGAGAACGAGACAGCTGGCATATAACTTACCAATCTTAGAAATTTAGATTGAACATAAAACCCAATAGTTATGAAATAAAAATGTAAATTGAACAGAAGAATTTAAAAAAGAGTTGGCATAACGTACGATTTTTAATGTACGATTTTCAAACCACTTATTTGTCAAAAAGGGAAGTTCAAATACGAAATTCAAAAGGAGAAGTTCAAATGTTTCAAATTCTAAATGTAAGATTTGTGAACCTTTTGTCGGTCAAAAGGGGAAGTTCGTGTAATCTTTAATTTACTTTTTTAGTTTTTACTTTCAAAAGGAGAGGTTTTGACTAAAGAAGTTACCAATGGGGACTTAGGCTTTAACAGATGTGTGACCACTGGGACTTAGGCTTCGACTGAAAAAATTGTTTGATTGTTACTGCTGAGGATTTAGGATTTAACTGAAAACAATGTTGTTTGTTACCATAGGGAATTTATCCATGGGGATATTTCTACTTGAGTATTTGTTCATGGAGAATTTTCCCCTGACGGTTTGCTCATGAGATTTGAAAAATTTTCCTTTTAATTTTGATTTTTTTTCCTTTTTCGAGCAACCAGCACACACCACATGCTCTCACGCGCCATCAATGTATCAGCACACATCGTATGCCAGGTGTCACCCCAGATGGCATGAGGTGAGAAAATCATGCTATACATTGTAATAATGATAACAAAAATAAAACTCTACATTACATATTTGATGAATAGAAATTTTCTATTCTACTTTTTGTGTTTCACTTTATACTCCACTAATCACAACTTGTCACGTATTCTTTTCACTTTCCTTATAAAATAACTAAAGTTTAAAATGAAAAAAAAAAAAAAAAAAAACCAAATAGGGGACAAGTTGTGATTGATGAAGTATAAAGTGAACACAAAAAGTGGGATAGAAGATTTATATTCATACTTGATGTATTATGTATATGAGAAATAATTTCTAGCTATCATAATACTAGTATTTTTGTTTCTATTCAGGGTATTGCCATGAGTTCCTCCTTTCTCCTCTTCAAATGCCTCCAAACAAAGTCTAAATTTATAAATGAATTTTATTTCATAGCCAATGGGCGAAGTGCAAATCTAAGATCGAGGCTAAAGATATGCTATATTTGTGAATTAAAATCCAAAAGACTATCACATTTAGCCATGAATTATATCATATATTCAAAGTACGTGAATACTACATTAACAGGAATGCCACTTATCAAAAAATACATTAACAGGAATGCATCAATATTAAGGACATAATGTTTAAAGTAATACCTCTTAGCAAGATAGTGACACATTTCACTTACTGAGGCGGTGGCTTCTTAAGCTTTCCCAGGAACCAATTAACATTTGGCACTGTAGTCACATATACCCAATCTTGTATGTCATCGAGAAATTTGAAATAAGCATGTCTCCAAGTCCTCTTGAAGAAGAGAATTCCACAAATTGCCCAAAAGCCAACAGGGAATCCAACCCCCATACCCATATAGAAGTTGGAATTTTCAGAGTGGTCTTCCGTTTTGCCTATTGGTGTTCTATTTAGAGGTTTTTCCTCAACTGTGCATTTTTTTGGAAGAGGATCACCACAAAGTTGAGGATTACCAGTGTATCTGAGTGCATCAAAAGACTGAAGTTGGGTGCTTGAAGGAATTCTACCTGACAAGTTGTTGTATGACAAGTCCAAGTAATTAATAAATGTCAAATTAGACATGCTTGGAGGAATTTCACCTGATAGATGATTTTGTGAGAGATCAACCGTCTCTAACTCTTTCATGTTCCCGATTTTTTCTGGTATCTTTCCAGTCAAATGATTTTGAGACAAGTTCAAAAAACGCAGTTCTAAAAGAACTGAAATTTCATCAGGAATTGATCCAGACAAGTTGTTACTTGAAAGGTCTATGATCCTAACATATTTAAGGTTCTTTCCATATTCTAATTCCTCTCCTTTGGGAACCAACATAAGATTCTCAATGTAGGAGCCAAAGTTGAAGTTGTACTCTAAAGAGTCAATAAAAAAACCTTCACTGGGATCGGATATTGCCATGGCGCTGAAATTTTTCAAGCAGTTTGGTATGGGTCCTGATAGGATATTATTGGCAAGATCTAATATTCTAAGAGAAGAAAGTTGGCATATTTTTAGAGGTATATTGCTCTTGAATCCATTGGATCTTAGACGAAGAATTATAAGATATTTCATTTCTCCAAGCCATTGTGGTATGGTCCCTGACAAATGATTATCGCCTATATCAATGAGTCCCAAACCCGAGCACTTTTTCAACGACGAAGGAATATCCCCAGAGATGCTATTGTTTTGTAAATGCAATGATTGGAGTTTACCTAAAGATCCCATGGAGTAAGGAATTTTACCTGATAGACTATTGCTCCCCAAGTTTAGATGGATCAAAGATTGCCAATACCTCCAGCACTGAGAAAATTCTCCCGATAAGAGATTGTTTGATGCATCTAAGACCTCTAATTTATTCTTTCTATTCATCGTATGGCACAAGAAAGTGGAAATTTGTCCAGAAAGTGAGTTGTTAGCAATATTGAGCACTTGGACATTTGCAGACAATTGTGGCAACCGACCCTTGAAATGATTAGATCTTAGATTTAAGAAAGTAGAATTCAGCACAATGTCCGATACATCACCTTCTATGTGGTTGCTAGAGAGATCGAGTATTTCAATATTTGAAATCCAATTCCATAACCAACTTGGGGCCTCGTCTGAAATTCCTGAGTCCGATATTAGTAAAATTCTGAGGGATGTTTGTGTTTGTAGCCATGTAGGAAACTTGGGACCTATCTTGGAAGAGCTCATTTGGGCATATTCAAGTTGAAAAGGAGGAACCCAATTGGAATTCACATTAAAGAACAAAGGTGTGTGAGAGATATCTAGATACCTTAATTTCAAGAGTTTAGTGAAATGCCCTTCATCTACTGGGCCTATTAAGAAATTATTTCCGATATACAAGGACTCTAAATTTGTGAGAAGCCCAAGACTCTTGGGAATGGTGCCATTTAACTGATTTTGGAAGAGGTATAAAGTTCGCATTTCAGATAAATTCCCAAGGGATTGAGGAATAGGACCAGTAAAAGAATTATATCCGAGATAAAGACCCTTTAGATGCTTAAGTTTCCCTAACGACTCTGGTATCTCACCTTTCATAGAACTGCTCATCAGGTTAAGCTGTAAGAGGGTTGTACTGAGATTAGAGAACCAATTAGGTATCTCATGATTGAAATGATTTTCAGAAAGATATAGGACACGAAGAGATGTGAAATTGATGAATCCAAGAGATGGATTTAGGCTATCAAGTTGACAATCATACAAGTATAGCTCCGAAAGAGATGAGAACTTACTCATTATTTGAAGCCAATCAACTTCTCTGTGAAGGTCAGTGTAGCTCAGTCCAAGGTATTGAATTAAAGAGAGACCAGACATCCAACGAAGGTTATCTGCAAAAAGGTGATGAGAATTACCTCCAAGAGCTAGATAGTGAAGGCTGGAAAGGTTCCCAAGCTGATGAGGAATGAGTCCAGAGAAGTTAGCCCATTGGAGGTCAAGATGTCTCAGACTACCCATTGAACCAAGGAAACTTGGAATACCAGCACGGTTAAAATCATTCCCACTCAGGTCCAGATAGCGAAGGCCTGAAAGGTTCCCAAGCTGATGAGGAATGAGTCCAGAGAAGTTAGCCCATCGGAGGTCAAGATGTCTCAGACTACCCATTGAACCAAGGAAACTTGGAATACCAGCACGGTTAAAATCATTCCCACTCAGGTCCAGATAGCGAAGGCCTGAAAGGTTCCCAAGTTGATGAGGAATGAGTCCAGAGAAGTTAGCCCATCGAGGTCAAGATGTCTCAGACTGGCCATTGAACCAAGGAAACTTGGAATAGGAGCACGGTTAAAATCATTCTCACTCAGGTCCAGATAGCGAAGGCCTGAAAGATTCCCAAGCTGATGAGGGATAAGCCCAGAGAAGTTAGCCCAATGGAGGTCAAGATGTGTCAGATTGCCCATTGAACCAAGGAAACTTGGAATATGAGTAGGACTAAAGTCATTGAAACTCAAGTTCAAGTAATTCAAAAATCCTAATTCGAGCAACGAAGGATTAGATCTTCACCGCCTAAGCCTCTTTTTGTAGTCCAAAAATCCAAAACCACTCAACGTCAAATGGGAGACCGCCTCGTCTCTGGTAGATGGAACCGCTCTACCACTGAGAGTGAGTATTGCTCTTCTGACGTGACTGGAACTGTTTTGTACTTCGTTTTGTGGAACTGTCGCAACGAACCAACAATCGTTCCCATCTACAACAATCTTCTTGGACGACCAGATGAGAAGATGAGAGTTTCCAGGATCAGTGAGACCTCCAGTTTCGAGGGTGAGGAAGTGCTAGAAGTGCTTCTCTTCTCTTCATTGCAAGAGACAAGAGTGTGGCTCTGCTTTGAAGAAGCTTAAACAAGCTTAAACAGAAGGTTGTAAAGAACCATATAGTAAGAGAAGCATATGAGTTGCAAAAGAGGCACCCATGACAATGCAATAACAAAGGAAGAGACAGGAGGATTGAAAGAGCAGTTTGAAGTGATTGAGCAGTAGCAGGTTGGAGACAACTAGCTCTTCATAATATAGTCATCAGATTTTTTTTTTTTTAATGAAGACTTTGACTTGTTGACTAAAGCCAAACGCCAAAGATCAACACACGTGTTCACGTAACCACGTGGTGATTTTTCTTGTTTCATTCTGTATCAAAATCATCAAGACTTTAAATTGCTTTTTTCGGTGACTTGTTATTTTCCAATGGCACTATGACATCTCTGTTTGACTGCAAAGCATTTGATAATTCATTGTTTAAAGAAAGGCTTCCATGAGCACATTGTATTTCGCTTTGTTCTTACTTTCCACACTTTGGTCCTCTATTTTTCTTTTTCTTTTATTATATTGCACAAAGGTAAGGAAGCAAGCTGCTGCTACAATAGTTTAGAAATTTCAAATCAAAATGAATGGTCATGTGTATTTCTTTTTCATTTTCACTGAATGAAAGAGCATGAGGTTTGTACTTTGTAGTTTTGTCTT
>OU015761.1:57969227-58032489 GCA_907173295.1 Fagus sylvatica | reverse complement strand
CCTCATGTTGTAACTTTTGAGTGGTGGACAATCACTTTTACATAGATCATCCATTGACACAACTTTTCTATTTGACCACTTCAACAAATTAAAAAAAAAAGTCATTGAATAAGTTATGTATTTAGATTTATTCTTCGTAAAATGTAGAAGGTTAGAGTACATATTATCAGTAAAAGAATGTAGCCCATCTCATATTTATTCATGCCAAGTTGGCGAGGGTGGCTTTGAACTTAATTTTGAGATTAAGGATTTCGTTTCATAGATGAAATAATAACAATGGTTCATTAATCTGATTGAAATTTGAGTGGAATTAAACTCAGACCATGTGTTTTTAGCTTTCTGTCTTTGATCTTAAAACAATTACAGCATTACCACAAACAAATTAAAAATTAACCGTTCCTGCTAATTTGTTATGAGCAATATTGGGTCTTTATAGTTCCTGCTAACAAATTTGGGCAGATTTATTTTATTAATTTTTTTATGGTCGCACGCTATGTGTTTGACCCAATTGCTTTAGCCTTTCTGTGCTGATATCAAAATTGTAAACATCAGTGTAGGGAAGACTTGAAATTGCTCACTCTTCTCCAGTTGTGTAAGTCCAAGAAATTTGTTTCTCTTCTATTTGTCAAAGAATCAATTCTTATAGTTAATAATATTATTACTGTGTTGCACTTGCATAAAATGCTTTACACCACAACTTTGTATTAACATCCATAATCTATTTTTGTTTCTGCACGGATTGTCAAAAGTTAAGACCCATATGAAGTCAGTTTAGCAATGCATTTTCTAATCGAGTCCAACCAGTTCTCGCATACCAACTGAGCCATGATTCACCAATTGATTCGATATTACCTAGATATCACTTTGGGCAAAAAACTGTCTTGTACCAGCACAAAGAAGTTCCTCATTCCTCACTCATCTTCATAAACTTATTCTAATCATACAAAGCAAGAGTGCATCAACAATCAGCATCACCACTAGCTTGGATGTTTTTTGATAGAATAGATTCTCCAACCTCTTGACAGATAATGATCCCTGGTAAGTATTTATTGAAGCAAAGTGAACAAGAAAACAGTCTACAAGGGAAATCTGGGAAGCAAAACCAAACCAGTTACTTAGCAGCTATTGCCCATTAATTTGGCAAGCTCATTGAGCTTCCTCCATTACAAATTCTTTAGTAGTTAGACCAAACTAAGAAATAATTAAGAACTACAAATTACTAATCACCATAGTATTTATTTATTAAAGCTATAAAAAAAACGACTGAATATTGTTGAAGCACGGAAACCTGATGATTTGTCTTCCTCTGTAGCCAATGCTATTGTGAGCCGTTAAGCTCTATGACTGATGGATGACTTTCTTCTCTTTTACTGCTGGCATAAGCAACTTCACAAAATCTTATTTGAGTTAAACTAATCTGTTTACATTGTTTGGAGTGAGCATCAAAATCTATATTTTAGGATCAAACCTTTTGTATAAAAATATGTTGTCTATGCTTTGAATTGATTTCTTAACATCAATAATAGGCTTCTAAACTTTCTAAATCAGTTAATGCTCGATTTATTATCAATGTGGTAACATTCTCCATTCATACCACCTCAAGATAAAATAACTTTATTGCCTTCTCTAAATTGTTTCTTATTTTAGAAGAAACTCTTTTTGATTGTGAGTATTATAAATGGATAATCTATTTTTCCAGGAAGGTGTGTTTGAATATATCATCTTATGTAGGTAATTGAACTTGAAGCACATGCTGTGAAAGGCGTTGGTAAAGCACATGCAAATTGGTTGTCAGTGACAATTGCTTGGTATAGGATGCTTCCTGAGGTGAGGTGATAATTTATTCAGCGTTGGATCTGGACATTGCAAATTTTTTTGAAGAGAAGAAGGCGTATTATATATGTACTTAGGTTGCACTATTGGAAGAGATTGAAGATGAGATGGCTGAAACCCATAAAAGTAAATGTCCAGTTGTAGTGTTTGACATTGAAGATCTTGCTAATGGTAAATGTGATTGCATATATAGCTTAATGACAACATAGAATGCAGTTTTTTTTGCTATTAGTAGGCAGCTCTTTTCATTAAGTTATATAGGCAATCACATCCTAAAGTAAGTAGAAAAAGGTTAACTGTGGCCTAGCCACGAGCTTCCAGATTGTGTAGAGAATGCATCAAAGAAGGGGTGCCCAACTAAAATTTATGTTTGATAAAGTTTAGTCCCTAGATTAACAAGACACTCTTGCAAAAGCTTAGATTCTCATTCTTGAAAAAAAAAATTGCAATTTTAGGTAAATTTGTCTTGAATCTATAAGGATAAACGTTAAGCTATTTGGATTTATTATTTGTACATTTGTTTCTTATAGTTTTCCAAAGCCTTCTTAATTCCATACCTTGGATTTTACTTGCTCTTAGGCCATAATTTCCATTTTTAATGTTTGGATTGAATATGAGTTGGCAAAACATTTTCAATGTATTGCTCAAGAATAGTAGAATTCTTTGTATATTTAAATGGTCTAATTTTGTCATTAATTGCTACAGCCTGCTTCTAACACAACCAAGCATCTAACTCAATGCATTAGAATAAATTGTTCAAGTGAACTAAGATATAGTTATTGCTATTGGATCCAGTTTATGTGACCGCATCTATAACCCTTACTTTATGGTTCTCCATGCTTATTTTTATATAAATTTAGCTCTACCATTATATAGGGTTTATAGATTTTTTGTGACGTTTAAAGTAATGCTTAACTTAGTTCCTTTGCGGATGCAAATACTAAGAAACATAAGCATATCAAAAGCAAGTCTTTAGATTTTTTTTTTTTTTTTTCTTTTATTTTCGTGAATGATTGAAAACCTATAAAAACTCATAAGTATGCTCAAAAGGTAATGGATATATATATATATATATATATTTTCTGTGGTAAATAATTACGAATATTTTGATTATACACACTATCTTTATAAAAGTGTTCCCGTGCATTGCACGGGTTTGCAACTAGTTTTGATAAATTTCAAGGTTTTAGGAGTATTTGGGTCATTTTAGAGGTTTTAGGACATTTTAATTATATATATGCATAAAATAAATGGGTAAATGGGTGGGTTGGGTTTTAGCTTAGATAATTGGGTTGGGTTGGGTTTGGGTAATATCTACTTTATTAAATGGGTTTAAATGAGCTATTGGGTTTTAAAGGCCCAACCCATTTAATGTCCACTCATACCCACCCATTTGATACCACAATAACCTTTGGCTGAAATATTTTCCCTTTAGGATTGAGTCCAATCCATGCTAATGGATTGAGTCGGATTAAAGTTAGATGTGAAGCCAGAGGTGCAGGCATAGAGGTTACGAAGTGCGGGGCCCGTTTGGTAGACAAGAAAGCCATTGAAGATCTGAAACAAAGTATGACTGGGTGCAGCATGATTCCTTATGATGGGGATGAGCTGGGTACAACATTATTATTATCTTGTGGAGAAGAAGGTAGTTCTAATGACGTAGACGTACAACACCCAAAGAGGATACGGCTCCTTAATCTAAATGAAACTGCTTGTGAGGAAGAGGAATCCAGTGAAACTGCTAGCTGTCATGAATCTCCACGGCTCATCAACTTTTTTTCTCTCTGATTTTTTGTAAGTCACCATCTCTTTTGTAGCTGTGTAATTCTTTTTTATCATTTAAAAGTTATTTTATTTTATTTTTATATTGGTTGTATTGAGAAAATAGGGCCCAAGGTATTTTGGTTGTTAATCCATAGCTTTAAGGACTTGGAAAGGATGTTGCTCTGAGTTTCAGATATGTGTGTGGGATGGTACCTTCTATTTATTTGGTGTGGTAGTATTCATCATTAAAAGTTGCTTAAGGGTCCCCAAATTTGTGGGCCTTTTTAAACATGCATTGAGAATTTGCACATATGATGATGATGATCCAATCACTACTAAATTTACCCAGGTTGAACGGCGTGTTTTGCCAGCTTCAAGGGTAATATACCATTTTGTTTGTAATATAGACTTGTTGCTTAAGGATATTTTAAAGTTTGGTTTCTATGTTCAGTATATTTCCTTTGTTCATGCAAGATAATTCTCTTATTTTTTGTAAGGAGACTTAACTGTCTATAATATTTTATCCTCCTAGCCTGCAAGAACTTAAAATTTCCTAGTTTTAGTCAAATTGTTCCATACAAATGGGAACTAACTATTGGTTGAGGATTACCAAAGTTTCTACCTCCCTCACTAAGCAGGAAACTAATATTTTAAATGAATTGGTTTGATGAGCTACCCAGTGTTAATCCTATCATGTATTAGATGGTATACATTCATTGTGTTTCCAGATTAACTGTATATTGGATGGTGGGTTTGCTTGGTGACTAATTGATTTCCGCTATGGTTGTAGGATCACCCAAGATGTTCTCGTGGATTTGGTATGTCACATTCAGCTCTTCAGAAGATTCTTAGGTATTGAGCTGCTAGACAATTAAATTTAATCAAAGGTTGGTTGAGCAAGTAGACATTCTTTCTGATTAAATTATTTGATATTCATGCTGTCAGAAAATGCTTGTGGCCCAACATACCCTTAATGAAAGGACACTTGAAGTTCAGGTTGGTACCCCAAAGGCAAGTTCTATTCCTAGCTTAAAAGAATTTTTTTTCAAAATCGTCTTATTTGTCATTTGGAAACCGATGTCATGTTGTTTCATCCTAAAGATTTGATGTGGCTGTCCAATATGTTGTGTGGGTCACTTCCAGATTGGTTGAATCAATACAGTTTCATTGAAGCTTCAATTGCTACCAATTGCCCAAGCTTGACAGTACAAAAGTGTGGGCTTTGTCAATACATGGCTTCTTTATCTGATAATTGGGGTCTCATTTGTTAGTTAATAGAGAAAGAAATAAGCAAAATTGTAATGGTGAAGCAAGGCCCAGTAGAGAAATAATAGATGTAGCAGGAAAAACAGCTGCACTACTACATAGGAAATAGGACTCCTTGGCTTCACTTGGAGAACAGATAGTGGAATATTCCAGCTATACACAGAGATCTGTTCATGCTAGAGTCTTTGAAATTCCCTCTAGCTGCCATTCTTATACCAGTCTTCCATTTCTTCAACAACTGCTCCTCACTTACAATATTCCCTCCATGAATTCTAGCATTTCTCTGACTCCATAAATGGTATACCACACCCCCCATGCAAACTTACATAAACAAGCTTTAAGGTCCTTACCTTTTAATCTTTCCAACACCATTCAACAACCTTATTCCAATTTGTAACAGGAGAGTCTATGAGGCATCTCTCCATAACTTCCCTCCACAATCTTTTTGACAAACTGCATTTAAAGAGTAAATGGTCTCGACTTTCTATGCAACTTCTGTAGAATGCATACAGAATATCCCCTTGTACCCCCCACTATAAGAGTTTATCCCAAGTGGATATTTAGTTTCTCATAGCAAGCCAAGTGACCAAAGCATGTCTAGGAATGGCGGTAGAAAATCAGATTAGCTTCCACCAATTAACTTCAGACAACTCAATTGAATTTGATTCCAGGTTTCTTAGCTGGTGTAAATCCCCCCTTGGCAGGAATCCAATAGGTCTACCTACTTCTCCAATGTCCACCAGAGGAAGTTTGCTCTGTATAGAAACCAGAGAATTAGACCTATGTGGCTTGCAAACCTAGCTTTTTTCCTTCAATACACTTGAAACTTTTGCCTCAAAGACTACTTGCAGCATCATATACTACTCTGTAACCATACCTAGTGTAAAGAATATCATCAGGTTGCCACCAATCTAACTACAAGAAAATATTTCTTTCCATCCCCCTACAAATCTTATAAACTGTCTTGTTAACTCTCCAAGCTTGAGGAGTTTCCTCCATCCCAAAGAGCATTTTTGAGAGATTTAATCATCCTAAAGGATCTTACTCTTAGCAGATTTTCTTTTATCCAAGCTACCCAAATTGAGCTAGCTTGAGCAAAAAGATTCCATGTATGCCTCATGATTGTTTCCTTGTTCCAGTCCTCACTCTCTTGAGCCCGTAACCCCCCACACAGATTGACTTCCAAGCTACTCAATACATGAGTTGTCACTTCCATTCCATAGGAATCTGCTAAATTGCTGCTCAATCGGCTTACTTTCTTAGGCAGTATGAAGATGTTAGATCAGTAGATCTGTCATCTGTATGCTATAAAGCACTAAGGATAGCAATTGCAGCATCCCTGCAAAGGACAGTTTCTTAGTTCCCCAAGAATTGATTCTTTTATCTCGGACCTAGTTTTCGTTGTTTGATTTCATATATATGTCATATTATTTAGCAAGTAGTAGTGGTTCTGGCTGAGTCAATATGCATTTGAGTTTTGATCAATCTAAACATGATGTTTGTACTTAGATGCATGTAAATCCATTTCTAGGCCCACTTTTGTCTATTAACTTGTGCTATTTCTTTATGCTGGTTTTTCAGGAGGGATGACTGAAGACGTAGCAGTTATTGGTGTTACTGGCAAGGACTGTCAGTTGATTGATAGGATGCAAGGAAAGCATTGTCCTTGATTTATGAACTTCTATCTCTGTAGTTTTTCAAGTATACTTCGAATCTGTTGAAATGGACTAAGATAAATGTATTGAAATGTAGTTTGTATTTTTCTTCCGTTTGCTGTTAAATGCATGCTAATTATGTAATCACATGATAGAGCTGCATAATCTAGCTTGAAAAGACATTTCCCAACCATACCACATTGACTGCTTTAAGGTGAAAGTTGTAAGAAAGTGGAAAGAAAAAAGTGTTAAACTTCTTTAGAACTGTTTACTGACCATTGTCTTATTTGTTCTTTACTTGATTTTTGGTTTTTTTTACCAACGATAATAGGAGATTCATTCTAATTAGCGATGATATTATTTTCACAGAACTTTGTAGTGTTGCAAGTTCATACTAAAAGCAATCTAACAGGAATTAAATATTATGAGAGTTGTACATGCGAGTTAAGCTTTTTAGGGAGTTTTCTTAAACTTCAATGAACATACTTGCATGTTGCATCTCTTACCCCCAAAAGAGAAGTAACTACACATGAGTGAATTGTGCAACGAATACGGATTTATGTTGCATCTTCAGTCCCTCTAATGATATGGAACGGTCATTTGCCTAGTCTTTTGACTTTTATTGCCTTGCAAATTCCTTGGTGCACCCGTCAAACAAATTTCATAACAAATTCATTATGTGAGTGTGTGTTTGATGGATCCATGTTCACCTCTTCTTTCTACTATCTATTAAGTCTACATACAACTTTTTCTTAAGTTTAATGAAAACAAATTTCATTATTTTTAAAAAAATGTTGAAATGTGGGATTGTGATGATTGTAAAATAAAAAGTAAGGTTAATAGTGATTTTATATAAAAGTGATATTGTACTAAATACTAATCACAACAACAATTTATTATCTAAGCTCCAGTGAAAAATATTAGTAGCAAAATTCTTTTATCATTCTTTAAGCTTGGAATAGAAATAAGAAACATAATACTCTACATTTCACTTGAAATGAACTTCATTTCACTGTTACCATTTAATATTTTTAGATCTGATAATATACAAAGCACGTCTAGTATTTTAAATTTTAAATGGTTTGATACTAAATATATATATTTAAATTTATAAAATCTAAATTTTAATACTAAAAGGAGATGGTCTAAATAGCATGGCAACTAAGGCAGATCATAATGTCTCCATGAGTCATGCTTTAAAATGAGCCACGCATCTCTTACATCATTTTCTTGCTTCTTTTGTTCTTATCTGTTTCTTCAGATTAAATTAAATCCCACATCAATCAAATCCATTTCCGATGGCTTTTATGGACACAAAGCTTTGCTTTTTATATAGTCTAACTGTAATGCCTTCATTCAAATGCCTTAATTATATATTGTCTAACTGTAATGCCTTTTTATAGTTTACATTTCCTGCAGAAATGCTTAGATAAGCAGGTTAAATGTCGAAGGAAAGTGGTAAGACCAGAAGTAGAATAATGCAGTTTATGCTTCAATTGGTTTATTTTGTTTTCCTTTTATATAAGTAAAAGAAAAAGAAAAAGAAAAGAAATTATGAAAATAGAAATCCAAGAAATGTACAACAGAGGACTTAATAAAACTGGGCACACTCTCAACTCATTAAACTGTAATAGTCATGTGGAAACATTTGGTTCTCAATTAGACCATATAAACACTCTACTTTTTCCCCAATTGTTGTACTCCAATGTAGAGAATGAAAATATACAGATCATTCAAAATGCTGTGGCTCATTGACCCATAAATTATAACATTACTTGCCACTGCAAGTCCTCATTTTTCATGCAAGTGATTCATTTAATCTAAAATGTTAATAATGCTATTTAGAGTAGTTAATTTGTTTCTGGGCATCTTGTTGGTGTTTTGTTCAATTTGTGGGTTTTAATATTTCAATGCAGAGTCTACAGTTGGAAAACGTAGGCTATGTCCTCCAAATGTTTGGTATAATTTGTATATTCATTGTTAAATGTTGCTTCGGTTACAAATTTAACTGGGCCTTTTTAAAAGGCATTGAGAATTAGTAAATATGATGATGATCCAATGCTTCGTTCTTATGGAATTTCAATCAGTACAGAATTTACCCAGGTTGAACGGCATGTTTTTCCACTCCTTCATTATTTCTGAGCCTATCTGTTATGACTAGTGAAGGCCAAAAATTGGTAATATGTGTAATCTCAAACTGTAGGACATGCTCATCTTCTTAGTATTATATATGAACCCTTTTCTTGATGTGGTATTCCTTGGGATGTTGATAATGAAGGGTTGAGGCAGTTTGGGGAATTGAAAAATGTAATGTTGATGAAGGTACTGTGAACAATTCATGTGTGTGATTTTCTCTATTATAGATTTGTTGCTTAAGGATACTTTAATTTTCGGTTTCTATGTTCAGTATATGTCCTCTGTTCATGCTAGATAATACTGTTGGTAGTTAATTCTGTCATTGTTTTTATAGGAGCCTTAACTGTCTATGTATATTTTACCCTCCTAGTCTGCAAGAACTATAAATTGCAGAGTTTTGTTAAAATTCTTCCATACAAATGGAAACTACTAGTTGATGATTACCTAAGTTTCTACCTCCCTCACTAAGCAGGAAACTAATATTTTACATGCATTGGTTTAATGAGCAATCATTGACCTCACTTTAGTGTTAATCCTATCATGCATTAGATGGTATTCATTCATTCATTGTGTTTCCAGCTTGGTGACTAACTGGTTTCTTCTATGGTTATAGGATCACAGAAGATGTTCTCGTAGATTTGGCTATGTCACATTTAGCTCTTCAGAAGATTCTTAGGTATTGAGCTGCTAGACAATAAAATTTAATCAAGGCAGGTTGAGCAAGTGGACATCTCTCGGATTAACTTATCTGATATTCATGCTATCAGCATATGCTTAAAAGAATGTGTTTCTTTACATGGATTACCCTCTTGATGGAATCTCCTGCATTTGGATGATTGGGTATGTTGTTATTAATAGATGATGGATCTTTTTTCTGTCTTGCCTCCTCAGTCAACAAAATGAGATTAATAGTATTTGTTCAAGTTTCATCCTTTTGGATCCAAATAAATATTGCATATTTCTTTGAGTTGTTGTGCTTGGTTACTTTTGCATGCATTTTGCTTCTGCAGTTAACACAGTTTCGTGGTGCCTTTGTAAGTCAGCCAGTTAGAACTACATTACGATAAAAGCCCTATTAGAACTGACTTTTGTAATATCTAACTGATAGGTGGTTGCACTTCTTATATGATCTGTGGAAATCAATTCAATTAAGTTTTCAATTATGCATTTGTACTGAATAGTTCTCCATGAACACTTGATACCAAGAAACTAAGTTTGGTTGAGTTAAAAGAGGAATACTAAGCAATATGGACAGCATCAAATTCAGGTAAGTTAAACAGTACTGCTACTTGAAATGGTTGAGGCATAAACAGAATGAAGTGCCTTTGTGGAAATTGCTGTGGTTTCCGCTTAACATACTAAGGCATTCTTTTATTTTCTGGTTGACAATAAAAAACAGATTTTGCACAAAAGACAGAATGCTGAAGTGGGGTTTCACTGGTGATGTTGTTCGCACTTTCTATTGAGGACAGGATATGGAGGGTAAGTCATGGGGGCTTGTTTAGTATCTGATGTCTAAACTGACTGGGAAGACTTGATGGTATGGGGTATTAAAAATCTTAGAGGAAAGAGCCTCAAAAGTTTCTTATGCAGAGTGGTTTGGTGGCTTACTGTCCATGAGTGCCATCACATATGGTCTCAGAGAAACTCAAGAATTCATGGAGAGGTCAAAACAGAGGAAAGCATAGTGAAGAGTGTGAGAAAAAAAATGTCAAATTTAGGATGATGTTTAAAGGAAGTGGCTGCAACTCTATCCTAAACAGAGTTCTCTGTTTTAACTAGGGTGTACCTCATTCCATCATTCATGACTTCTGCTTAAAAGTTTGCTAGTAGCTAGGTTTGTGATTGGTTTGTTTGTAAAAACAAGATGTAAGGTATGATTAGCACCAATATGATGGTTGATGGTTGCATTTGTTAATGAGTAATGACACTATATAATTTCTTATTATGTTTGATGGTTGCATTTGTCATTGGCTTCCCACTTTTGCACCTTTGCATTTCATCCTTAAGAGTACAGGTTAAAGTACATTTAGGGTCCGTTTGGCCCCCCGTTGGCATAGAGCAAAACAACGTTTTGAACCAAAATCGCAAAATTGGATGAGTTTGGGCCAGCGATTTATAAGAATTTGTGATTTTAAAAACGCCAAATTCTACCGTTTTAACACCGAAGCTAAACCCAGCTTTTTTGAAAACGGTGGTTTTAACGTTTGTGCGTCACAATTTTTTCACCTGTTAGATTACTACACTGACCTCAAATATTTGTTGATTGACCAAAAGCCCAGAAGCAGGTATATAAGCAAAAAAAAAAAAAAACCTCTCTTTTTCTCCTCTGCTCTTTCTACTATACTGTGCCGCTCACTGTTGGTGTCAAGAATTTCAATCCTCGTTTTTTTCCTGCACATCTGCTTCAAAAATCTCAGGTATCCAAAAGAAATTGTTCATCAGTTTGTGGCTGAAGTTCAAATATAAATTATTGGATTGTTTCTGTATACTTCATGACTTTGTAAAAAGATATAAAATAGGAAATAGAGATAACAACACTTACAAAACTTGGAGTAGGAGAAGAAAAAAAAAAAGCTTCATTGGCACTCGCCCACGTTGCTGGGTTTGGCTCCCTTCTTTCACTGCTTCTTCTTCTTCGTACCCGTCCCCTTCTATTTCCTTTTCTTTCTTCTTCAAATTTTTTACTTTTCTACTTCTGTTTGTGAGTTTGTCTGCCGAGTTTGTATTTGACTTTTTGATTTTATTTTGTCACTTTGTGTGGCCTTTGTCCCTCCACGTTTACATCTTCTTTTTCAATTTTCAATGAATGCCAGCTACTTGCAACTATCCTTAACACTAACATTGCCCTTTCAAGTTGCAAGAATTTCTAATTTGCCATGACTATCCTTAGCTGAAAAGTGTTGGTGGTAGATGTAAATTGGTCATTGACTCTAACAAGTGGTAGGATATGTTTGGTGTTGTCAGGATATGTTTGCTGTTGTCATTGACTTTAATGCTATAACTTGTCACGTTAAACTCTGCAAAAAATAGGCCGTGACTTTATTTTTTTTTTTGTCTTTGTCTTACTCTTACTGAAGCATATAGGCTATGTGTTTGGTAGGATGTAAATCAGTCAGCTACCTGGTACATGCACTTTTCATTGAAAAATTGGAGAAGAGCATTTATACTAAGTTTTGTGAAACCTCAGTGAGCTACCTGGTACGTGTAAAATATTTTTACTATTTTTATTGTGGAATATTTTCTTATGTATTGGTTGGAATTTTTTTGGTTTAACGTATTAATTCATATGGATGTTATTTTTTTATGAAACATATGGATATTATTGGTTATATAGTATTTTGAATGAAATATTTTAATTTATTTAATGTATTGTTGTGTATGAATTTATTACTAGTTTCATTATAATTTTATTATAACACTTTGAAATATTGACTGCATTTTTTTTTAAATGACAAGATAACCTTAATAGTATAGTTAAGTCCTTTTTGGTCATTTGTTTCAAAAACAGCAGTTTTAAACTAACATTATCCAAACGCTTAATTAATAGAAACCGCACTTTTTCACAATTTTACCAAACGCTTTATTGTGATTTTCAAAATCATGATTCCAAAACGCTTAGTTTGAAATCACTATTTTTAAAAACGCTCTTTTTTAAACAATTCCCCCAAACAGACCCTTAAAACTCTATTGATTGATGTTTTTATACATTTTTCAAAAAATAATGTCAAATTGTGAACATATCAAAAAAATATAGACAATCAAGATAAAGTTGTGTGTGCAAATCAATAAATTAACGACACATAATTAAAATATTAAATATTAAATATATATTAACTTGTATCTTAGAGCACTTGTTAGTCGGACACTTTTATTGATAGGCTGAGTTTCCCTTTCTTCTTTTTCTTTTGATGGTGGGGAGGGGAAGGGTCGGTGGTGGAGGTCAAATAAAGGCATTCTTAAAGCTAAAAAGAATAGGAAAGGGGGGAAGCATTATCCAATAAAGGCATTGTTAAAGCATTATCAAATAAAGGCATTCTTAAAGCTAAAAAAAAAGAAAGGAAAGGGGGGAAGCATTATCCAATAAAGGCATTCTTAAAGCATTATCAAATAAAGGCATTCTTAAAGCTAAAAAAGGTGTGGGATGTGAACGGAAGACTGCTTTGTTGACTTGATTGCCAAAGGAAAAATAAAGGAAAATTATTTCTTCACATTATAGGTTCACACAGCAGCATGTCAACAAAATTGAGAAAAGCGTAACTGCCTTTCACACCAGAAGTCACTCATTTTTTACCACCTTTCTACAACCTGGAAAGCGGGGAATTACTTACATACAGCGCTAATCCAAACCATGGCATACTAATCCAAACCTTGGCATACTAATCCAAATCTTTTTTTTTTTTTTTTTAAGAAAGAAAAACCTCAAGTTCAGTTGTTTTTAACTTTTTACACCACACACACACCAAAAAAAAAAAGACTTTGAAGTTATATTTTGCAAAAATGATTGCTATTATAAATAAAGAATAAAACATAGATATAAATCCTTAGACCTAATACATTAGATTTTCTAATTAAATTTAAACACAAAGTTACATTACATTTAATTGTCAATGGGAAATAAAATATTATATGTGTTTTGTTGGTCAGTATAACCATGTATTGGGTTTTGATCAAGAAATTGGATACTTTTTAGAAATGCCTTTCACACCAACGTGGCTACAAAGCATTTAACATTCGTTAAACAAGCTTCATATTTGTTTACTTTTTAGAAATTTCGAGGTAGTGTACTTTCAATCTTCTTCTTCTTTTTCCTTTTTTTTTTTTTTTTTTTTTTTTTTTTTTTTTTTTTTTTTTTTTTAGAAAGAACAAACTTCGATTAATTAGTGAGACTCACCATTTACGTGATGGGACCCACTATTCATATGAGAGAAGGACTATGTATTTATTTGTAGTCCTGAACTATTGAATAATCACTCATTTTCCATGATATGCAAATCGGGGAATCAATTGCATATTAATATATTATCATCAATAAGTCTCTTTATTTGTTGTTCCTATTTTCTCTAAGTTTTCAACACTCTCTAGTACATTGTTTTACAAGCTAGTAAATTTCCAATTGCATCCAAGGTCACTCTCTTTTGACGTAAAGCTAAAAAAGAGAGGGAAGGGGGAAAGCATTATCCAACCTTTAGAAATTTCCGAGCAATGACATTTCTTTTCAAGAATGAAAGTATAATTTAATCAAAATCACAGGGGTTAAGGGTTACATACTTGCACTCAAAACCTCATGGGGGATTGGAAAACTAAATGGGGAATTTGGGTATTTTTGCCTAAATTTTTTTTATTTTAATATGTTAAAACTATGGATAATTATAGAATATTCTTAAACTATATAATGATGTATATCCTCTTTATCACATGAGGGATAGGACCCATCATGTGAGAGTAGAGAATATTCTATTAATATACTTCAAAACTACATAGTTTTGAGCTTAATTGACTTTTAACCGAGTATAGGATATGGAAAGAAGGATCTAACAATATTATGAGTCCAAATCCAAATTTTTAAATGTTAGAAAGCAGGAAACCCAACAAGATAAGAGGGAAAAAAAGCATCTACTTTTTAAAAAAATTAACTTTCTTTTTTCTTTTAATTTTTTATTTTTTACTTTTTTACTTTTAAACTTTCTACAAAGAAAAGACTTCGAGGTTTAAATTTGTAAAAAATGATTACTACTATTATCTTTTCTTATTCTCTAACGTGTTTAAGGGATCATTTGTCTTCCTCTTTCCACTCACTTTCACATAAATGCGTTCCGCACCAGCATATCTATGTTTAAACTGAGAAAAACACATTTCACTCCAAATAATTATGCTCTTCACCTAAGTCAATCCTCATATTTCTTCACCAAAAAAAGTCCCTTATTTTGACCTCCTTTCTACAACGCGGAAAGGGTTACTTGCATACAGCGCTAATCCAAACCTTGGCACACATACAGTGAAGCTTATTAAGTTTATAGTGCCTTCCTTCTCCAACTTCTACTTCATTTATTTATTCATGTTTTTAGCTTCATTTTAATTCAATCTTATTTTTTATACAGATCTATCTATATTGTAGTTCAAGATGGCTTTTATAGGCACAGAAATTGCATCTTCATCTTGTTCATCTTCTTCTGCTTTGCGTGGACGTAGATACCATGTATTTCTTAGTTTTAGAGGCACTGACACCCGCAAAAATTTTACAGACCATCTATATACTGCTTTGAAACAGAATGGCATATTCACATTTAGAGATGATGAAAAACTCGAGCGAGGAAAAACAATTGACTCAGAGCTCATGAAAGCAATAGAAGAATCGAAAATTGCTATCGTCATTCTCTCCAAAGACTATGCTTCGTCGAGTTGGTGTTTGATTGAACTAGCAAAGATTATTGAGTGCATGAAAAAGACAAGGCTGATAGTTCTGCCTGTTTTCCACTACGTGGATCCTAGTGATGTGCGGTATCAGAGGGGGACTTTTGCTGAAGCCTTTGCTAAACATGAAGAGCGTTTCAAAGATAACATTGAGGATGTGAACACATGGAGAGCTGCTTTGACAGATGTTGCTAATCTCTCTGGATTTGATTTACAGAATAAGTAAGTTTTTTTTTTTTTTGGAATAATGTTATTTATCGTTATTTTCTTCACTTGGCCATACGACAACTTTCTTTTATTTTTATGTATTTATTTCTTTTTAATTAGTCAAATGGAGAGAACTACATGAAACGTTCAAAAATTAGGAAATTATAAGCACAAAAATTAGGAAATTACATCTCCCTTGTAATTTGACTTATGTATTTATCAAATCATCCATTCAGTGAAACAGATTTTGTTTGGACGTACACGATGCAATACGACATGATTCTAGAATAGATATACAAGTTTAAATATTGCACATAAAAAAAAGTATTTGATTTAATTTTAATTAAAATCAAATTAAATGGTAGATATATGAAATGTAATTACTGCATTAAAATTTAAGTAATGGCTTTATAATTTATACTTTTCTGCAGAACTGCTGTGATAATCAAAGACAAAATATGCTTAGGGCAAACACTTAGGCCAAAATCTCAACTATGTAGTACAAGTTTTATTTGGTCTATTTGTTATATATTTTAATTATTGTAGAATTTGAGTTCCCTTTTCCTTATTGAATGAATCTGACTCTAAGATTTCATTTGGGAGTTTATAACCAACGTACATTTGTTGAAAATTTTATCTCTTTATGGATGGTGCTAACTTAGCAAGCTTATTGCCTTATCTTTGTTGCAGAGATGAGTCAAAAGTTATTGAACAGATGGTTGGAAATATACTTGGTAAACTGTTTTCGACATACCCAATTGATTACAAGGATCTTGTTGGAATAAATTCTCGTATGGAGAAACTGGTAAGTTTATTTGGCATGGAGTTGAACGATGTTCGCTTTATAGGGATTTGGGGAATGGGAGGAATGGGTAAAACAACTCTAGCACAAGTTGTTTATGACAGATTTCATCATAAGTTTGAAGGCAGCAGCTTTCTTGCTAATGTTAGAGGACACAGTGGAAAACATGGTCTGGTTTATTTACAGAAGCAACTTCTTTCTGACATCTTCATGGAAAGGGATATTGATTTTCAAAATGTTCAATGGGGAATTAATATGATACAGGAAAGATTCTGTCATAAAAGAGTTCTTGTCATTCTTGATGATGTGGATCAACCTGATCAATTAGAAGCATTAGCAGGTGAGCAAAGTTGGTTTGGTCCAGGAAGTAGAATAATTATTACAACCAGAGATCATCATCTATTAATCAGTCATCAAGTGGCTGAAGCTCAAATATACAAAGTTGAGGAATTAAACAATGATGAAGCTCTTAAACTCTTCAGTCGAAAAGCCTTCAAGGAAGACAATCCTCTAGAAGGTTATGTAGAGATGTGTCGGAAGTTTATAAATTATGCTGACCGTCTTCCTTTAGCTCTCAAAGTTTTGGGTTCCTTCCTATTTAAAAGAGATCCAAATTTATGGGAAAGTGCACTCTTTAGATTTAAAGAAAATCCTCCAAGAAAGATTTTGGATGTGCTTCAAATAAGTTTTGATGGCCTAGAGGAAAGAGAGAAAAACATTTTTTTAGATATTGCTTGTTTCTTCAAAGGAGAGGACAAAAGTCATGTAACAAATATACTACAAACTCTCTATGACAAACCGGATATTGATATAGAGGTTCTTCTAAAAAAATCTCTTGTAACCATCTCTAGGGGATGCTTTCAAATGCATGATTTACTACAAAAATTGGGTAAGGAAATAGTTTGTGGTGATCCCCCTAAAGAGGCTGGTGGACGTAGTAGGTTGTGGACTACTGAGGATGTCCTTCATGTACTAAAAGATATAACAGTAAGTTGAATATGCAAAATCTAAAACTTTGTAATGGTATATTTCTATGCTATACATTCAAATAAGTTTTTGTTAATGTCTAGCATTACACTTATTTTTTGTTTTTGATTACCAGGGAACAAAATTAGTTAAGGGCATATTCCTCAACTCACCTCTAAAAAAAGAGATGCACTTGAATGCTGAAGCCTTCTCGGAGATGAAAAATTTGAGATTACTGAAAATCAATAACGTGAAACTTCCTGAAGGCCTCAATTATCTTTCTAGTGAGTTACGTTTTATTCATTGGGATGGATATCCTTTAGCATCCATTCCAACTAGTTTTGAGCTGGAAAAACTTGTTGAACTCCATATGCATTGCAGCCTCATCAAACAACTGTGGAAGGGAACCAAGGTAAGATTTTCACTAATGCAAAAGTTTTCTTTAAAAGAAAAATTACGTTTATAAGGGTTTAATTTTCTCCATTTGATTGTTGGTTTACAAATTACAACAGAATTTAAACAAGTTGAAACTCATTGACTTGAGTGATTCTCGAAACTTGATTGAAACCCCGGACTTTACTGGAGTACCATATCTTAAGGAATTGATTCTTCGAGGTTGTACAAGACTATATAAGATTCATCCATCTCTTGGAAATCTCAAACAGCTTATTCAATTGGATCTGAATGGTTGCAAATGCCTCGAAATTCTTCCACTCAAGATCAACTTGGAATCTCTTGAAGTTTTGGATCTTTCTGGTTGTTCAAGACTAAAGAAACTTCCAGAAATTGTGGGAAATATGTCACGTTTGTCCAAGCTATCTCTTCGTGGATGTAATGTGCTGTCACCTACACGATCGAATAAGCTCCTCAGTTTTTCTTTAATGCAAAGAAGAAGTCCAGATCCCATGGGCATGTTAGTGCGTATTCTACCAGGCTTGACCGAATTGGATCTAAGTTATTGCAATATTCAGGCAATTCCCGATGTTCTTGGATGTTTGTCCTCTTTAAAAGAATTAGATCTAACGGGAAATAATTTTGTTTGCCTTCCTAAAAGTATCAATCGACTATCTAAACTAAAATATCTTAATTTGAATCGTTGCATGGATCTTCGATTGGTACCAGAGCTTCCATTAAATGTTTCATGGATTGATGCAGGTGGTTGTACCTCATTGGAAACATTATCAAGCTCAAAATTTGTTGGTCAAGGTCTCTGGCTTCTCAATTGCATCAAATTGGTTGACTGTGACATTTTGTCAGCAATTGCCAGAGGTCACTATCAGTTTCAGGTCTTTCTCTCAGTCTCTCTCTCCCCCTTGCTTGTGAAGTACTAAACCTCATGATTTGTAATTTTCTATGTTTCAGGAAGATTCATTTGATGATATGATTATTCCTGGAAGTGAAATTCCAATATGGTTTAGCCATCAAAGTGTGGGGTCTTCAGTGAATCTACCAGTACCTTCAGATTTTTTATGTAATACAAGCACGGGATTTGTTGTGTGCGCTGTTTTTGTACTCCGCGAGCATCATCCATTTGACCAACTTCCTCGCCTATATTGGGGATTTACGCATGAGATTGTTTGTAACTGGAATCAATGTTCCCCGACCAATAGCATTTGCTTTTCTGAAGAACTTGGAAAGATTGAATCGGATCACCTTTGGCTAGCATATCTCAAGTTCAATGAGGCCTGCAAAGAAGCATTGAGTCGAAGCGATGCTAATGGATCCATTCAGATTAATTTTGAAACCCATGGTCCAGGCTTGGAGGTTACGAAATGCGGGGCCCATTTGGTATACAATGGTAGGTGCGTCATCACTCCATATGAGGATGATTTAGACGATTCAGCAAAAGATACCAAAATTCAGCAAAGCCGTGATGACTATGTTGGGGATGAGCTGGCTGGATTTAGTGGAGAAGCAGGTACCTCTAAATCTAATGACGTAGATGTACCACACCCAAAGAGGATATTGTTCCCTAATCTAATTGAAAGACTCGTGTTGTGTTTCGGAAATTGGATTGGGAATTTATGTACACAAGGACAAGGTGACTCAGATTGTGAGGAAGAGGAATAGGAATCCCAGTGAAAGTGGTAGCTTTCATGAATCTGACGGTTAATCAGCTTTTTCTCTCTGAATTTATGTAAGTCACACCATCTTTCTCCCTCTTAGGGATCTTGTTTGTATCTGTATATTTCTATTTTTCTTTATAAATTCCCAGGCATATACTTGCATTTCTCTGTCACTGGATATGACGAAGTTTCTGGACTTGGTAGTTTATTGGTGAGGTGAAATTGTTGCATTGCTAGCAGACAAGAAGATATGTGCAACTGATTGTGTGCTCATCATTCTGTTCACTTATGTATAGATTCAATAGAGTATTCCTTTTGCTTCTTTTAATTAAATCAAATGGCACTGGGGTGGGGGATTTGGGGTTTACATGTGAAGTTAAATTGTATCAAAGGTGATTAAATTATTTGCAAAGTTTTCGTGTTCAGTATAATAGACCTTGGATTTTATTATGAAAATAGGGCCTAAGGGATCCAGCAATGAAACTTACCCCATAGCTTGAAGGACTTGGAAAGTATTTCTCTCCTAAATATGTGTTTGGGATTATAGCCCGTATATAATTGGTGTGGTAGTAAAAAATTTAAACCTGGACTTCCCAATCTTTGGATTGATTTGAGTCTTGAAAATTTCCAAAGTTCGAAAACTAAGTCAATTATTTTTATTTATATATTTATTTTGTTTTGTTTGGTTTGGTTGATTAGACAGCTGTGGAAATTTTCTTTTTGGTATTTGGATTTTGTGCTGAGTTTGCTCTGGAATAGTTGACTTAGGCCCCTTCTGACTTGTTTTCTGGGTCCCTAAATAAGAAAATTAATATACATCATTATTTTATGGTTTAAATTAAACAATTTGATCCAGGGATGAAATTTTGTCTAGAACTCCAGATGTGTGTCTGAATGACAAGTTAGATCTGTTGTGAGGAAACCTATAATAATGATTTCTTTCTTTAAAACATTTGCATTAGATGGATTCTCTGCTATCAACTGAATTTCATTAGTTTTGTGTTATTGCTGGTCAAAATCATCTTTATTGATGTACTCATCACAAAAGTTTTATTTTCTTTGTTTTTCCTTGTTATCTATGCACTTCTTTTTCAGTCCACAAGCATTTAGCTACCATCCTCGACAGTTTGGAATAGAAACTTCCCAATCGTTTTATTTGTCATTTGGAAACCAATGTCATGTTATTCCACCTGGGTGAATTGATGTGGCTGTCCTGTATACCGTGTGGGTCACTTCCAGATTGGGTGAATCAATACAATTACATTGAGGCTTCAATTGCTAGCACTTGGCCAAGCTTGACAATGCAGAAGTGTGGGATTTGTCTCGTAACAGTGTGATAATATGTAGAGTTCAAGCAAACAATAAAGCACTACATGGGTTCTTTATCTGCACTGCTGCCTTTTTAACTTTTGAGCTCTTCCTTCTTCAGTGACTGGTATGTCATCCACCTCCTAGTCTTCTGTCTATGGATTTATTTAAAAGAGCTCATTTATTTCTTCTTTTCTTTGTGATTTGTGATTAGATACTAACTTTCCCATGGGTAACTTGGATTCATATTAGCACTGCCTCAATTCTTTTTTCCAAAACTTTGAAGGATGAATACTTTAACATTTAGCAGAATTTTATAATAACCAAATATATGTATTTTCTGTGTTTAACTTTCCTATCAATCAAATCTTCCAAAGTTGCATTCTATCCTACATGATCTTGGACCTAGTTTTCATTGTTTGATTTCATATGTATGTCGTTTTTATTTAACAAGAAAGCAATGGTTCTGGCTTGGTCAAATATGCATTTGTATTGAGAAGTAGTAAATATGATGATGCCCATATAAGTACTGAATCTACCCAGGTTGAACGGCCTGTTTTGCCAGCCCCAAGGATAATATACCTTTTTGTTTTGCCATGCATGTGGGATGTGGCCTTCTCCTTCATTATTTCTGAGCCTAGCTGTTATGACAAGTGAAGGCCAAAAATTGGTAGTATGTGTATCTTCAAACTGTAGGACATGCTTATCTTGTTAGTATTATATATGAACCTTTTTCTTGATGTGGTTTTTTACAGGTTCTGGCAGAAGGGTTGAGGCAGTACATGAGCCAGTTTGGTGAATTAGGAAAATGAAATGGTGATGAAGGTACCATGAACAATTCATGTGTGTGATTTTCTCTATTATAGATTTGTTGCCTAAGGATACTTTAATTTTTGGTTTTTATGTTCAGTATATGTCCTCTGTTCATGCAAGATAATGTTTTTGGTAGTTAATTCTCTCAGTTTTTGTTAGGAACCTTAACTATCTATAATATTTTACCCTCCTAGCCTGTAAGAACTTAAAATTACATAGTTTTGGTAAAATTCTTCCATACAAATGGGAACTATTGGTTGATGATTACCTTAGTTCCTACCTCCCTCACTAAGCAGGAAACTAATATTTTACATTAATTGGTTTGATGAGCAATCATTGACCTCACTTTTAGTGTTAATCCTATCATGCACTAGATGGTATTCATTTATTGTGTTTCCAGATTAACTGTATATTGGATGGTGGGTTTCTGCAGCATGGTGTCTAATTGGTTTCTGCTATGGTTGTTGGATCGCACAAGATGTTCTCGTGGATTTGGCTATGTCACATTTAGTACCTCTTCAGAAGATTCTTAGGTATTGAACTGCAAGTCAATTAAATTTAATCATGGTAGGTTGAGCAAGTTGACATTCTTACTGATTAAGTTAATTGATCTTCATGCTGTCAGAAAATGCTTGTGGCTCAACATACCCTTAATGAAAGGACACTTGAGGTTCAGGTTGGTACCCCAAAGACAAGTTCTGTTCCTAGCTTAAAAGAATTCTTTTCTTTACATGAATTACTGTTAGGAACCCAATTCGCTCATGTCTAATTGGCACATGTTAAATGAGTTAGTTAGAAGTTAGCACATGTCTAAGTTAGTACTTAGTTAGAGTTAGTTAGGCATGACACATTTAACACATGCAATTAGGTAACCAATGAGAATTGGCTATAATATTGATTTCTTTCTTTAAAATATTTGCATAGATGGATACTCTGCTATCAATTGAATATCATTAGTTGTGTTATTGCTCATCAAAATCATCTTTATTGATGTACTCAACACAAAATTTATTTTCCTTGTTATCTATGCGCTTCTTTTTCAGTTTATGAGCATCCAGCTAACATCCTTGACAATTTGGAATTAGTAACTTCTCATCGTCTTATTTGTCATTTGATGTGGCTGTCCTTCCAGATTGGTTGAATCAATACAGTTGCATTGATGCTTCAATTGCTACCAGCCGCCCAAGCTTGACAGTACAGAAGTGTGGGCTATGTCACTACATAGCTTCTTTATCTGATAATTGGGGGGTCTCATTTGTTAATTGATGATTGATAATAGAGAAAGAAATAAGCAAAATTGTAATGCTGAAGCAAGAGCCAATAGAACTAGAAGCTGTGAGGAGGAAGTTCAACCTAAAAGACTCAAAACACCCATTGATCCCATGCTTAAAGTCAAGGCAAAACGAGCTGTAGAATAACCTTTCCTCTGCTTGCACTGCTGCCTTCATTACTTTTGAGCTCTTCCTTCTAAGTTACTGGTATGTCATCCACCCCTTAGTCTTCTGTCATAGATTTATTTAAAATAGCTCATTTATTTCCTCTTTTCTTTGTGATTTGATTAGATATAACTTTCCCAAGGGTAACTTCAACTCAAAATTTCTGTGGATGAATACTTTAACAGTTAGCAGTAATTTATACCAATTTACGTATTTCCTCTATTTAACTTTTCTGTCGATCAAATTTTCCAAAGTTGCATCCCTACATGATCTTGTACCTAGTTGTCTTTTTTTGGATGAATAAAAATATATTATGAAGAAAGCACTTAGTACAAAGCCAAACGCAGCATAGCTGTAGCAACAACAGAACAACTAGACATGATACAAACAAATTCAAAGCAGAACACAACTCTCGTCAAACTAAAAAACACTTCCTAGCTTTTCCTAATGAAATCTTGGCTCTTACTAGGACATCAATACTTTCACACAAGCACCCAGCAGAGAAACAATAGATGTAGCAGAAAAAACAGCTGCACTATTACATAGGAGATAGGACTCATTGGCTTCACTTGGAGAACAGATAGTGGAATATTTCAGCTATTACACGAAGATCTATTCATGCTAGAGTCTTTGAAATTCCCTCTAGCTGCCATCCTTACACCAATCTCCCATTTCTTCAACAATTGCTCCTCACTTAAAATATTCTCTCCATGAATTCTGGCATTTCTCTGACTCCATAAATGGTATACCACACCCCCCATGCTAACTTACATAAACAAGCTTTAAGGTGCTTACCTTTTAATCTTTCCAACACCATTTAACAACCTTATTCCAATTTGTAATAGGAGAGTCTATGAGGCATCTCTCCATAACTTGCCTCCACAATCTTTTTGATAAACTGCATTTAAAAAATAAATGGTCTCGACTTTCTATGCAACTTCTGTAGAATGCACACAGAATATCCCCTTGTACCCCCCACTATAAGAGTTTATCCGAAGTGGATATTTTGTTTCTCATAGCAAGCCAAGTGACCAAAGCATGTCTAGGAATGGCGGTAGAAAATCAGATTAGCTTCCACCAATTAACTTCAGACAACTCAATTGAATTTGATTCCAGGTTTCTTAGCTGGTGTAAATCCCCCCTTAGCAGGAATCCAATAGGTCTATCTACTTCTCCAATGTCCACCAGAGGAAGTTTGCTCTGTATAGAAACCAGAGAATTAGACCTATATGGCTTGCAAACCTAGCTTTTTTCCTTCAATACACTCGAAACTTTTGCCTCAAAGACTACTTGCAACATCATATACTACTCTGTAACCATACCTAGTGTAAAGAATATCATCAGGATGCCACCATTCTAGCCACAAGAAAATATTTCTTTCCATCCCCCTACAGATCTTATAAACTGTCTTGTTAACTCTCTAAGCTTGAGGAGTTTCCTCCATCCCCAAGAGCATTTTTGAGAGATTTTAATTATCCAAAAGGATCTTACTCTTAGCAGATTTTCTTTTGTCCAAGCCACCCAAATTGAGCCAGCTTGAGCAAAAAGATTCCATGTATGCCTCATGATTGTTTCCTTGCACACATATTTAATTCCAAGCTACCCAGTACATGAGTTATCACTTCCATTCCATAGGAATCTGCTAAATTGCTGCTCAATCAGCTTAATGACTTTCTTAGGCAGTATGAAGATGTTAGATCAGTATACCTGTATGCTATAAAGCACTAAGGATAGCAATTGCAGCATCCCAGCAAAGGACAGTTTCTTAGTTCCCCAGGAATTGATTCTTGCATCTCAGGACCTAGTTTTCATTGTTTGATTTCATATATATGTCATATTATTTAACAAGTAGTGGTTCTGGCTGAGTCAATATGCTTTTGAGTTTAGATCAATCTAAACATGATGTTTGTACTTAGATGTAAGTCCATTTCTAGACCCACTTTTGTTTATTAACTTATGTTATTTCTTTCTGCTGGTTTTCAAGAAGAGATGACTGAAGACGTACGTAGCAATTATTGGTGTTACTGGCAAGGACTGTCATTGGATTGATAGGATGCAAGGAAAGCATTGTCATTGATTTATGAACTTCTATCTCTGTAGTTGTGCAAGTATACTTCTAATCTGTTGGAATGGACTAAGATAAATGTATTGTAATGTAGTTTGTATTTTTCTTCCGTTTGCTGTTAAATGCATGGTAATTATGTAATCACATGAAAGAGCTGCATTATCTTGCTTGAACAGATATTTCCAACTCATACCACATTGATTGCTTTTAAGGTGAAAGTAGTAAGAAAGTGGAAAGAAAATGGTAAGAAAAGAGTTTTAAACTTTTTTAGAACAGTTTACTTGCCTTAAGGCACGTTTTGTATGCTGTAATGGTTATTACACTGTAATAGGAATCAGTATTACAAGGAATAAAAGAAGCTGTAATGTAATAACTATTACCATTTATCTGTTTGGTGACAACACATGAATAAAACCCTGAATATGTATTCTATAATTTACTACAACATGATTAATATACGAGTATTACTTATTATACGAGTATTAATAATTTTAAAACATTTTGGAGACTTGGATTTTGAATGTTATATATATATATATATATATGTGTGTGTGTGTGAGAGAGAGAGGCAATTTAAAAAAAAAATGGAGACTTGTGTGTAGAGAGAGAAAGAGGGAGGCAATTTTTTTAAAAAAGAAATGGAGACTTGAGTATATATATATATATATATATAGAGAGAGAGAGAGAGAGAGAGCAAAATTTTTTAAAAATTTTGGAGACTTGGGTTTTGATTGTTATATATATATATATATATATATAGAGAGAGAGAGAGAGAGATTTTAAAAAAAAGTTGTAGTTAACTATGGTTTTTCAAATTTTTTAAATTTTTTTTAGCTATTACGTGATCTAAGGAATAGCTATTACGCCCATTTTTGTAAGGAATAGCTATTCCTCATTTTGAAGAATAGTTATTCCTAAGGAATAGCTATTCTTTGTAATGAAAGAATAACCAAACAACCGAATAGTTATTCCTTAGGAATAGCTATTACATTATAAAACTTATTACAGTGTACTAAACGTACCCTTAGTTTTATATGTTCTTTACTTGATTTTTTTGTTTTTAAGGAACATGAGATTCATTTTAATCAGGGATGATATTATTTCATAGAACTTTGTAGTGTTGCAAGTTCATACTAAAAGCAATCTAATAGGATTCAAATCATAAAGGCAGGTCTGTTGACTTGACTGCTAAAGGAAACATAAAATTACGTAAAGCTAAATAAACAAAAGCATAATTTAACCTTTTAGAAAATTTGAAGCAATGACTAACTATTTCTTTTAAGAAGGAAAAGACTATACGGTTTAATATATTTTGTATAAACAAAAACCAACTTTCATTGTTCAAGCAATACTCAGTTGGACTAGGAATATAGCCTTTGACATGCCACATCAAATCTTGTTCACAAGAAAGTTACCAATCAAAATGAGGTCATGAACGCAATAGGTAAATATTATGAGAGTCGTATATGCGAGTTAAGCTTTTCAGGGAATTTTCCTAAACTTTAAAGAACATACTTGCATGTGGCATCTCTTACCCCAAAAGAAAAGTAACTACACATGAGCAAATTGTGCAACGAGTAAGGATTTATGCTGCATCTTTGGTCCATCTAATGAAAATATAGAACGGTCATTTGCCTAGTCTTTTGACTTTTATTGCCTTGCAAATTTCTTGGTGCATCAGTCAAACAAATTTCATAACAAATACATTATGTGAGTGTGTGTTTGATGGATTCATGTTCACACCTCTTCTTTCTACTATCTATTAAGTCTACATACAACTTTTTCTTAAGTTTAATGAAAAAAAAAAAAATCATTATTATTTTTAAAAAATGTTCAAGTATGGGATTGTAATGGGTGTAAAATAAAAATAAGGTTAGTAGTAATTCCAAATACTAGTAGCAAAATTCATCTACCATTCTTTAAGTTTGGAATAGAAATAAGAAACAGAATCCTCTACATTTCACAGCTAACATTTTATTTTTTTAGATCTGATAATATACCAAACATTAAATATTTTAAATTTTAAATGATTTGATATTAAATATATATATTTAAATTTATAATATTAAATCTAAATTTTAATACTGAAAGGAGATGGTCTAAATTGCAAGGCAACTAAGCTAATCATTTGTATTTCATCCCAGTATTTTATTGATTAAATTCATAAAATACTGAGTTAAAAGATAAATCTTTTCTTAGTTGGTAATGGAATTGGAATTTTATCAAATCGTATATAGGAGGGAGAGGCAACACCCAAGATGATATAGGAGCTCTTGGTCTGCTTAGAAAATCTAGATGGCATAATTAAGTTCTGGGATTTGTTTTTGAACACTATAGTCTATATTTTTAATGCTTTTTTGGAATGTGTTATCTAGCCTAGCGAAGCTTTTTCTTTCCTCCCTGTATGGAAAGGCCTTTATCAAATGTCATTTTCATTTAGATATACAGTTTCAAGGGCTATGACGAATTGAGAATGACCAAACAGCAAAAGATCTCTCATTAGCAGCTTGACAAACAAGAGTACATTGAGACTCTAAGACTAAAAAAAAATAACGATCCAATACAATCAATCTGTAGCAGTCTTCAAATAATAATAAAGATATGTGCTTATTGAATTAATACAAGATAAACTAAAGTTGAAATAAGATAAAATAAATATAAACTGGTTACAAAATGATAAGATCAAACTAGATTCTGGGTAATAGAGTTATAAAGTGTGTCATATTGAAAACTTTTCTCTCTCTCTCTCTTTGCTTTGTGTGGCTATCGCCTATATGAAATAAAAAGTGATGTCCTCATAGATTTGTGCGTCTCATTAATCTGTCCCTTATATATTATGAACTGATTGGTGATGGTCCCAGTCCCATGGAGTAATTGGTCGGTCTTAGTAGTAACTTTTTTCTGCCTATAGAGTCATAGCTTGTTTGATTGTTTTTCAATAGAGGACCTCTCTTTTCTTCTCTTCTCTCTCCCCCCATTGCAATCAAAACAGATTATAAATTTGTTTGCTTGGAAGTCCTCTAGTCGTTGTCAATTCTTTCAGAGTCTTAATCTCTATAATTTTAAACCATTTTCAAATGCGAATCAATCGCTGGACAGCAGAGACAGAACCACTACGAGACAAGAAGAGAGGCCCATTTTCACATTGAGTTTGCGAGATAGAACGCGTTTTTTGAAGCTTCTTACCACTCAACGCTATAAAAATTGCAGCAATGTCTTCACTTCTTCAACTAAAACAAAACTCACTCTGAAGTTCAGTGGACAGTGGGCGAGCCGTGCACGACGAGGTTGTTTATCTTTTTACCCTCTTCATTTTTTATTTTTTTCTTTGCATTGGGAATATGGGTTATATCCTTATACAAGCCCCCCACAAAACAAATACCAAAGAAAGAGAAACCTTATACAAGCGGCTTCTTCCGCTTATATCCTTCTCCGAAGCTCTTCTTTGCTGAAGAGCTCTACGTGATCTTTGCATCGCTCATCAATCTGATCCAATTCTGACCATTGAACAATGAAAGAGAAAAGGAAGTACCCTGCACCACACAATTCAAAGACCTTCTTTTACTCCACACTCACAAAAACATAATATATAAGAAATGAACATTATTAAATTTACATAAATAAGCTGTTTTGCTTATAAAAGAATCCCCAATCCAAGTCCAACAGCTGTAATTCCTAAAGGGTACCGTTGAATTAAACAAAAAGAGCATTTAGCTTGTAGATTCAGCCATTTGTCTCTAAAAAATTCAAACACTAGCACAATTACCTTCCTTCTTTTATTTTTTATTTTTCTTCATGATCAATAACACTTCCACATTTCGAACGATTCGACGATGGGCATTCTTCTATAGAATACCATACTAAATACTTGTAAGCCCATTTAACAAAAAAGACCCTCATATATACACATATACTTAGTAAATTATAATGGGTATTCTTCAAATAAGTAATCCATCTTAGTATTCAAGCAAAACCACACTTAGTTCATAAAAAAATTAAAAAAAAATACAACTCCCACAAAATTCAAGATTTTTCAACTCCAACATAATCCACACAATTACTTAACTCATTAATTAAGCTGATCTTTTCATTATTCTCAGAAACAAAAACACCAAACATTATGATACTATTAACAATCTCACTTTCTCATCATTTCCACAACTTTCTCAGCCACCAAACACAAACCAACATATCAAACAACTTAATACATAAACCTATATAGAGAGAGAGAAGCGGAGATCTCAGGGTGATCAAGAAGAAGCTAAAATTCAAGCTTTAAACACACAAATCAAACTAGTTCTAGATCTAACACACACACACAAATTAAAGCAAACCCAGATGAATTAAAATTAAAAATAAACACATACACATATAAACAGAGAGATAGAGTAAGAGACAGAAAGAGAAATTCAAATTGAAATCACCTGGGTTTTTTAGGCTCACCTTTATTTATTTTTCTTTGGGATTGTCAACGAAAAAAAAAAAAAAAACTACTACAATAGGCAGTTCTTTATTAAGAGAATTTCGGAGATCAGAGAAACGACAAAAAACGACGTAGTTTGAAGTGGATTCTCCGCGTTGTCTTGCCTTGCCTTGCGGTTTGGGCATCCTCTTTCTTCAGTAACGGCTTCTTCTTATTGCTTTCTCTCTCTCTCTTACAGTAATTTTGAATTATTTTGAAAACAGTTTTACTGTTCTTTGTTTTTGATTATTGTTTTTCAAAAACACCATTATGGACAAAAGAAGAATTAATTAAGGAAAGTTTTGTAAAGAGACTCTCAAAATAAATTGAGATAAGTTTGTGAGACTGAGTGGGTACAAAACAAAAGTTTTGATATGTGGAGTAATCAAAATGGAAAAGGGATTTTGTCTCTTTTTAACTGTTTTGTGGAGTGGCAACAATGTGGGGCTGGAAAAGGGATTTGTGTCTCTTTTTATGAATTTTATGAATTTTCATGAATTGGGATGTGAGATCTAGACATTTCAATCCCTTTTTCCTATTCCTAATGTGTATAGTAAATATTTTGAGGTGTAAATTGAAAATTAAGGAAATAAAAAAGAAAATAAGAAAATAAATAGTTATGGAAATTGATGTTGATGCAAATGCAAAAGTGACAATGTTGTGAAGTAAAGAGAAATGGGTAAAAGGGTGTTTTTGATATGTAGGCTGAAAGACCAAGAACTATATAGTCTATAACTCTATATATACACACATAGTTAAAATGTACATATCTACGAAACGTTGGTCCAAATACTCAAAATTTAAAAAATTTAAAAAAAATAAATTACCAACTAATTAAATGAAAGAATTTTAATGAAAACTAGTTTTATCAAACAGAGAGTGCTTAGAGATTTGTTTTGTCAATATTATCAATTATTTTTATAATACTTAAGAGTTAAGAAGGTTTCATATTTAGCAAGATTACAGTCATGAATTATATATATGTTTTGTGAAATGCTCAACTGGTCAAATAATTTATAGTTGTACTTGGCAACTAAACTCTTCATTTTTTACTGTGATTTAAAAAACAACAACTCTGCCTATGCATGTGTTTAATATCATTTATATGTTTATAGTAATCCCAAAATCAGAAATTAAAAATGTAATAAGCTAATGGTCAGCATAAAATTTTAATTACTGTATTATAAATGGATTTAAAAAACTAATATCAAAATACTATTAACATTTGAAAAGCTTTAAAGTTTGAATTTGCCCGCTTGTAAAGCAAAGATTTTCATTCGATAATTATTTTTCTTGTAGTTTATAACTATTTTCTTAATTTGCTTAGCTTTTTGTTTGTCGTGTTCAATGATTAAAACGTAAATTTAACGAATTGGGCCAAGTTGAGAGAGAGACACTTGTATATAATGCCAGAAAGGAAGACTTTACAGGTAAATTTTAACTAAAGAGCTGGCAATTGCTGCCGTGGACAAATTAAGAAATGCCACGTTATAGATGTGAGGGCTTAATGGGTTACTACCATTGGTCACCAGGCTGTACATAATGACAGAAAGAAAAGACTTTACAGGTTACTTTAGGTCGGTCTAATGACGTGTAATCGCGCGTCATTGGCGCGCACATCCCGCATATGCATCGACATATCTAAGTATCTGTAATACACGTATACGCAGTATGACACAAACTAGTTGCTTTCTTAAAATTAAAAAATTTGCAGATTAATTTAAAAATAATGTTAGGCCCAGATATAATTGTTAAATCGAGTTACATTATTTTTATTATGGATCAATCACAGTGTATTGTATCAATCTTGATGAAAAATGTTATGTTCTTAAACTTATATCAATTTTAACTATCTAGGTGTTATATTAAAAAAATAAAAAATAAAAGTTGAAACATGCTTTTGGTCCTGGGAATGGTTTGGCTCCAGTGCTCTAGTGCATTGGAGCCGCTGCGATCCGGACATGTGGCCAAAACTGAACACGTGTCACACTTACAACGGCTCCAGTGCACTGGAGCACTGGAGGCAAGCCGGACCTTTTGGTCCTTAACTTTTGAGTGTGTTTTTTATTTTGGTCCTTCCACAATTTTTTGTTTCATTTTAATTCTTATTCCTTTTAAACGTGTTTCATTGTTATCTTTATCCTAAGTTAATTGATGGAAATGATTGCTAACAAAATGTTTACGTATCGCTTAATTACAATGTTAAATGAAAAAAAAAACAAGGTGATTCGTATTTTCACATTCAGAATTTCCTCATTTTGAATCCTATATTATTTTGTATTTCCACTTATTCTTCTTAACATCATTATTTCAGCTACACTAATTTTATGAACATATTGCCTCTTAACATCCTAACATTTAGTACCATAGAACTTAACTAGTTTTATAGCAATATTATAAAATTTTATTTTTATTAGTTTAGGATGGATCATCATCTAATATATAATTATGCCGATTTGGATGATAAGGATGAACATTATAAACAAATTCACATGGGGTATAACACATTAACACCAACTTATTAAACTTTCATTTAAACAAAATTAGGGACAACAAATCAAGTTTGACCCTATATGACTGTTGAGAAAACTTGCTTTATGTTTGTTTATATATATATATATATATATATATATATATATATATATATATATATATATATATATATTATATATATATGTTGAGAGCTTGCTTGTAAGTTCCAATGATTTTAAAATGACAATACATATATCAATAAAATTATATATATATATATACACACACAAATCCATCAAAGAGGATCACCTTGATCTCAACAAGTTTATTTTGAAGTAAAAATAAATGTTTGGTTCCTAAAATATGGACAAGGATTTACTTTAGTCCATAAAATTTGAAATTGTTTTTTAATAAAAAAAAAAGTGTAAACATATCAAATTAGTCATTCTATAATCTTAACGTTATAATTGTTGAATACCTAGCAAAGTTGGACAAAACCACGTGACCCGATTGATTCCAGTGACCCAACTCAACTACCTCTACCCATAGTCCAATTGGTATGGGCTATGCTTGTTACCTCTTAAAGAAGGCCCGTTTGTCACTGGGCCTATAAAACAGCAAACTGAAGGGGATATGGGCCTTCAGTTTGCCGTTTGTCACTGGGCCCATATCCCTATTTCTCCGCCAATAAAACCTGCCTTAATTTTTGGTACTTTGTGCTGTGAAACTTTTCCAATACATTTACTTGCTAGTCCTCATTTTTCATACAAGTGGGTTCATTTTATCTAAAATGTTAATAAATCTGATTAGACTAGTTAATTTGTTTCTGGGCATCTTGTTGTGGTTTTGTTCCATTTATAAGTTTTAATATTTGAATTATAGTTTCAACAGTTGAAAGAATAAACAGTAATGACTAGCGAAGCCAAAATTTGGTGGTATGTAAATTCCGAACAATAGGACATGCTCACCTTTAAGTGTCACATGAACCTTTTTTTTTTTTTTTTTAGGTTCTGAGTATTCCTTGGGATGTTGACAGTGAAGGGTTAAGGCAGTAAATGGGTCAGTTTGGTGAATTGAAAAAATGTAATGGTGCTGAGGGTACTGTAAACAATTCATGTGTGTAATTTTTCTCTACTATAGATATGTTGTTTAAGGATATACTTTCATATTTGGTTTCTGTTTTCAGTGCATGTCCTTTGTTCATGCAAGACTTTTTGATTTATATAGTTGATTCTCTCAATTTTTGTTAGAAGGATCCTTTACTTTGTGTAGTATTTTACTATTCAATCCTCCTAGCTTGCTAAAACTTAAAATTGCATAGTTTTGGTTAAATTCTTCCATACAGTTGAGAATCTTTGGTTGATGATTACCTAATATTAAACTAACATTGGTTTAATGAGCAAGTGTCGACCTCACTTTTGGTGTTAATGCTATTGTGTGAGGAATTATTTTTCTTATAAAAGTTCATTCAGAATGCAGAAGACAACGAGTACTTAGCGGGAACGAGACCAATGCTAGAATCTGTGTTGACAAGCGCAGATATAATAAGAATTGGTGCACAAGTGACTCTTGGTGTTCAACAGTGAGGTTGGCTTCTCCAAAAACCAACATTGATTCCCTTTGTAAAATAAGAAGGCCCATCAGGTTGGGCCGGAGGCATCAAGGCCTCATCCGGACTGAAGGAACGGAGACCGGCCAGTTTGGGGTAAACGGAGACCGGTCGTATTGGGGGATGGACAACACTCCCCTCATTCCTTGAACAGACGCCCTTTAAGGGCGGAGAACGGATGTTCACTACACCCAAGAAACATTAAATAGGGTGGTTGGGGGCATTAATTATCTCAGCCGATCATAGACCTCGAGACGCCCGTCCTGTAACAGTCTAGCCGAATTCATTGAATGCGCAAGGAGATAGCCATTGCTGTGCCCTGAGTCAATGTCAAATCAATCTTTCAAAGGTTATCACAAGTCACATCATCCTCAGAGTGAGTGCCTCACAACTGGTGAATACCAAGTGGAGGCAAAACTCTCTATAAATAGAAGAAAAGTGAGAACTAGCAAGGTACATGCGCATCAATAAGAAAGCTTATACACTTTGTTATTTTTGGAACCCTAGAGAAAATATCTAACTAAATCTTCGAAGGGTGATCAGCGAACACCGCCACCACCTCTTAAGATCATCTTATTTCTTTTGCAGTGAAACCCTCAGTTATTATTCATACAAGCCAGATACCTCTTGGTGACATTCTCAGGTATATTCTGTTATCAAAAAATTATGCAACACAATTGGCGCCGTCTGTGGGAATGACTGTGAGAACTAAGCCAACCGAGTTTATCAGGCAGACCCATCTGAAGATGGCGGAGGAGAACGCAGTTATTCTGATCAACAACCCTCTACCCCCTCCCTCAGGCACGAGAGGAATCAAGGTCTGAGATTTGTGTTGGGGCAGATGGGGTGAGATCACAAGGAAGCAGCGAAGTAAGGAGGTCAGAGGTACGAGGAGGAGAATCTCGCACCACGGGTGGTACGCTCAACACCAAGATCCTTAAAAGAAATCGGAAGATTGAAAGGCTTGAAAGGGAACTGCGAGAGCTAAAAAACGCGCAAGAAGGCTTTGACCAACAACGGTTCAGAAGACAGAGGTCTAGAAGTCACTCCGAATCCTGCGAAAGCACCTACCGTTTCCCTAAATGGTATGAGAAAGACCACAAAGCCCAAAGGATTTCTAGGCGGAGCAAGTCGGGGGAGAGAGCAAGAAAGGAACAACCCTTGCATAAGCCTGAGAAAGACGACCGTAATCTGGTTTGGAAGCAGCTACAACAGATTTCACACTCCCCGTTCTCTTCAAAGATGGAGCGAGCAAAACTTCCTACTAAGTTTACTCCCCTGAACTTAATCTCCTATAACGAGAAGACCGATCTAGTGGCACATCTCAGTCACTACAGACAATCCATGGCTCTTTACAACGGGAACGACGCTCTTATGTGCCGCATCTTCCCCTCCAGTCTAGGCGAAGTGGCATTCCGGTGGTTTGACAGACTGGAGCACGGATCTATCCACTCCTGGAGAGAACTTTCCAAAGCATTCACCACCCGCTTCATCACTAACACCAGAAAACCAAAGGAAGTGGATTCTCTAATGGCCTTGACCATGAAACCCGGCGAGAGCCTAAAGTCCTATTCAGCGAGATACTAGGAAACATACAATCAGATTGACTTTTGCGGAGAAGATCTCGCTGTCTGGCAATTCAAATTCGGTCTGCCCACTGGATGCAAGATAAGGCAGTCCCTGACCAAGAAGCCGCCCCTCAACATGACGGATCTCATGTCTAAAATAGAACAGTATGTCCGTGTTGAGGAGGACGGATTACAGCCTCAGAAGCAACCGGATAACAATATATCCGCCCCTAAAAAGCCAATCCAAGCATAAACAAGCAGGGCGCAACGCAAGCCTAGGCAACCTGAGCCGGTCACAAAGGAATCATTTGAGGCCGTAAACACCACCTTCAAAGAACCAATCTTCAAGATCCTCCCTCAGATCAAAGACAAGCCTTACTTTGTCTGGCCACCCAAAATGGGTGGGGACCCGGCCTCCAGAGAGTCGAAACCATACTGTGCCTACCACAGGAAGAAAGGTCACCTGATTGAGAACTGTAGGACTTACAAGGGATTCCTGGAAGAACTGGTTCGAAACAGGCATCTTCGCCAATATGTGGACGACACAAAGCATCGACAACAACGGGACCACGCCCCAAAACCAAATGTCCCGATTGGGATCATTGAAGTAATCCACAGTCATGCACGGACCGCCGATCTCAGAGAGGAAACACGGATGGCCGCCCATTTGCAGGAAGTATTCCATGTTTGTGAAGGCGCAACTCCATCTCCAAAGAGGTTAAGGAAGGAGATGACGGAGGAGATCACCTTCAAGGACTATGATCTTGAAAGGATGCAATTACCACACTCTGATGCCCTAGTCGTCACAATGCGAGTGGGCAAATTTCGATGTCAAAAGAATATAAATTGATCCCGGGAGTTCAGCCAAGATCATGTATGACTCCCTCTTCAAAGGCCTGGGGCTTGGTCAAGAAGACTTGGACCAAAAAGTGGACCCACTGTACGGATTCACTGGAAAATCGATAATGCCTATGGGCCGTGTCACTGTCAAGGTGCATGCAAGAATAGTCTCCTCCCCAACGGAGTTTTGGGTCCCCAAAAATGTTTTCGTACTCAGGTATGAACAGTACTTTTGAACACAGAATCACTCTCTCAAAGTTTGTCTGAAAAACTCCGACTAACAAAAGCATCGGAGCCTCCTAGGCCGGCCCCAAACCGGTGCCCACTCCAATCACTCTCTTGTCTCTTGCAAGTCTTCCGCTCCTCGGCTCGCTTGACAGCAGTCTACTGATTTTCTAGCAACTTCAATTCTTGGCTGGCTGTGCAACTGTTGATATGAAGATGCAAACTTCAGTCATTTCTATGGAGATGCAGATTTCAGACATCAACAAGTACCAATTCCTTAAAAAGCACATTACAGGTCCATTTGGGAACGCACCCTTGTTCAACGAGTTTTCAAGGCTTTTCAATGTTATCTTTTGCGCTATTTTGTTCTTACCAAAGGCAAAACTAAGAAAGTGCATTTTCAAAAGGCGTTTTTTGCCTTCTTAACGTGATTTATACTAGCTGTAAACAGTAGAAGCCAACATGATATGAAAATCTCTCCTTTTATAGAGAGATTTAATAAAGAAGCTATCCAATCATAAACATACCTATGGATGCTTGGTTGCTGCAACCAAATTTTTTTAAGATAGATGGTTTATATGTTTCAATAAGACCATAAAGGAAACTTGATAGGGATGATTTATACAAAACATGTTGTCAATGGACTTTCTTTTCTCTTCTTGCACTCTTCCAGAAAAGCCAGAGCCTTCTATTGTTTGCATGTTTTTCTTTTTTTTTTCATGTTTGGGTTTTCCTTCCTTTCTTTACACAATTTCTCTTCTCCCACATAATCAGATTGTTTCAAGTACCGCAATAGCTGTATTGGGTGTCATTTGTGCAATTCTTGGAACATATTCTTCAGTGTCAGAAATCTTGAAGAGTTACTGAAATATGCAAATGGTTCAACATCTCAATAATTCGGGTGGATACTCATCCCCGTATGGATACTCAATAATTAGACAATTTGTATGCTGAAACTCATTATTCATTTATATCTAGCCTTTAAGAACTTGTATGCATTTTTATGGTATTTTTTGTACCAAATAAATTGATGGTATCGTTATAACATTGAAGAAGATCAGAAGCAGTCACTCTAGCTGTCATTTCTCTAATGGTGCTAGATCTATCCTTTACTTACTGCAATCTGTTTTTGCTTCTATTATCTCAAATACAATAAGCAGATACCATATAGATATTTTGGTCAAAATACACTATTGCCCCTAATTTTAGAGAGGTTACATGGTTACATGTTTGGTCCCTAATGTTAAAAACAATATCAAGGGGACACATAAAATACATCCTACTAGCCACATGTACCGCAATGGTTGGTAAAATACACTATTGCCCCTAATTTTAGAGAGGTTACATGGTTACATGTTTGGTTCCTAATGTTAAAAACAATATCAAGGGGACACATAAAATACATCCTACTAGCCACATGTACCGCAATGGTTGGTAACACTATTGCCCCTAATTTTAGAGAGGTTACATGATTACATGTTTGGTTCCTAATGTTAAAAACAATATCAAGGGGACACATAAAATACATCCTACTAGCCACATGTACCGCAATAGTTGCAAAACTTTTACCTTGGGTAGGTGACCCTAAAAAGACTTGAACTAATGACCGTTTTTCAAGGTTGGACTAGTTGATCTACCTCTTATTAGGCTTAACTCTTAAAAATAGTTAAAAATGGGTAATTAAGATTGGATCAAACCGTAAGAAGTAAGAAACTACATGATGAGGTGTAAAATACCAAAATAAGTGCTATTATGACAAAGTGGTTGTCAGTCTTTACAATGACAACTTATTTCTTCAATGCACAAATTTTATGAGTACAAAATATTAATCTATTTTCCATTTAGGCTTCGTTTGGGAGTTTATAACAGAATGAAATGGAATGGAATGAGTAAATTATGAAGGAATGGAAAAAAATGGAATGAAATGAGTATAATTAATGGAAATGAATGGAATGAGTATTCCCTCCAATTCCTCTCAATTTTGGGAGGAATAAAAAAAATAAGCTTTCGAAAGAAATGAGAGGAATGAGTGTTCTATTTCATTCCTTCCTCATTAACTTCCAAACAAATAAATGATTTTTTCATTCTTCTTTTATTCCCTTCTACTTAAACTTCTAAATAGGAGAAATGAAAGAATATTCTTAAAATATTCTTTTCATTCTATTCTTTTCCAAATTACTTATACCAAATTACTTGTAAGAAATTGCATAGGTAAATTAATTATAAAAATAAATAAATAAAATCAGAAGTTTTCACTTTTCACCCATTATGTAAGTTATTCATTCTTCGGTTCTTCCAATAATATTTTAGAGATACATTACAATTTTTCCGGGACTAAAATAGAATTTTTCTAAAGGGATATTTATGGAATGACTATTTTACAGATATTTATATGAAATAAAATAAAATTTTCAAATTTTAAAGACTAAAATAGAAACTAGTATCAATTTCAAAGACAAAACGTATATTTTAGCCCATTTTTTTTCAACTTTCAAGGGACCATGCTTGGCCTCTTTGCCCCAACATGGTTCAATTGTTGCCTAATCATTCATTATTAATGAGTAGTTTAGATCTTGTTTATACCATCAATAACTTAAATAAAATGTTCTAATACTGTTAATTAGAGTTTAAATATTGATGATTTGATCAAATGTAAACTAATAAACACATAACAATAAACATTTAATTTTGAGAATTACGATAAAACTATTGTATAGATCTAGCAAAATTAATAAAAACTACCTTGTACGAAGTAACAAGGTTATCTCTTCTCTCCAAAAACCATACAAGGTTTAGGACAAAAATTTTAGGAGAAATTACATAAAAATGTTTAAATTTCATATCATGTTTCGGATTAGTTCTCAGAGTTTATTTAATGCATGGTTCCCATTTTCTATCTACTCTGTTAGAAAATGGGAATGAACAAATTCCTTAAATTAAAAGGATCTTATAAATTTAGAACTTTGATTGACCTAAGACCTAATCTGATATATAGTATAAATTTTTAGTATTTTAAATAATTTTCTCCAATTTTTAATTTACATATATATAATTACGGTCTGATCTATAATGACTGGTATGTTAGCAAAAAGATGAAGTTCTAATCCGATTTACTACTACTTTAACTGGGGGTAAAAAAAAACCAATAACTCTGAAGTCACAATAATTTTCATAAAATATTTCATAACTGTCAAGATGTTAATGGCATATAGTAAGTGATGTTATTGGTGGATTCAAATGACAACTAATAAAAACTTTCCAACACAGTTGTTGTGTAAATTGTTGTGCCAGTAACATTATTTAAAAAAAAAGTGTTGTCGAATCCAAAATTGATAGCCTGTTTGGGAGGAAGGAAACAGGTGGAAATAAATGGAATAAAATTAATTTAAAAATATATATATATATATATATATATATATATATATATTCAATTCTCTTGTTTATAAGTTTAAGTTGAGAAATTCTTAGGTCCCGCCAAAGGTGTCAAAAAGTGTAATATTTGTATGTGTTTTGATAAAATGTATGTCAAGTGTTGTAAAATGTATGTAGTTTGTAGTAAAATTAACTTTATCACAAATATCACTAATTCTACCAGAATTCACACATTTTATTTTTACAACAATAAACACACATTTATCAATATGGACACAACATTTACCACAAACACACAAATTTTATCAAAATCAACACTAGTCTCGTGGCGGGACCTAAGTGTTCCCCATTTAAGTTGGAGTGAATGAAAATATCATTCATTTATTTAGAAATTTAAGTAAAATAGAATGCAATGATTAGGACTTATGAGGGAATATCCTTTCTTTTTATTCCCTCACAAACCTGATTTTCATTCTCTCCAAATTTGGGAGGAATTTTAGGGATTAGAATGAAGTTTAATGAAACTCTAGACCTATGCACCCATAATGTCCCTTTATATTTTACAAATTCCTATAATATTCATTTTTATTCTTTGCCTTACTTTACCAAAAAGCCTTAAAAAAAATTATTATAAACAGAAGGTTATTTCAATAAGATTTATAAAACTATTCATTTTTATTCATTCTCTTGGAGTAATTATCCAGTACTCTTAGAGTAAAAGAAATATGTACTCACTTATCTCATATAAATGATGAATCTCACTAATTAAATTCGTGTTATAACCCATCATTCATATGACAGGAGAGAGAACACATTTACTATGTGTTGGGAGTACTCAATAATTTTCCATTCGAATGGTATTCTCAAACAAGATTGTTTATCTTCCATCCAAACAAGATAACTTGATTTCATTCCATTATATTATAATTCTATTCCTTATACACATTTTATTCTATTTTTTTTTATTCCTATATTATTTTGTCATTCTATTTCATTTCATTTTCAGATAAACTCTTAAACGACACCCAAGAAGACCTGACAGTCGCACATAATTGGTGGTTTTACGTTCGCTCATCTCAAAGTTGGTCCTAGAAATTATGGGCTTTTTTTTTTTTTCTAATTAAAAAAATTATGGGGCTGAAGCGATGCACAATAAGGCATTCTATCTACTAAAAAAAGTTGTAAGATAATGTATCATCAATAATTTACCCTACACATAGTTTCCAATTAACACATATAAAAAAAATCAACATATAAAAATAAAATACTCATAAAACTATTTATGAAAATATGTATTAAACACATACCTCAAAAATCAAAATTCAAATTTTTTTGGAGATTTGAACTTTTTACTTTTAGAATAAGATGAGAGAGTGATATAAAAGAAATTGAAATCATAAAAGTAATAGAGATATAAAAAGACGAGAGATTAAAAGTAACCGTTTAGAGAGAGAGAGAGAGAAAGAAAATGAATGAAAGATTTTTGAATATCTAATGTTGTCAAAATAATAAAAGGCTAAGGCTAATTTATAAAGGGGATTGAAAATTTTATTTATTTTTACATTTTTTAAGATTATTTTATTATTGTCAGAACTTAAATTAAATAAATATAATTATTATTTTAAGAATTAATTTTAATCTTTTTTTTTTTTTTTTAAGGATATATTATATATTTTTTTTAGATATTTCAAAATGGGCAAAACTTATATACAGTAGCTTAGATACTGTACATCTGTTACTCTACTCAAATTTGACCACGTGACAACTCAAAACAAAACGCAAACGGACGTTAAATCAAGGCAAACGGATTGAAATGTTCTAAAAATAGGGTAAATTACACTTTTCCACCCTGAACTATCACCCATTTTTCACTTCACCCCCTAAACTTTAAAAGAACAATTGACCCCCTAAACTATTAAAATTGAGGCCGTTACACCCCGATGCCAAAATCCAGTTAAAATGGATGGAATTGAGTCACACGTGACACGCACGTGCTCTCGGGCCCACCAGATTAACTTTACCAACTTATATTTTTTCAAATCCCCGAATTACCCCTTACCCCCTTTACTGATCTGAGATAAAAAACCCAAAAACCAAATATGCCGTGTAACAAAGTATAGTGTGTTGGTATGTCTTTTTTGGCTGCTGGTATTTGTTTGGAATTCCCATTTAAGGTCATGACGTTGGTTTCTGCTTTCTATCAATGGAATTATGGATGCTCTACTTGTGGATATTGATGGTCTAAATGACTATATGACTATATAAGTTTAACAGAGTATAGACGCAGTCAGTTCCATGTCCGACCTAGACTTCCTGTGTTCTCTTTAACCAGACTGCAACCAGAGATTGAATTTCAATTAACTGATATCCTGAGTACTAGCCCTAATAATAATAATGATGATAAGGAAGAAAATGTAGATTTGTCCTAATTTTCATGTGTTAAAAAACTTTGATTCCGATGCTTGGGTTTTTATGCTTGCTGCGTAGCCACGATCTCCCACACCCACCACCGCAAGGGTCCGGCGAGGTTCCGCAGTCTCGACTCGGCGAGCGCAACGGGTACCTGAAAGGAGTGGTGATGGAGATCATTCACGACCTGGGTCGCGGTGCTCCGTTGGCCAAGGTCACTTTCCGCCACCCGTTCCGTTACAAGAAGCAGAACGAGCTGTTCGTGGCGGCAGAGGCTACGTTCGAGCTGTTCCGTTACGGAACGAGCTGTTCCATTCCGTTCCGTTCATCTCCACCCCATTTGCACCGAGAGTCCGAGACCCACTCCGATTGGGTCCTCCCCGAGGCTCACCAACCTCGCTAAGGCTCACTGACCTCGCTCAGGCTCACTGACCTCGCTCATATGCAACTTCCTCGTCGAGGCTTACTAATCTCGCTCATCTGGGTTTGAGATCTGAGGATTTGGGGGAATTGGGACTGTTTGGTGTTTGGTGAAGATGAAGATTTGGGATAGTTTGACCGTGAAACTTTTTTAAATATGGGTAAGGGTAATTCGGGGTTTTGAAAAAAAATAATTTGGTAAAGTTAATCTGGTGGGGTCGGGAGCACGTGCGTGTCACGTGTGGCTCCATTCCGTCAATTTTAACTGGATTTTGGCATCAGGGGGTAACGGCCGTGCAATTTTAATAGTTTAGGGGGTCAATTGTTACTTTTTAAAGTTTAGGGGGTGAAGTGAAAAATGGGTGATAGTTCAGGGTGGAAAAGTGTAATTTACCCCTAAAAATAAAATAAAAAATAAAAACAAAAGAGAGAGAGAAGATGGGAAGTGTAGGCGTAGCTCTGCCATTTGTGGGCATGGTGATGGCTGAGTGTGCCCAAGTTGGACTAATGATAGTGGGGAAAATAGCCATGTCAAAGGAGATGAGCAATTTAGTCTTCATCTTCTACTCCAACGCCTTTGCCTCTCTCATCCTTCTCCCCTCTTCCTTTCTCATCCACAGGTACACACATTCTCTCTCTTTCTCTCTCAAACACCCACTTGAGCTTTTTCTTTATATATATGAAAAATCATATCTTTTTATTGTTTTCAATCTTGGCAGATCACAGGCTTCACAGCGTCCTCCGCTGACTTTCTCCATTCTTTCTGGGTTCTTCTTGCTGGGCCTACTTGGGTGAGTAGCTTACTTATAATTCTATCTCACTTCACTACTTGGGTGAGCCATCATCAAATCAGAGAGATAGAGAGAGATGTAATCATGTAAAGAACTGAAATCAAGAAGCCCCGCCGCTCGCCGTGTTCAGTCCCGACGATTTGGGTCGCCGATCTGGGTCCCAGTCCCGTCCCGTGCTCTCTCTCTCCGTCTCTAATGGCTCTGCCATGGCCGCCTGGTAAGAGAGAGAGAGTAGTAGAGACGAGGTCTCTCTCTCTTTGTTTTTATTTTTTATTTTACTTTTAGAACATTTCAGTCCGTTTACCTTTTGATTTAACGTCTGTTTGGGTTTTGTTTTAAGTTGCCACGTGGCCAAATTTGAGTAGAAGAACAGGATGTACAGGACCTAAACTACTGCATATAAGTTTTGCCCTTTTAAAATTAGGGGTTCTTTAAAAAATTTTGTGGTGATGCCTGGACCTGTGGCAATCCTCGCAGATGAGTAGGACCACCCGGGCTCATCTGGATCCTTCGAAACCATTAAACTATAAATATCCAAAAGAAACAAAGAGACAAACAAAAAGAACACAGCTTTATATATATAGTTGCTTGGTTTGGTTTTGTTTGTGTTGCTAGAAATCCCAGTGCAAATACAAGATGGCTGCAGAAAGGGATAAGGAGAGAGAAACTGAACAGTTTTTCTTGGATGAGAATGGTGATGATGGTATTGAAGTGAACAAGATTTTTGATGGTGGTGGTGGTGGTGGTGGTAGTAGTATTAGCGGCAGTGATATTGAAAATGTTGAAGGAGGTGGTGGTGATGATCAGGGTTCTCCTTCTGATGTTTTTGCTTCTCAGCAATGGCCACGGAGTTACAGGTTTGTGTATTTTCGATAATACTTTACTCCCTTTATTGGTTTTTCGATAATAGCAAGGCTTTTCAGATTGGAATGGAACTTAATTTTGTCATTCTTGGGATTGTTTGAGATTATTTTATTTTATTTTTTCATTTGGACATTAGAAAATACAGGATAATGTTTTTCCATTGAACCAAACAAAGTTTGTGTGTGGTTTACTTTCTGTTTCTGGTTTCATGTTTCCGCTGTTTGGTGTCTTTCAAATGCTAATGCACAACTGCTTTGCCGATAAGTCTTAAAGTGGTCACGAATATGTGTCTGTTTGGCAGCAAAGTTAGAAAACTTTTTGCTTTTATTCAGAATACAAATAAACTAGTTTTTTTTAGCTTTTTTTTTCTTTTTTTTTGAATATAAGCTACTTTATTATTTTGGGTAAAGTATTGGTTTCATCCCTAAACTTTACATGAAGTTCGGTTTTCGTCCTTTAACTTTAAAAAATTTGTTTTAAACATGAATTTTGTCCTTTTAAAAAGTGCAAATCGGCACTTTATATTCATGTTAGGGACGAAAAATGAACTTTTTAAAGTTTAAGGATGAAAATCGAATTTCATACAAAGTTTAGAGACAAAAACAATACTTTAACCTATTACATTTTGTCTCACCTTTATGTAAATCAGCTATTGAAAATGAGCTGATACCAAACGGACACATAGTATATGTGGTACCTTCTAGCTTTGCTTTGCGTGACACACGCAAGAGGTAGGGCCGGTATATTAGGCATGTCACATAGTCACACTTGTATTCTTTAGTGCTTCGGGCACAATGCACATAGTTATTTGATTCCCTGATTATTCTCTTGGGTGTATGTAATCCCCTGTCCCACATACACTAGATATTACGGGAATGAGTTCCTTGGAGATGGCCCTAAAATGCTAACTCAAGACCTCATGAATCTCATGAGACCTTAGGAACTACTAGGCCAACCTCTTGAGATTAATAACGGATTATGTTAATTAAATTCATTGTGGAATCCACTATTCATGTGAGGGAAGAGAGCATTGTTTCTGGAGTATTGTATAATATTCCGATAGTCACAAGCATTTAAACTCCAAAATATTTATCAAGAATTCTGTAAAATTTCCGCACTTTATATGTATTTTTTTGGTTACTAAGGAAGTTCAACTAAGCTAGCATTGTCTAATTGGTCGGTTGAGTTGTAATGTTAGCATATTCAACTTGTGAAAGTTTTCATTTCAACCTCAGTAATATGTTACTTTAGGCATCATAGTGCTGAGCCAAATTTACAACCTAAAATCAATAGTTTATGGCATCAAATAATTTTGTAAATTTTATTCAAATTAAATTTGAAATATATGGAATTTCATTTCATACTTCATAGGTTCTTGAAGTTCCTATGATGCCTAAAGTATGTGCCGGGATCTTGAAGTTCCGGATCTACTTCAAGAACCTAGGAAGTAGAAAATTTTCAAATTTATATAAAGCAATCTCCTTGTCCTAATATGAGACATAGGAAGTAGAAATATTTATTTTGCTCATATGATACAAAAGACATACCAAACATGACATGACACATAATTTTGGGAGTATGGAATTTATTTGTCGCTATTGCTGTGGATAGAAAAGGAAGGAGAATCGATCATGGTTTTTGGTTTGCAATAAAGCTAGGGTCTTGATCGAGCAACTAGTAGTTCTATCTATTCACCTCTCAAGACAATTTTTGAGTACCTATTGATAAATTATTGATTCTATGAAGAAAGAGTGAATTTAATTTTTTAATCTACATCTTCTGGCATGTGATATTTGGACAGAATCTAGTCCCTGTGAAGGGGCAGAGTCAGGTGCTGTGCCTAGCAGGCAACCAATGTGAATTTATTGGCGATTGTATCCTTGGGATAATTTTTTCAGTCAGTTTCTATGTTCTATGAAAAGCAATGCTATGTAAATTCTAGAATTATAGAATTGAAAATGAGTGTTTTACACACATGAAAAGAAGAATATGTAACTTACCTAGCTTTGCCACATCAATATGTCCTACAATCTAGTGATTAAATTGATAAGACACCCAAAGCTTATGAATGTGCTTGAGTTCAACTGAACAAATTAATTTGGGATCAAAAAATCTAATTCACAAATGCAGCATGTTAAAATCCATTTGTTCAAGGGAAAGACAATTTGGTATCTTTTTCAAGTTTCTAGCTTGAATGACAAAATATAAGACCTGTCCGATCAGGTACTTCTCTAATCTAAAAACTAGCTATAAACACATGGAGAGATATGGTTTGGTGGGATAACTTAAGTATCCAAGTATAATGTTGTAAAATATGGTTTAGTGGGATAACTTTAGTATCCAAGTACGATGATGTGAATTACATACCTAAAAAAGGAATTACTAGGGAGGCAATGCGTGTTTTAAGTCATTCTCTATAGACTGGATACACGCAAGTACTGAGTTTTTTCTTGTCTTTCTTCATTTTCTGGCAGAGCGACCACTGATTCTTATACCATCGCAGCATCACCAAGTTTTGGATTTCTGGGACATGGTCTAAGTACTACATCTTCAGGCTTTGACAATCATACTAAAAGTAATTTGGACATGGATGGAAAGTCTCCTTTATTGTCTGATTACGAAAGAATTTATCAGAAGGAAGACTTGGATAGGATCTTAAGAGCACAATCATCATTATCAGCAAAAACCTCATTGCCTAAGCAGCCTACTGGGGAGTTACCCATTGGTCATGGTTGCAGCCTTACTCAGACTGTCTTCAATGGTAAGCTATGTTATTCTAGTGTTTTGTTACTAATATACATTCTATTACCGATGGAGAAATTCCTGATATATGTGAAAAGGTATCAAATAACCAATGTTCATCATCTGAAGAGAATGAAAAATTTACGACAAAAACATAGTGGTGTATCTACTTATATATGTTTCTCATTTATGCTTACTAGATACCAGGAAAGCAAAGGTTCAACTTTGAGTAATAACTTAACTTACTGAAATTATTAGGAATGAATTTTTTGGCATTTATGTTTGCTCTGTAATTTGAACTTATTATATTTTGACGTTCTTCGGAATAATTTCATAATGTCACATTGTTTTGAGGCAGGAGTTAATGTTCTAGCTGGAGTTGGGCTACTTTCTACGCCTTACACAGTGAAAGAAGGTGGCTGGGCAAGTTTGGTAGTGCTAGTTCTTTTTGCAGTAGTATGTTATTACACTGCCTCCCTCATGAGACTCTGCTTTGAGAGCAAAGAAGGCATCATAACCTACCCAGATTTAGGAGAAGCTGCCTTTGGAAAATATGGACGTCTTTTCATATCTGTGAGTTGCTTGTAACTTCAAATGGAAGCAAGATATCTTGGTTTTAAGTCGGCCTTTATAGTTATTGATAGCTGATATATTACTGATTGTCCCAAACAATTAAGCTGTTAGGAAATGGAGAATTTAATCATTTAACCAATATTTTAACAATAGCAAACTACTGCTTGTCGATATTTTCTTCCTTTACAGGTTCAGACTTTATTTGGTGCATGTTAACTCTCTAATTAACATTGTTTAGTTTACATTGGATGATTTCAATTTAATCTCATGTTTGGTTGGTTTTATTGTGTTTATACAGACATGATAAAATTGTCTACAATGAATTTATTTTATATTCTATGATTTAGCCCTATTTTCTTCTGAACTTTTGTGAATAGTTAATCTTGGGAGATGAGGACTTATTTTACTCATCTCCTTGACTGTTTTGTGTCCAATATCTCTGATGTTATTGTATTTTTTGGATATCGGTGCAGATCTTTTTGTACGGTGAATTATATGTAAGTGACACACTGATTCCAATTGCTTGAACCACATGTCCTTTGTTCTTAGTCTGGTTGATAAAACTTCTTTTCCATATGCACAGAGCTATTGTGTAGAATTTATTATTTTGGAAGGAGATAATCTTACCAAGCTATTCCCTGGAACATCGTTGGATTTGGCTGGTGTTCATCTGGACTCCATGCACTTGTTTGGAATTCTAACTGCCCTGATTGTTCTGCCAACTGTTTGCTTGAGGGATCTCCGTGTGATCTCATACCTTTCAGGTATTGCAAACTTGTTCTGTCAGGCCTACATTGGCTCTTGAAAGTGTACATGTTTCTGAATTCTTGTCATCTATTTTGCAGCTGGTGGGGTCCTTGTAACAATGGTGATTGTTCTTTGTGTATTTCTCCTTGGTACAACAGATGGACTTGGGTTCCATCAAACTGCTCAAGCAGTGAACTGGAGTGGGATTCCATTTGTCATTGGTGTGTATGGATTTTGCTATTCCGGGCATTCTGTTTTTCCAAACATCTACCAATCAATGGCTGACAAGACAAAATTTAGCAAAGCACTAATAATTAGGTAAACAACTTTGATGTTTCAATTTGGCACACAGTTTACTTGCCTTCTACCTTGCATGCCTTGACTTAATCTTTTTGTGCAGTTTTCTTTTGTGTGTCTTAATATACGGGGGTGTTGCAGTGATGGGGTATCTCACATTTGGTCAACAGACATTGTCCCAGATAACTTTGAATATGCCACCAGATGCTCTTGTTTCCAAAGTTGCAATTTGGACAACAGTAAGTATGAGATTGTCATGGAAATGCGATGTTTGTGTTTGAACTTGGATCGTGAACATCTATGTGGTTTCTAAGCTTGGCTTTCTTGCTTTCTGCAGGTTATTAACCCGTGCACTAAATATCCTTTTTACAATTATTATTAATTTCTTGCTTTCTGCAGGCTGCATTTTTTAATCATTTACTTCATTTATTTTGCTAATTTTGATTCCTTAACATTGAACAAATATGCGCTATTAATGAACCCTTTGGCAAGGAGTATAGAGGAGCTGCTGCCGGTTGGAGTTTCAAATAGCGTCTGGTGTTTTGTTCTTCTAAGAATAGCACTTATCATTTCCACAGTTTGTGTGGCTTTTCTTCTTCCTTTCTTTGGTAAATAATTTGACTTAAGGAAAATACTTCAGTTCTTAGTTTCTTTTTATATTAGTTAGACAGTAAAAGGTATCAAAATATTATCATCAAACTTGAATGCTTCTGGACATAAAACTTGTCTACAATAACTTGCAAGTAAATATAATATGTATTGATGCAACTCAAATATTATATGCTTTTCTGTTAGTTATTTGGTTGTACAGTTTGCTATATAACCTATTAAGAAACCAACTTGATCATGAACTATATAGTCTAAGAGAAATTGTGTTATCTGGTTTCATGAGCAGTTAAAATAAATTAATGAAGGTTGTATATCTGTAGTGCTTTTGATGAAACGAAGGAATGGTCTGTTAAGAGTTTTTACATTTTGACTATTTAGATATCATTCTAGAGTCAATTACGCTTCACTGTGGGATAGAGGGGTAAGGGTGATGTACCATACAGGATTTCTTGATGTTGATGATGTTCCTGTGAATTACTGATAATTATTTTTTATGTAATAATAATAGTAGTTTTCTAAATGTTAGAGATTTAAAGGGTAGGCAATTGAAGTTGGATTGAGTCTCTTGCTCAATGATATGAAGCATTTTGTTGGAACCAAGCCTAGATGACCTTGCAATATGCAATGAATTGCTTAATCACTGAACAAGTTATGAAGTATTTGCTGCTGTCCTGCAAGAATCCTTTTAATCAAATATATGTAGTTCTATATTACATGTACTTCTAATGTGGTGTCAAGTAACTTGCCATTCGCTGACCCTGGTGTGACTGGATTGGCATTTGTATGATTGGACTAGGGGCCAGCTTGGATTTAATTCAAATCCTGAATTAGGTCAGGTAGGGGTTGTGTGGGGTTGAATCCAATTAGGTCATGTTTGAACTAATGCCACTTCAGTGACATCGTAACTTTGAAACTTATCATGCTGAACTCATTTTATTTACAAAACATAAATAGTCCTGCATCTAAATATGGTTCATGTAATTAATTTCTTTTACTTTCAATTTAGAAAAAGTTTTATAGTTGTAAGGAGTTGGTGGAAATAGTTGTGACTTCTGATTTATTCTCACTTTTTACTAGCTTCTACAATTTCCTGGGCTGATCAAGTGAACTCAATTACTCAATATCCATTTTTTTGTGGTTGCAGGTCTTGTTATGGCTTTAATGGGTTCTCTCCTCAGTATACTTGTGGTAAGCTTTCACTTTGCTCAATATATACATAGTTGTAGACCACATCAATTTCGTGTAAAGAATTTCATACAATCAATTAATAACATTGTACATATTTTAATGGCGATTCTTGACAAATGACAAATCTCTTGTCAAGAAACTCTTACTCAAAGAAAAGGAAATTTGTTTTGACTTCATTAAATAAAGATTATGGAGGAAAACATACATAATGTAAAAGATCGTCACTTTTCATAAGCCATTGTAGTTTGTTTATTTGATATAAATGTTTATGCTGTTTATGCACTTGCAAAACACAAATTCACTTGGTTTGTGTGGTGTGTTACGTGTGTAACCTGCATTGTTTCTGAATAATGCTGATTTATGCGGTTGACATAAAGTTAATATGTTTTGTTTGATGGATGTGGCTTTGATCCAGGCAGTAATAATGCCAGCTCTATGCTTTTTAAAAATCATGGGGAACAAAGCTACACGGATACAGGTAAGCAGAGTTCTACTATATATTTTCTTTATTCAAATTCATCTTTGAAGAAAATTATTCTATACGTCAGAGGAAGAAGAATTTGATGGCAATTAAGTGCTACATAATACCATGTCACTTTAGATTACGCCTATTGTTGTGGGCTCTGTTTATTGCAAATAGTATCAATTCCTTGAAATAAAAATAAAAAATAAAAAAAAAGCACATTACTAGTTGTAAACAGTAGAACCCAAAATGATACATGAAAATCTCTCCTTTTATAGCATGGTGTAATCTGGAAATGAAAAAAAAAAAACCCCGTCATAGAATAAACTAGTGTTTCTGAAACATAGTCATTTAATGAGTTGGTGAATTTTACTTCAACAAAGAAAGTGGTTGGGAGAATGAATACTAAATCATTAGCAAATGGAAATTTTAATTCACTGATTATTCCTCTGCAAATTGTCTTTTAAATCAAAGGAAAAGAATTTGTTTGAGTGGGATCTTGAGGCTGAATGACTGTAAAAGAGTGATAAGTAATACCTAAAGCCTGAGATTTATTGAAGAAGCTATCGAATTGGGCAAGAGACTCATCCCTATCTATGATGCTTGAATCAATTTTTCTTTTTTTTGAGACAGATGGTTTATATGTTTCCCATGCAAAACTGGCTCTTTTTAATTTTTCTTTGATACAGATGGTTTAAATAAAACATGTTTTCAATAGACTTTCTTTTCTCTTCTTGCACTCTTCCAGAAAAGCCAGAGCCTTCTATCATTTCATATTTTTCTTTACTTATTGTCTTCATGTTCTTTTTTCTTTTTTTGCGTGTATATTGGTTTCCCTTCCTTTCTTTACACTATTCATCTTCTCCCACATAATCAGATTGTTTCAAGTACCGCAATAGCTGTATTGGGTGTCATTTGTGCAACTCTTGGAACATATTCTTCAGTGTCAGAAATTGTGAAGAGTTACTGAAATACACAAATGGTTCTGACGTCTCAAAACTTCTGGTGGATACTCATCCCGGTGGTATGTGAGTTCTTTTTGCATTGCACCGAATATTCAAGTCACAGATTATAGCCAGGAATTAGACCATTTGAATGCTGAACTTGTGAGTTCTGGTAATTTTTGTACTAAAGAAATTGATGTTATCGTTATAACATTGAAGAAGATCAGAAGCAGTCACTCTAGCTGTCACTACTCTAATGGTGTTAGGTCTGCCCTTTGCTTACTGAAATCCCACCTTCTGTTCTATTATCTCAAATACTGTGTGTGTGTACTAGGTTATTTTAAGCAATAGAGAGATACCATATAGATTTTTGGCCAAAATACATTGTTGGTCCTTAATGTTTACATAAGTTATACGTTTAGTCTTTAATGTTTGAAATGTGCACAATTGTCCCCTAACTTTCAAAACGTGCACCATAATTACTCTTTTTATATCTATCATATTTATAATTTATTTTTATGTACATATTCTATTATTGTTCTCCAAAATACTTGTTTTCTCTTTCTCGAAGCATTCTCGCAACTGTCACTCCCCTTTTTCTTTTATCTTTATGTCATTAATATTGAAGTTACCACATTACGGATGATAAATACCTCCAACCCGCCCTGCCCCCGGACTTACCCCACTCCAGCCCTGCACGGGTTTTCCACACCCTGAAGAGAGGATTGGGCCAGAACAAGGCACCCTTGATCAGACCTTGTCCCACTCCGTTGGAATCTCTAGCTACAAAGCCTCTTGCCAAGTCAATCTTGTCTTTATGTATCGGTGTTAGTATATATTGATAGCACTATTCTTGATTGAACAAAAATCAAGGGCCATTATTGTCTCTTTGATTTTTGGGGGAAATTTCACTTTCCTCCCTTTAACTATTGCATCCATTTCAATTCTCCCTTTATCTATAAAACCGAGCAATGTCTCCCTTTATGTATTGAAAATATGCAAATAGCCCCCATTGTCTAATTTTATGTTAAATTCCAACAAAATTAATGAAATGTTTTTATGTATTTTGTCAATTTCTAGTCATAATACTCAAAATCTATCATTATATATTAATATACTATAAAAATATTCTATTATTTTGGCTTAGATTTAACATAAAATTAGACGATGGGAAGCGATTTGCATATTTTCAATATGTAAGGGGGGACATTACTCGGTTTTATAGATAAAAGAGGGAATTGAGATGACTCAATAAAGAGGGAAAAGTGCAATTTGCCCTAAATAATATTCATTATTTGAACTAAGCCTTAGGGAAGAGGATGGTCCATGTTAGACTGGAAGAGGGAGAGATATTCTTACTAAAGTCCTTACTATCAAACTATCACCACTTCTAGCAACTGCACAGCCAGAGGTAATAAATCTTGCTAAATAGTAAGATAGAATTGTAATTCTAAAATCTATAGTTTTTGTAGGCCTGCACAAAGTAAAATTATTCACCATGTATTTGCACCAATATCAATATGCAGTGCAGGGCAAGCAGGTAGTAAAAGTTTGAGGTGATGACAAAGTTCTTAATATACTTATATAATTGAAAGCAGTCCACCTCTGATACTTTGTCAAGCTAACCTCACAATTGAACAATTGAAAGCAGTCCACCTATAAATTCCAAGGTGCAGAGAGAATGTCCTACAATAACAATTGGGCCCTATAAAATGTTGTGGACATAGATGATTGCGAGGTTGCTAATGCTAAGGTTTTCCTTGATCAACTTTGATGTTCTAAGTTCTAACTGCTAGCATTTCATCAGACAATGATACGTCTCTTCACATTGGTTTTAGGGGTGGACGTCTAAAGGTTGTTAGTGTGAAATAAATGCCTGCACGAAATTTGGTAAACAGAAAGAAAAAGGTCATGGCCCTTATGCTGCCAGAAGGGGAGCTCATAGAGATTGCCGATATCTAGTGGGGGTGTGCATGGGTAGGGTTTTTTTAAACCAAGAAATTCTCAATCCAACCTAACCCTTAACATATGAAAAGATCAGCTTAACCTGGGTTGTGGTTACATGTTTTATGATCAACTATTTAAGCACTTTTTTCAATAAATGATTACAATTCACTTGATATGCCTAAATTATATTCCAAATTCCAAAATTTATCAAAAACAATTCTCAAAATACTAAAATAAATAATACTAACAAATTATAATAGGGGTAATAAAATAAATTTATAGTTAGGTTGACTCGAGGCTCAAAGTAATATTCCAATCTGATCAACCCACGAACCCATGAAAAATAAGAGACCAAATTAATGTAATTTATTACTTAAAAAAACTAAAACTAATAGATTCTCAAAACACATCTAACAATTTACTTCAAATTCTTAACCAAACAAAATAATAAAACAGGGTTCTTGCTAGTCAAATAAAATACTAATAAAAATAAAAATTACAATTAACACCAAAATTAAATTAGACTAAAAAATAAAATAAGGATGTCACGCATCAATATTCCTCCAATTATTGGATAAAACCATGTTCTGAATTACCCCATGAAAGTAATGGCTTATGCACTTTGCTTTAATAATATTGATTGTGGAGAAGTTTCCAGCAAACTACAAGCGCAAGAGCAGAAAAGCATAAAATGAAAAACCTGGCAAAAGAGGCATAATTACCATGTTGACGTTCTTTATGAATATCTCTATTCCGTGCTGCATGATATTCTGAGCTATTCGATATAATACCGTCTTCTAATAGGAGGTAATCATCCTGTTCGGATTTAGCTTTAATTCTCCACTAGGTTAGCTAACACTTGGAATAGATGATTGGGATTTATTTTTAACTTTTAGTGGTAGTGTGAAATTATGATTTAACACCATGGTTTGTATTTAGCACCACCCCAAAAAAAAAAAAACAGGGTATCCAAGATTTTTGTGTAGCTAGGCATGGTATGCTTTTGGACATACACAAGGGAAATACTCAACATCTCGTCCTCATCGAGAGGGTGGCGGTGGCGGTGGCGGTGCTTGCGCTTGCCATCGTCCACGGTGGATTGCAATAGAAGGCAGAATTTCTGTTCAGCTAAATGGACCAAACGAAGTTCTTGATAATTGGAAGATTCATATTTCTGAAAAAAATTCTCTAGGACTGAAACTGGTGTTAAACCACTCATCCCTATCCAAATCGTAAGCTTTGAATATACAGTATTGATTACTATACTCATCATCCTCAAGGAAGTAAGCCCAGTAGAGAGTATTACCAACAACTACATGTCTATTATTATAGAAAGCATCTATCTTGCGCACGGAAGGCACAAGTGTTGTCCAACATCGAGTATTCACATCATATGTATGGAATTTAGCATATTGCACACGATTACCAGAAATGCTTCATGAAATTCATGTGTTTTGGAATCCTATGCCACCATGTAAAAACTTCATTCAAGTATCCCTCCCTGGTCCCCAGGGTTGTAGGACTAGAACTCATTAATGTGATCCATCAAATGCTGGAATGAATTTGATGCCTCAATAGCCATTACACCAGAGTTATAACTAGCATGCCAAGAGTTGGCTTGGTTTCCAATTTAATTTTCTTCCATGTTGGCTCCGGCCAATTGGATTGTGGTGGACACATTGAAATGCCTAACATTTCAAGTGATACAGCTCCCCATGTTGGCATCATACATTGCTGAGGGTGAGGGTTAATTCTGCTATATAAAGCACTTCCAAATGCCAATTTTAATGTGCATGTGTGTGCCCGCGGGTAAAGTGGAAACACTGAAATGCTATTTCAATGAAAACCAAACCAAACAGATGAATTTTATTCTTTTAAAAAAAAGCAGAAGAGTTTAAACTTAATTTATTTTACATTGTACAGCATTCTTAAACCTAAAATAAATAGAGCACATAACAAATGGGGTTGTTCCATGGCTCCACGCTAAGGAAGTATGAAACAAAATCTCATTATTACAATATGAGTATTCATATCTCAGACTCTGATCTATCCTCCTTAGGTGGTGCGAACTGCTTGCTGAGCCTGGATCTTGTCCAAGGATCGAGGGGAGCTTTTTGTGGTGGTTGAGGAGTTGGGGGCTTTGATTGTCTAAGTTCATTTTCTCGGTCAATAAACCTGTTCGATGTGGAATTATTAGTTAAACATGTTATGTTATGTTATGTTATAAATATATATATATATATATATATATATATATATATATATATATATATTATATATATATAATGTCAATTTATCATTTGATTAGATAATTGCATTGCAATGTATTAAGAAATAGTTATTATGTGTCATTTCATTTGTTGATATTTTGTTAATATAAATTGGATGTTAATTTGTATTTTCAAGAAAAAAAAAATAATAATAAAATTGGTTATACTTCAACCCCCACTTAATTGAAATTCCTGGCTACGTCCTGACTAGAGTTATGTTATGTTAACATATTTATATTATGTTATATGTTATCAACATATATATTATGTTTGTATTTTATATATATATATATAATATATAGATGTACATATATGTTAATTACAAATTTATTAAAAATATATATCATTCTAATGATTTTTGTAGTATGTGATATATTTAATGAAATATAGGCTTGAATATGATGAACAACTTGCGCAAATTTACATCCTTGTGAAACTCCATAATAATGAGGTATGTCACAATTCAAATTCTTCATCAAACTCCTAGAGTCTGATGGGCAATCCATAGTTGTAGAATGTCCTAATTGTTCCATCCCGTCTAGCAGTCACAATCACTAGCCCCCACGTGTCCGATATAGCCATGTGTTTCTGGGCATTATTGTTGTGCTGCTGCTTATGGTCTAGATGGTGCTAATAATGAGATTTATCTTCTGATGAATCTAGAACATCCCACAGAGGAAGTTTCTCTTTAGGCCATGTTGCAGAACCCTTGCATGGGCCATTCATAGAGAATAAATTACCAAGATAAAAACGTTTGGTATCTCTGACCCAAGATACAGCCTCTATTTTGTCCAGTGTATGTGAGCAATAATCATAAATATAACTCTTAAAATTCCAATGTCCTATTCCCGAGCCTGACCAAGGCACTGCAACAGTCACACCTTCAAATATGAAATGCTCATAGGAACGTATAGATTTCGTGTCTTGAGAAGAAGGGATGCACCACCCATTATAGTTCTAGACATAAACACGAGAGTCCTCTCCAATTGAGATTCTATGTTTCCCACTTGAAGCAAATGAAGCTGACATTTGACTTCCTAACTTTGGAAGACCTGATGAAATCAGTAGTAAGTAATTCAGGACTACTTTAAATTGACAAAATACATGCATATAAGGTAAATTACAGGTTTAGATTCACTTTATGGGCAAAACGCATACATTTAAAACAAAAAAGTCATTAATTTAACCAAGAAATCGAAAATTGTGCATACAGGCATATGCTAACAATATCCAAGCCAAAAGTATAGCTGTAGAGACTGACAGGAAAGCATTAGTTATATTACTTAAATCAGAGATCTACTTAATAGAATAGGGTGGAATAGATGGACCAAAGATGGGAGATGGAGGAGTTGACTCGGTTGGCCCCCTCCTTTCTTTTAGTCGGCTTGGTTCACCAAGGTCAGATGCCTTTTCTTTTTATTTTATTCTATTTAAAAGATTTTGTTAAATTAATGCTGATGTGTTTTAATTGCTGATGTGTTAGTATGCCACATCATTGCCACATCAATTAATAGAGATGTCATTTGTCATTATGTGAGGCATTCTTGGTTTTAACACCCATGTCTTCTGCTATTATATATTATTATATATATAGATATAGGAATGCCACTTGGGGTCCTTGGGAAGATGATATGAGTTTTGATTTTGAACCTTGGCTAGTACCCAATCCTACATGGCATACATGGTTAGATAGGATGTTTTTGGGTTTAAAAGATAAATGGGTTGATTTAGGAATTTGTGAAGCCATTTTAACTTCGAAGTCCCTTGCTAAGGCTAATCCTTGTTTAATTGCTGCTTTGGCCACTTTTTGGTCAACTACCTCGAACACATTTGTATTTAGTAAGGGATATATGTTTCCCACTATGTATGATATTTTTGCCATCATGACTTCGAATTTAAACATTCTGAAACTATAGTTATTGACAAAACTGAGCCTACCTTGGCTTACACTCGTTTCTTAGCCAAATATAGGAAGACAGGAGATGCCATTATAACTTTTGAAGAAGAAAAACATATATACATAACATAACATATATGTTGAAACATATATACATAACATAACATATATTTAAACATATATACATATATATATATATATATATATATATATATATATATATATATATATATATATATATATATATATATATATTGGATGTTATTGTATATTTATACATAACGTAATATATATATATATATAACATATATGTTATGTTATGTATATTTATATATATGGAAGGAGTCGGCATACTTGCTCTCTAATTCTTGTTTGTATTCTTTCTGCATTATTCTATCCTAAATTTCCTTAGACTTTATATGTTCTTGCAGGTATACAAGCTTGTTGGCTGTTGGTGTCGGTGTACTACTCTTTTTATGGACTAGCTTTATTGATCCAGGAACCGTGAAGGCTGAGAATGTTTCTCAATATATCTCAGCCTATCCCTACGATGATGTTATTTATTCTGAGAAAGAATGTTCAACTTGCAAAATTCCAAAGTGAGTTTTTCCTTGTTGAGATTTTTTTTGAAAACCTCCATTTACTTCTTTTAATAATGATTTTTTCCTCCTTTGGTTCAGACCTGCCAAGTCCAAGCACTGCAGTATTTGTGATCGTTGTGTTGCTCATTTTGATCACCATTGTGGATGGATGGTAAAATCTCAAACTATTATTTTTTTATTTTTTTAATCTTTTATAGTGAGATGATTTAGTTTTTATTGTAAAACTAATCGCAAACCCGTGCATCGCACGGGAAACTTACTAAAAATGAAATATAAATAATTGATGTCTTAGCTATCAATATATTAAATGAACCTATATATTCAATTGTTATCAAACGATAGTATAAGAAAAAATAAATAAATAAAATAAGTTTGACAGAAAATCTTACGTAATAGTTCCAAACAATCTTTTATTCACGTCTTAAAAAAGCCTTGTGCTATGACCAAAAGACTTTGATTTCATTTTTCTCTTTTAAAGAAAAATCGACTTTAGAACAATCCATTTAAAGATGCACCAGAATGTTTTATACATGAAAGTTCATACCACTCCAAAAGTCAACCTACCCTTCTTAGCCTCTCTAATCCTACTATTTGTGAGTTCTTCAATTGAATGGTTTGGTTCAACCCCAGCTTGTGGTACAACTGGCATGAAGGCCTAAATGTGAAAAAACAATTTGGTGAGTTAATATAAGATATTGGGTGGAACAATGGCAATTACGCTGAAACAAAACACACAAATCCAATTAGAAAGGCAAGGGAAAAAAAAAAACACCAAACACCACAAAACCACAACCCATGGTTCAGAACCCACAAATCCAATAAAATACAAACCTAAATCCACAAATATATCCAATCAAGAAGCAAAGAGAGAAAAATATTGCACCTTTGAAACATAAACCGCAACATAACCACAAGGGAGCCAAAATAAAATTTGAGCATAGGGTTTAAATAGGAGATTAGGAGAGCAATCAATTAGGGAGATAAAGAGGTGAGTGGAGAGAGAGTGGGAGATGAAGAGGTGAGGGAGAAGAAGAAGCGAGGGGGAGATGAAGAGGCAATGAGAGATGAAGAGGCGATGGGAAGAGAGAGTGGAATAAAGAGAAGGATGATGAGGAATTTTGTGGGAATAGGGATTCTGATGTGGCAGCATTTGGAGGAAGCAAAAAGAATCCTAGATGCTTTAGCTATTAGTTTATAGATATAGATGTAATCAATGTAATAATGCTAAGTAGTACTCCAAATATACTAAAACTTAAGATGAGCCAATCGATCGAATGCACGAGAACCTGTGAAAAACTATCGGTGACCAGTATTATCATACTAATTTGAAAGAAAATGAAGCAAATCTTGAAAAAGTAGTGATTAACAAGAATGATAGTAGCGGGTTGAAGGTAATTGAGAAATTGGTCAAGCTCTAAATTCCTTTGCTTCAATTCTATTTGGTTTTCAAGATCATTAGCCATGATGGGTGCAAGATATAAAAATAAAATAAAATAAAAATCTTATTTTTTGCTTGAAGAGGAGCACGGTACATGGATTATATATATATATATATAGAGAAGCCTTTAAGAGAGCACAAAATTAAGCTGGACTTATCTATGTCACGGTTAGACCTTAATTGAAACTAGGACTTCAAAATTCAAATGCAACTTGACTTCTTCAAGTGCTGGACTTCGATTCTTCTTCAGATTCAGACTTCAATTCTATTTTAGCTTCTTCTTTTACCAACTTATTTTCCTTTGGGCGAATTAACCGCCTAAGAGGATAAATTACAAATTAATTATAATATTTTTTAACAAAGCGTCTAATATTTTGAGATTAAATGCTATGATTTTAATTAAGTTTCAAGTAATAAAGCGGATATTTCATATTTTTTCAAGGATAAATCTAAATCCAGTTTCCATTGAGGCTCTAATCTCATATTTCAAAATTAACATTTTTTTTTTTTTAATATAGCATTGATGGTCTTATGCATTATATGGTGATGCATGCACTAAATTTCACATCTTTCTTAGCATAAGAAATTAATTATAATATTTTTTAACAAAGCATCTTTTTCAAAATTATTTCAATCTTTCTTATGCATCACTAATAAAATTTCTTCGTATTATATCGTCGTGGTTATAAACTTAAGGTCTAAATATACTATTGGTCCTTAAAGTTTAAGTATTAAATTCCATTAATCTCTAAATTTGAAATGAGTGCTATTGGTCTCTCCATCCAATTCTGTCAGGTTTTTATCCACGCGACTAAGAGAGAGATAATATGACCTTTTTTAATATTATATAACAATAAATTTTAATTAAAATTATCACCTAAGCACAAAAACAAAAAAAAAAAATCTATTGGATGACCATCACGACCCAACACACTTCCTTGGATATCTAAAACTTGTTTCCCCCTTCACCTCCCCAAACATCAATTACTAGCAGTAGGAGATTTTGAGCACATTTCCTAGTGTTACAAATTGATCACATATTCACATCGATTTTGTGATGATGCCAAGTGTAACGTGTTGTATCTACTATCCATCATTTGTGTACTCTACAAGTCAAGTATTCACGGGTGGTGGGATCACATGATACGCGTGGCATAACAACTCGATCATGAGCTACATTAGTTTGTAACATATAATAACGATAGAATTTATAGTACCCACTACTTTTCTCCGTTTATTGGTGAGAAATTTGATAGTTCGCTAGTTTCTTCATTATTTAGTGTTGTGATATTACCTGCATCTCCTGGAAATCCATAGCTGAAACTTTTCAATATGCATCTTGAGCTTGCAATGTCTACCCTATTAAGTATGTGCATGTGATGTGTCATATCCTTTGCAATGTATGAGTGGGTTAGCAGGCATTTGAAGTGCCTCTTCGGCTCTTCATATTATCTCTACTTTCTAACATAAAAGCAAGAATTCCTGCTTTACTCTAGTTAAGGGGCATGTCCAGCTTAATTATGTTTAATTGAAGTGTAACTCTGCCCCAAATCTGAATTTCAAATTTAGTTTTCAGTCCAGGCTTCATAAACATTTTTTTTTCGGATATAATTCAAAGTCTATATATATGGACGTTGAAGGACCTCATGAAGGTTCAACTTATAAAGTGGACATCATTAATATGGTTGAAAATTTACTTATGTTTTGTCAATATTAGAGATATGTATCTTTGCCTAGGTTATAAGTTAATTAGCAAGTGGAAGTTATTTGATTTGGAATGTGACAATTCTTTCGGGTAAACTACATGTGACATTGCAATCATTCCTTTTACTTTTAATAAATTTATATAACCATGAAAGCATGTTCAAGCCAAAAAATGCTAAGTTGCATCTGCACAAAAATGTCTACATTGGGTGAGTCACAAAAGGCAGACATTGGAGTATATCAAACAGCATTGACCGGAGTTAGGCACGAAATTGTGGATTATGTCACTAAGATTATGAAATATTATCTGGATATTGCTTGCTGCACTGATGGTGATAGATGGAGCCTTTTCTCGCATGTAATTATACAACAGCAAGAAAAAATAGACAAGCATAAAAACAACATGGTACATCTAGCTGCAAAGTTAGCACCCTTCTCTCAGCTTGATCTTAAGGTGATTGGCTCACAGCTTTTAAAAGTGAAATAATCTTTGATGCATATATTTCAAACTTAGCCTTTTGTTTTCCTTTTCTCTATGCGATCACTACAGGAAGTTGAGAGTATCGTACAATTCAAGTTTCAAAGAAATGATAAGCGGAAAATGCCTCAAGTGTCCTTCACCCAACTGTTCTCCACCTAAGCAATGTGTTGCATATTCGAGTTTAGGACTCTACCTTTCTAAAATGAGGGTAAGAATAAGACTGCATACAAACCACCTTTCTTAGAGCCTGCAAAAATAAGAGTCTCGTATACATGGTATGTGAGTAGAAGTGGTTAGGTTTTATATTGTATAGAAGTCATAATAGTGAGTGATTAATATAACACAGTTGCATAACCAAGATTTTAATTTGAAGGGATACGATTACAAGACAAATCTAAAAAAAATGGTTTAATGTTAATTAATATAAGTATTAAAATAAAAACAATTAAACAATGTCACAAAAAATATAAAGTAAATACAGTTTAGTGTCAATTACAATATATTTACAACAAAATGATTAATATATATTTATTAATTGAATAACTTAAAAGAGAAATACAAGTATAAGAAACTATCTGTGAGTCTAAACAAGATTCATTTAATTTTTATAAAATGAGTGGTATGATAGTAATGATGTATTAAAATGATTAATTTCATTCCTTCTTATGGTAATCTCAAATAAAGTTATTTACTTTCCATTCATTTCTTTTATAACATCCAAACAAGATAACTTATACTCATTCTATTCAATTTCATTAGTTTCATTTCCTTTCTATTCCTTATACTCATTACATTCCATTGCTTTCCATTCCTTTATAATTTATTCATTCCACTCCATTCCATTCTTTTATGAATAATTTATTCTCTCAATTCTTTTATGTGAACCCTTAATGTTAGATTAAACTTAAATCTCATATGGTTTAGATTCTTTTGTTTGAATGTTTACAATAATTTAAGCTTCTTTAATTAGAATTTAAGTTGCAAAAAAAATGGGTGAAATGAAGAAAAAAGGCCCTATTACAGTTCATGGTTTATTTGTGGGCTTGGTGCACCTTGGTTGTTTGGGCTTGGGCCATACTCTAATGTGGGGTAAAGTGTAGGAACTTAATTTGTAATCCATGATTTGTGGATGTTTCCCCATATATCTTGTCTACATTCCCTAACGTAGATCTTATAATATTGGTTAGAGATTAAAGTGACTTATTTCATTGAGAGTTGTCTTGGGAGTAGGCACATAAGAAAAAAAAAAACCTGCATGGGTTGTGTGTCGACTGCATGCGTATGTATTTAATGTTACTATAAAAGTATCCAGGTTTACTCATTTTGTGTAGAGGCATGTACTTAAACTTTAAATATTTTTATATATATTTTGTTTTAGTTTTCAACATGTGTTTGTTGAATCTTACATGTGGTGTTAGAGCTAATTCATGTTAGAATTGGTATGCTTATGATGTGTCGTTGGATAACACATGATGCCAATTTTTTATACCTATCAAGTTATTAGCACAGAAACCCCTATTTTTAGAGCTACGAATGTCGGGATGTGGTATCTTGAAACACTTTTTGAATGAAAAATATCACTTTTCTTGTTTCATGA
>OU015761.1:57933229-57969127 GCA_907173295.1 Fagus sylvatica | reverse complement strand
AAAATAATGTAACTCGATTTAACAATTATATCTGGGCCTAACATTATTTTTAAATTAATCTGCAAATTTTTTAATTTTAAGAAAGCAACTAGTTTGTGTCATTCTGCGTATACGTGTATTACAGATACTTAGATATGTCGATGCATATGCGGGATGACGCGCGATTACACGTCATTAGACCGACCTAAAGTAACCTGTAAAGTCTTTTCTTTCTGTCATTATGTACAGCCTGGTGACCAATGGTAGTAACCCATTAAGCCCTCACATCTATAACGTGGCATTTCTTAATTTGTCCACGGCAGCAATTGCCAGCTCTTTAGTTAAAATTTACCTGTAAAGTCTTCCTTTCTGGCATTATATACAAGTGTCTCTCTCTCAACTTGGCCCAATTCGTTAAATTTACGTTTTAATCATTGAACACGACAAACAAAAAGCTAAGCAAATTAAGAAAATAGTTATAAACTACAAGAAAAATAATTATCGAATGAAAATCTTTGCTTTACAAGCGGGCAAATTCAAACTTTAAAGCTTTTCAAATGTTAATAGTATTTTGATATTAGTTTTTTAAATCCATTTATAATACAGTAATTAAAATTTTATGCTGACCATTAGCTTATTACATTTTTAATTTCTGATTTTGGGATTACTATAAACATATAAATGATATTAAACACATGCATAGGCAGAGTTGTTGTTTTTTAAATCACAGTAAAAAATGAAGAGTTTAGTTGCCAAGTACAACTATAAATTATTTGACCAGTTGAGCATTTCACAAAACATATATATAATTCATGACTGTAATCTTGCTAAATATGAAACCTTCTTAACTCTTAAGTATTATAAAAATAATGATAATATTGACAAAACAAATCTCTAAGCACTCTCTGTTTGATAAAACTAGTTTTCATTAAAATTCTTTCATTTAATTAGTTGGTAATTTATTTTTTTTTTAAATTTTTTAAATTTTGACCGTATTTGTCCACCATTCCAATAATTAAATGACCAACGTTTCGTAGATATGTACATTTTAACTATGTGTGTATATATAGAGTTATAGACTATATAGTTCTTGGTCTTTCAGCCTACATATCAAAAACACCCTTTTACCCATTTCTCTTTACTTCACAACATTGTCACTTTTGCATTTGCATCAACATCAATTTCCATAACTATTTATTTTCTTATTTTCTTTTTTATTTCCTTAATTTTCAATTTACACCTCAAAATATTTACTATACACATTAGGAATAGGAAAAAGGGATTGAAATGTCTAGATCTCACATCCCAATTCATGAAAATTCATAAGCCCCACATTGTTGCCACTTTAAAAAGAGACACAAATCCCTTTTCCATTTGATTACTCCACATATCAAAACTTTTGTTTTGTACCCACTCACTCCACGAAACAGTTCAACAATTTATTTTGAGAGTCTCAATACAAAACTTATCTCTATAAACCCTTTATGATTCACTTAATTAATTCTTCTTAATTAAGTCCATAATGGTGTTTTTGAAAAACAATAATAATAACAAAAAAGAAAAGTAAAACTGTTTTCAAAATAATTCAAAATTACTGTCAGAGAGAGAGAGAGAGAGAGAGAGAGAGCGATAAGAAGAAGCCGTTACTGAAGAAAGAGGATGCCCAAACCACAAGGCAAGGCAAGACAACGCGGAGAATCCACTTCAAACTACGTCGTTTTTTGTTGTTTCTCTGATCTCCGAAATTCTCTTAATAAAGAATTGCCCGTTGAAATCCCAAAGAAAAATAAATAAAGGTGAGCCTCAAAAACCCAGGTGATTTCAATTTGAATTTCTCTTTCTGTCTCTTACTCTATCTCTCTGTTTATATGTGTATGTGTTTATTTTTATTTTTAATTCATCTGGGTTTGCTTTAATTTGTGTGTGTGTGTTAGATCTAGAACTAGTTTGATTTGTGTGTTTAAAGCTTGAATTTTAGCTTCTTCTTGATCACCTTGAGATCTCCGCTTCTCTCTCTCTATATAGGTTTATGTATTAAGTTGTTTGATATGTTGGTTTGTGTTTGGTGGCTGAGAAAGTTGTGGAAATGATGAGAAAGTGAGATTGTTAATAGTATCATAATGTTTGGTGTTTTTGTTTCTGAGAATAATGAAAAGATCAGCTTAATTAATGAGTTAAGTAATTGTGTGGATTATGTTGGAGTTGAAAAATCTTGAATTTTGTGGGAGTTGTATTTTTTTTTAATTTTTTTATGAACTAAGTGTGGTTTTGCTTGAATACTAAGATGGATTACTTATTTGAAGAATACCCATTATAATTTACTAAGTATATGTGTATATATGAGGGTCTTTTTTGTTAAATGGGCTTACAAGTATTTAGTATGGTATTCTATAGAAGAATGCCCATCGTCGAATCGTTCGAAATGTGGAAGTGTTATTGATCATGAAGAAAAATAAAAAATAAAAGAAGGAAGGTAATTGTGCTAGTGTTTGAATTTTTTAGAGACAAATGGCTGAATCTACAAGCTAAATGCTCTTTTTGTTTAGGAATTACAGCTGTTTTATAAGCAAAACAGCTTATTTATGTAAATTTAATAATGTTCATTTCTTATATATTATGTTTTTGTGAGTGTGGAGTAAAAGAAGGTCTTTGAATTGTGTGGTGCAGGGTACTTCCTTTTCTCTTTCATTGTTCAATGGTCAGAATTGGATCAGATTGATGAGCGATGCAAAGATCACGTAGAGCTCTTCAGCAAAGAAGAGCTTCGGAGAAGGATATAAGCGGAAGAAGCCGCTTGTATAAGGTTTCTCTTTCTTTGGTGTTTGTTTTGTGGGGGGCTTGTATAAGGATATAACCCATATTCCCAATGCAAAGAAAAAATGAAGAGGGTAAAAAGATAAACAACCTCGTCGTGCACGGCTCGCCCACTGAACTTCAGAGTGAGTTTTGTTTTAGTTGAAGAAGTGAAGACATTGCTGCAATTTTTATAGCGTTGAGTGGTAAGAAGCTTCAAAAAACGCGTTCTATCTCGCAAACTCAATGTGAAAATGGGCCTCTCTTCTTGTCTCGTAGTGGTTCTGTCTCTGCTGTCCAGCGATTGATTCGCATTTGAAAATGGTTTAAAATTATAGAGATTAAGACTCTGAAAGAATTGACAACGACTAGAGGACTTCCAAGCAAACAAATTTATAATCTGTTTTGATTGCAATGGGGGGAGAGAGAAGAGAAGAAAAGAGAGGTCCTTTATTGAAAAACAATCAAACAAGCTATGACTCTATAGGCAGAAAAAAGTTACTACTAAGACCGACCAATTACTCCATGGGACTGGGACCATCACCAATCAATTCATAATATATGAGGGACACAGATTAATGACACGCACAAATCTATGAGGACATCACTTTTTATTTCATATAGGCGATAGCCACACAAAGCAAAGAGAGAGAGAGAGAAAAGTTTTCAATATGACACACTTTATAACTCTATTACCCAGAATCTAGTTTGATCTTATCATTTTGTAACCAGTTTATATTTATTTTATCTTATTTCAACTTTAGTTTATCTTGTATTAATTCAATAAGCACATATCTTTATTATTATTTGAAGACTGCTACAGATTGATTGTATTGGATCGTTATTTTTTTTTAGTCTTAGAGTCTCAATGTACTCTTGTTTGTCAAGCTGCTAATGAGAGATCTTTTGCTGTTTGGTCATTCTCAATTCGTCATAGCCCTTGAAACTGTATATCTAAATGAAAATGACATTTGATAAAGGCCTTTCCATACAGGGAGGAAAGAAAAAGCTTCGCTAGGCTAGATAACACATTCCAAAAAAGCATTAAAAATATAGACTATAGTGTTCAAAAACAAATCCCAGAACTTAATTATGCCATCTAGATTTTCTAAGCAGACCAAGAGCTCCTATATCATCTTGGGTGTTGCCTCTCCCTCCTATATACGATTTGATAAAATTCCAATTCCATTACCAACTAAGAAAAGATTTATCTTTTAACTCAGTATTTTATGAATTTAATCAATAAAATACTGGGATGAAATACAAATGATTAGCTTAGTTGCCTTGCAATTTAGACCATCTTCCTTTCAGTATTAAAATTTAGATTTAATATTATAAATTTAAATATATATATTTAATATCAAATCATTTAAAATTTAAAATATTTAATGTTTGGTATATTATCAGATCTAAAAAAATAAAATGTTAGCTGTGAAATGTAGAGGATTCTGTTTCTTATTTCTATTCCAAACTTAAAGAATGGTAGATGAATTTTGCTACTAGTATTTGGAATTACTACTAACCTTATTTTTATTTTACACCCATTACAATCCCATACTTGAACATTTTTTAAAAATAATAATGAATTTTTTTTTTTCATTAAACTTAAGAAAAAGTTGTATGTAGACTTAATAGATAGTAGAAAGAAGAGGTGTGAACATGAATCCATCAAACACACACTCACATAATGTATTTGTTATGAAATTTGTTTGACTGGTGCACCAAGAAATTTGCAAGGCAATAAAAGTCAAAAGACTAGGCAAATGACCGTTCTATATTTTCATTAGATGGACTGAAGATGCAGCATAAATCCTTACTCGTTGCACAATTCGCTCATGTGTAGTTACTTTTCTTTTGGGGTAAGAGATGCCACATGCAAGTATGTTCTTTAAAGTTTAGGAAAATTCCCTGAAAAGCTTAACTCGCATATACGACTCTCATAATATTTACCTATTGCGTTCATGACCTCATTTTGATTGGTAACTTTCTTGTGAACAAGGTTTGATGTGGCATGTCAAAGGCTATATTATATTCCTAGTCCAATTGAGTATTGCTTGAACGATGAAAGTTGGTTTTCGTTTATACAAAATATATTAAACCGTATAGTCTTTTCCTTCTTAAAAGAAATAGTTAGTCATTGCTTCAAATTTTCTAAAAGGTTAAATTATGCTTTTGTTTATTTAGCTTTACGTAATTTTATGTTTCCTTTAGCAGTCAAGTCAACAGACCTACCTTTATTATTTGAATCCTATTAGATTGCTTTTAGTATGAACTTGCAACACTACAAAGTTCTGTGAAATAATATCATCCCTGATTAGAATGAATCTCCTGTTATAGTTCCTTAAAAACAAAAAATCAAGTAAAGAACATATAAAACTAAGGGTACGTTTAGTACACTGTAATAGATCCTGTAATGTAATAGCTATTCCTAAAGAATAACTATTTGGTTGTTTGGTTATTCTTTCATTACAGAGAATAGCTAATCCTTAGGAATGACTATTCTTCAAAATGAGAAATAGCTATTCCTTACAAAAATGGGCGTAATAGCTACTCCTTAAATCACGTAATAGCTAGTTAAAAAAAAATTTAAAAATTTGAAAAACCATAGTTAACTACAACTTTTTTTAAAATTCTCTCTCTCTCTCTCTATATATATATATATATTATATAACAATCAAAACCCAAGTCTCCATTTAAAAAAAAAATTTGTCTCTCTCTCTCTCTCTCTCTATATATATATATATATATATATAACTCAAGTCTCCATTTCTTTTTTTAAAAAAATTGCCTCCCTCTTTCTCTCTCTACACACAAGTCTCCATTTTTTTTTTAAATTGCCTCTCTCTCTCACACACACACACACACACACATATATATATATATATATAACATTCAAAATCCAAGTCTCCAAAATGTTTTAAAATTATTAATACTCGTATAATAAGTAATACTCGTATATTAATCATGTTGTAGTAAATTATAGAATACATATTCAGGGTTTTATTCATGTGTTGTCACCAAACAGATAAATGGTAATAGTTATTACATTACATCTTCTTTTATTCCTTGTAATACTGATTCCTATTACAGTGTAATAACCATTACAGCATACAAAACGTGCCTTAAGGCAAGTAAACTGTTCTAAAAAAGTTTAAAACTCTTTTCTTACCATTTTCTTTCCACTTTCTTACTACTTTCACCTTAAAAGCAATCAATGTGGTATGAGTTGGAAATATCTGTTCAAGCAAGATAATGCAGCTCTTTCATGTGATTACATAATTACCATGCATTTAACAGCAAACGGAAGAAAAATACAAACTACATTACAATACATTTATCTTAGTCCATTCCAACAGATTAGAAGTATACTTGCACAACTACAGAGATAGAAGTTCATAAATCAATGACAATGCTTTCCTTGCATCCTATCAATCCAATGACAGTCCTTGCCAGTAACACCAATAATTGCTACGTACGTCTTCAGTCATCTCTTCTTGAAAACCAGCAGAAAGAAATAACACAAGTTAATAAACAAAAGTGGGTCTAGAAATGGACTTACATCTAAGTACAAACATCATGTTTAGATTGATCTAAACTCAAAAGCATATTGACTCAGCCAGAACCACTACTTGTTAAATAATATGACATATATATGAAATCAAACAATGAAAACTAGGTCCGAGATGCAAGAATCAATTCCTGGGGAACTAAGAAACTGTCCTTTGCTGGGATGCTGCAATTGCTATCCTTAGTGCTTTATAGCATACAGGTATACTGATCTAACATCTTCATACTGCCTAAGAAAGTCATTAAGCTGATTGAGCAGCAATTTAGCAGATTCCTATGGAATGGAAGTGATAACTCATGTACTGGGTAGCTTGGAATTAAATATGTGTGCAAGGAAACAATCATGAGGCATACATGGAATCTTTTTGCTCAAGCTGGCTCAATTTGGGTGGCTTGGACAAAAGAAAATCTGCTAAGAGTAAGATCCTTTTGGATAATTAAAATCTCTCAAAAATGCTCTTGGGGATGGAGGAAACTCCTCAAGCTTAGAGAGTTAACAAGACAGTTTATAAGATCTGTAGGGGGATGGAAAGAAATATTTTCTTGTGGCTAGAATGGTGGCATCCTGATGATATTCTTTACACTAGGTATGGTTACAGAGTAGTATATGATGTTGCAAGTAGTCTTTGAGGCAAAAGTTTCGAGTGTATTGAAGGAAAAAAGCTAGGTTTGCAAGCCATATAGGTCTAATTCTCTGGTTTCTATACAGAGCAAACTTCCTCTGGTGGACATTGGAGAAGTAGATAGACCTATTGGATTCCTGCTAAGGGGGGATTTACACCAGCTAAGAAACCTGGAATCAAATTCAATTGAGTTGTCTGAAGTTAATTGGTGGAAGCTAATCTGATTTTCTACCGCCATTCCTAGACATGCTTTGGTCACTTGGCTTGCTATGAGAAACAAAATATCCACTTCGGATAAACTCTTATAGTGGGGGGTACAAGGGGATATTCTGTGTGCATTCTACAGAAGTTGCATAGAAAGTCGAGACCATTTATTTTTTAAATGCAGTTTATCAAAAAGATTGTGGAGGGAAGTTATGGAGAGATGCCTCATAGACTCTCCTATTACAAATTGGAATAAGGTTGTTAAATGGTGTTGGAAAGATTAAAAGGTAAGCACCTTAAAGCTTGTTTATGTAAGTTAGCATGGGGGGTGTGGTATACCATTTATGGAGTCAGAGAAATGCCAGAATTCATGGAGAGAATATTTTAAGTGAGGAGCAATTGTTGAAGAAATGGGAGATTGGTGTAAGGATGGCAGCTAGAGGGAATTTCAAAGACTCTAGCATGAATAGATCTCTGTGTAATAGCTGAAATATTCCACTATCTGTTCTCCAAGTGAAGCCAATGAGTCCTATCTCCTATGTAATAGTGCAGCTGTTTTTTCTGCTACATCTATTGTTTCTCTGCTGGGTGCTTGTGTGAAAGTATTGATGTCCTAGTAAGAGCCAAGATTTCATTAGGAAAAGCTAGGAAGTGTTTTTTAGTTTGACGAGAGTTGTGTTCTGCTTTGAATTTGTTTGTATCATGTCTAGTTGTTCTGTTGTTGCTACAGCTATGCTGCGTGTTGGCTTTGTACTAAGTGCTTTCTTCATAATATATTTTTATTCATCCAAAAAAAGACAACTAGGTACAAGATCATGTAGGGATGCAACTTTGGAAAATTTGATCGACAGAAAAGTTAAATAGAGGAAATACGTAAATTGGTATAAATTACTGCTAACTGTTAAAGTATTCATCCACAGAAATTTTGAGTTGAAGTTACCCTTGGGAAAGTTATATCTAATCAAATCACAAAGAAAAGAGGAAATAAATGAGCTATTTTAAATAAATCTATGACAGAAGACTAAGGGGTGGATGACATACCAGTAACTTAGAAGGAAGAGCTCAAAAGTAATGAAGGCAGCAGTGCAAGCAGAGGAAAGGTTATTCTACAGCTCGTTTTGCCTTGACTTTAAGCATGGGATCAATGGGTGTTTTGAGTCTTTTAGGTTGAACTTCCTCCTCACAGCTTCTAGTTCTATTGGCTCTTGCTTCAGCATTACAATTTTGCTTATTTCTTTCTCTATTATCAATCATCAATTAACAAATGAGACCCCCCAATTATCAGATAAAGAAGCTATGTAGTGACATAGCCCACACTTCTGTACTGTCAAGCTTGGGCGGCTGGTAGCAATTGAAGCATCAATGCAACTGTATTGATTCAACCAATCTGGAAGGACAGCCACATCAAATGACAAATAAGACGATGAGAAGTTACTAATTCCAAATTGTCAAGGATGTTAGCTGGATGCTCATAAACTGAAAAAGAAGCGCATAGATAACAAGGAAAATAAATTTTGTGTTGAGTACATCAATAAAGATGATTTTGATGAGCAATAACACAATTAATGATATTCAATTGATAGCAGAAGTATCCATCTATGCAAATATTTTAAAGAAAGAAATCAATATTATAGCCAATTCTCATTGGTTACCTAATTGCATGTGTTAAATGTGTCATGCCTAACTAACTCTAACTAAGTACTAATTAGACATGTGCTAACTTCTAACTAACTCATTTAACATGTGCCAATTAGACATGAGCGAATTGGGTTCCTAACAGTAATTCATGTAAAGAAAAGAATTCTTTTAAGCTAGGAACAGAACTTGTCTTTGGGGTACCAACCTGAACCTCAAGTGTCCTTTCATTAAGGGTATGTTGAGCCACAAGCATTTTCTGACAGCATGAAGATCAATTAACTTAATCAGTAAGAATGTCAACTTGCTCAACCTACCATGATTAAATTTAATTGACTTGCAGTTCAATACCTAAGAATCTTCTGAAGAGGTACTAAATGTGACATAGCCAAATCCACGAGAACATCTTGTGCGATCCAACAACCATAGCAGAAACCAATTAGACACCATGCTGCAGAAACCCACCATCCAATATACAGTTAATCTGGAAACACAATAAATGAATACCATCTAGTGCATGATAGGATTAACACTAAAAGTGAGGTCAATGATTGCTCATCAAACCAATTAATGTAAAATATTAGTTTCCTGCTTAGTGAGGGAGGTAGGAACTAAGGTAATCATCAACCAATAGTTCCCATTCGTATGGAAGAATTTTACCAAAACTATGTAATTTTAAGTTCTTACAGGCTAGGAGGGTAAAATATTATAGACAATTAAGGCTCCTAACAAAAACTGAGAGAATTAACTACCAAAAACATTATCTTGCATGAACAGAGGACATATACTGAACATAAAAACCAAAAATTAAAGTATCCTTAGGCAACAAATCTATAATAGAGAAAATCACACACATGAATTGTTCATGGTACCTTCATCACCATTTCATTTTCCTAATTCACCAAACTGGCTCATGTACTGCCTCAACCCTTCTGCCAGAACCTGTAAAAAACCACATCAAGAAAAAGGTTCATATATAATACTAACAAGATAAGCATGTCCTACAGTTTGAAGATACACATACTACCAATTTTTGGCCTTCACTTGTCATAACAGCTAGGCTCAGAAATAATGAAGGAGAAGGCCACATCCCACATGCATGGCAAAACAAAAAGGTATATTATCCTTGGGGCTGGCAAAACAGGCCGTTCAACCTGGGTAGATTCAGTACTTATATGGGCATCATCATATTTACTACTTCTCAATACAAATGCATATTTGACCAAGCCAGAACCATTGCTTTCTTGTTAAATAAAAACGACATACATATGAAATCAAACAATGAAAACTAGGTCCAAGATCATGTAGGATAGAATGCAACTTTGGAAGATTTGATTGATAGGAAAGTTAAACACAGAAAATACATATATTTGGTTATTATAAAATTCTGCTAAATGTTAAAGTATTCATCCTTCAAAGTTTTGGAAAAAAGAATTGAGGCAGTGCTAATATGAATCCAAGTTACCCATGGGAAAGTTGTATCTAATCACAAATCACAAAGAAAAGAAGAAATAAATGAGCTCTTTTAAATAAATCCATAGACAGAAGACTAGGAGGTGGATGACATACCAGTCACTGAAGAAGGAAGAGCTCAAAAGTTAAAAAGGCAGCAGTGCAGATAAAGAACCCATGTAGTGCTTTATTGTTTGCTTGAACTCTACATATCATCATGCTGTTACGAGACAAATCCCACACTTCTGCACTGTCAAGCTTGGCCAAGTGCTAGCAATTGAAGCCTCAATGCAATTGTATTGATTCACCCAATCTGGAAGTGACCCACACGGTATACAGGACAGCCACATCAATTCACCCAGGTGGAATAACATGACATTGGTTTCCAAATGACAAATAAAACGATTGGGAAGTTTCTATTCCAAACTGTCAAGGATGGTAGCTAAATGCTTGTGGATTGAAAAAGAAGTGCATAGATAGCAAGGAAAAACAAAGAAAATAAAACTTTTGTGATGAGTACATCAATAAAGATGATTTTGACCAGCAATAACACAAAACTAATGAAATTCAGTTGATAGCAGAGAATCCATCTAATGCAAATGTTTTAAAGAAAGAAATCATTATTATAGGTTTACTCTATTAACTCAACAGATCTAACTTGTCATTCAGACACACACATCTGGAGTTCTAGACAAAATTTCATCCCTGGATCAAATTGTTTAATTTAAACCATAAAATAATGATGTATATTAATTTTTTTATTTAGGGACCCAGAAAACAAGTCAGAAGGGGCCTAATTCAACTATTCCAGAGCAAACTCAGCACAAAATCCAAATACCAAAAAGAAAATTTCCACAGCTGTCTAATCAACCAAACCAAACAAAACAAAATAAATATATAAATAAAAATAATTGACTTAGTTTTCGAACTTTGGAAATTTTCAAGACTCAAATCAATCCAAAGATTGGGAAGTCCAGGTTTAAATTTTTTACTACCACACCAATTATATACGGGCTATAATCCCAAACACATATTTAGGAGAGAAATACTTTCCAAGTCCTTCAAGCTATGGGGTAAGTTTCATTGCTGGATCCCTTAGGCCCTATTTTTCATAATAAAATCCAAGGTCTATTATACTGAACACGAAAACTTTGCAAATAATTTAATCACCTTTGATACAATTTAACTTCACATGTAAACCCCAAATCCCCCACCCCAGTGCCATTTGATTTAATTAAAAGAAGCAAAAGGAATACTCTATTGAATCTATACATAAGTGAACAGAATGATGAGCACACAATCAGTTGCACATATCTTCTTGTCTGCTAGCAATGCAACAATTTCACCTCACCAATAAACTACCAAGTCCAGAAACTTCGTCATATCCAGTGACAGAGAAATGCAAGTATATGCCTGGGAATTTATAAAGAAAAATAGAAATATACAGATACAAACAAGATCCCTAAGAGGGAGAAAGATGGTGTGACTTACATAAATTCAGAGAGAAAAAGCTGATTAACCGTCAGATTCATGAAAGCTACCACTTTCACTGGGATTCCTATTCCTCTTCCTCACAATCTGAGTCACCTTGTCCTTGTGTACATAAATTCCCAATCCAATTTCCGAAACACAACACGAGTCTTTCAATTAGATTAGGGAACAATATCCTCTTTGGGTGTGGTACATCTACGTCATTAGATTTAGAGGTACCTGCTTCTCCACTAAATCCAGCCAGCTCATCCCCAACATAGTCATCACGGCTTTGCTGAATTTTGGTATCTTTTGCTGAATCGTCTAAATCATCCTCATATGGAGTGATGACGCACCTACCATTGTATACCAAATGGGCCCCGCATTTCGTAACCTCCAAGCCTGGACCTTGGGTTTCAAAATTAATCTGAATGAATCCATTAGCATCGCTTCGACTCAATGCTTCTTTGCAGGCCTCATTGAACTTGAGAGAAAATATGCTAGCCAAAGGTGATCCGATTCAATCTTTCCAAGTTCTTCAGAAAAGCAAATGCTATTGGTCGGGGAACATTGATTCCAGTTACAAACAATCTCATGCGTACCAATCCCCAATACCTAGGCGAGGAAGTTGGTCAAATCGATGATGCTCGCGGAGTACAAAAACAGCGCACACAACAAATCCCGTGCTTGTATTACATAAAAAATCTGAAGGTACTGGTAGATTCACTGAAGACCCCACACTTTGATGGCTAAACCATATTGGAATTTCACTTCCAGGAATAATCATATCATCAAATGAATCTTCCTGAAACATAGAAAATTACAAATCATGAGGTTTAGTACTTCACAAGCAAGGGGGAGAGAGAGACTGAGAGAAAGACCTGAAACTGATAGTGACCTCTGGCAATTGCTGACAAAATGTCACAGTCAACCAATTTGATGCAATTGAGAAGCCAGAGACCTTGACCAACAAATTTTGAGCTTGATAATGTTTCCAATGAGGTACAACCACCTGCATCAATCCATGAAACATTTAATGGAAGCTCTGGTACCAATCGAAGATCCATGCAACGATTCAAATTAAGATATTTTAGTTTAGATAGTCGATTGATACTTTTAGGAAGGCAAACAAAATTATTTCCCGTTAGATCTAATTCTTTTAAAGAGGACAAACATCCAAGAACATCGGGAATTGCCTGAATATTGCAATAACTTAGATCCAATTCGGTCAAGCCTGGTAGAATACGCACTAACATGCCCATGGGATCTGGACTTCTTCTTTGCATTAAAGAAAAACTGAGGAGCTTATTCGATCGTGTAGGTGACAGCACATTACATCCACGAAGAGATAGCTTGGACAAACGTGACATATTTCCCACAATTTCTGGAAGTTTCTTTAGTCTTGAACAACCAGAAAGATCCAAAACTTCAAGAGATTCCAAGTTGATCTTGAGTGGAAGAATTTCGAGGCATTTGCAACCATTCAGATCCAATTGAATAAGCTGTTTGAGATTTCCAAGAGATGGATGAATCTTATATAGTCTTGTACAACCTCGAAGAATCAATTCCTTAAGATATGGTACTCCAGTAAAGTCCGGGGTTTCAATCAAGTTTCGAGAATCACTCAAGTCAATGAGTTTCAACTTGTTTAAATTCTGTTGTAATTTGTAAACCAACAATCAAATGGAGAAAATTAAACCCTTATAAACGTAATTTTTCTTTTAAAGAAAACTTTTGCATTAGTGAAAATCTTACCTTGGTTCCCTTCCACAGTTGTTTGATGAGGCTGCAATGCATATGGAGTTCAACAAGTTTTTCCAGCTCAAAACTAGTTGGAATGGATGCTAAAGGATATCCATCCCAATGAATAAAACGTAACTCACTAGAAAGATAATTGAGGCCTTCAGGAAGTTTCACATTATTGATTTTAAGTAATCTCAAATTTTTCATCTCCGAGAAGGCTTCAGCATTCAAGTGCATCTCTTTTTGAGGTGAGTTGAGGAATATGCCCTTAACTAATTTTGTTCCCTGGTAACCAAAAACAAAAAATAAGTGTAATGCTAGACATTAACAAAAACTTATTTGAATGTATAGCATAGAAATATACCATTACAAAGTTTTAGATTTTGCATATTCAACTTACTGTTATATCTTTTAGTACATGAAGGACATCCTCAATAGTCCACAACCTACTACGTCCACCAGCCTCTTTAGGGGGATCACCACGAACTATTTCCTTACCCAATTCTTTGTAGTAAATCATGCATTTGAAAGCATCCCCTAGAGATGGTTACAAGAGATTTTTTTAGAAGAACCTCTATATCAATATCCGGTTTGTCATAGAGAGTTTGTAGTATATTTGTTACATGACTTTTGTCCTCTCCTTTGAAGAAACAAGCAATATCTAAAAAAATGTTTTTCTCTCTTTCCTCTAGGCCATCAAAACTTATTTGAAGCACATCCAGAAATCTTTCTTGGAGGATTTTCTTTAAATCTAAAGAGTGCACTTTCCCATAAATTTGGATCTCTTTTAAATAGGAAGGAACCCAAAACTTTGAGAGCTAAAGGAAGACGGTCAGCATAATTTATAAACTTCCGACACATCTCTACATAACCTTCTAGAGGATTGTCTTCCTTGAAGGCTTTTCGACTGAAGAGTTTAAGAGCTTCATCATTGTTTAATTCCTCAACTTTGTATATTTGAGCTTCAGCCACTTGATGACTGATTAATAGATGATGATCTCTGGTTGTAATAATTATTCTACTTCCTGGACCAAACCAACTTTGCTCACCTGCTAATGCTTCTAATTGATCAGGTTGATCCACATCATCAAGAATGACAAGAACTCTTTTATGACAGAATCTTTCCTGTATCATATTAATTCCCCATTGAACATTTTGAAAATCAATATCCCTTTCCATGAAGATGTCAGAAAGAAGTTGCTTCTGTAAATAAACCAGACCATGTTTTCCACTGTGTCCTCTAACATTAGCAAGAAAGCTGCTGCCTTCAAACTTATGATGAAATCTGTCATAAACAACTTGTGCTAGAGTTGTTTTACCCATTCCTCCCATTCCCCAAATCCCTATAAAGCGAACATCGTTCAACTCCATGCCAAATAAACTTAACAGTTTCTCCATACGAGAATTTATTCCAACAAGATCCTTGTAATCAATTGGGTATGTCGAAAACAGTTTACCAAGTATATTTCCAACCATCTGTTCAATAACTTTTGACTCATCTCTGCAACAAAGATAAGGCAATAAGCTTGCTAAGTTAGCACCGTCCATAAAGAGATAAAATTTTCAACAAATGTACGTTGGTTATAAACTCCCAAATGAAATCTTAGAGTCAGATTCATTCAATAAGGAAAAGGGAACTCAAATTCTACAATAATTAAAATATATAACAAATAGACCAAATAAAACTTGTACTACATAGTTGAGATTTTGGCCTAAGTGTTTGCCCTAAGCATATTTTGTCTTTGATTATCACAGCAGTTCTGCAGAAAAGTATAAATTATAAAGCCATTACTTGAATTTTAATGCAGTAATTACATTTCATATATCTACCATTTAATTTGATTTTAATTAAAATTAAATCAAATACTTTTTTTTATGTGCAATATTTAAACTTGTATATCTATTCTAGAATCATGTCGTTTTGCATCGTGTACGTCCAAACAAAATCTGTTTCACTGAATGGATGATTTGATAAATACATAAGTCAAATTACAAGGGAGATGTACTTAAAAGAAAATTTCCTATTTGTGCTTATAATTTCCTAATTTTTGAACGTTTCATGTAGTTCTCTCCATTTGACTAATTAAAAAGAAATAAATACATAAAAATAAAAGAAAGTTGTCGTATGGCCAAGTGAAGAAAATAACGATAAATAACATTATTCCAAAAAAAAATTCTTACTTATTCCGTAAATCAAATCCAGAGAGATTAGCAACATCTGTCAAAGCAGCTCTCCATGTGTTCACATCCTCAATGTTATCTTTGAAACGCTCTTCATGTTTAGCAAAGGCTTCAGCAAAAGTCCCCCTCTGATACCGCACATCACTAGGATCCACGTAGTGGAAAACAGGCAGAACTATCAGCCTTGTCTTTTTCATGCACTCAATAATCTTTGCTAGTTCAATCAAACACCAACTCGACGAAGCATAGTCTTTGGAGAGAATGACGATAGCAATTTTCGATTCTTCTATTGCTTTCATGAGCTCTGAGTCAATTGTTTTTCCTCGCTCGAGTTTTTCATCATCTCTAAATGTGAATATGCCATTCTGTTTCAAAGCAGTATATAGATGGTCTGTAAAATTTTTGCGGGTGTCAGTGCCTCTAAAACTAAGAAATACATGGTATCTACGTCCACGCAAAGCAGAAGAAGATGAACAAGATGAAGATGCAATTTCTGTGCCTATAAAAGCCATCTTGAACTACAATATAGATAGATCTGTATAAAAAATAGAATTGAATTAAAATGAAGCTAAAAACATGAATAAATAAATGAAGTAGAAGTTGGAGAAGGAAGGCACTATAAACTTAATAAGCTTCACTGTATGTGTGCCAAGGTTTGGATTAGCGCTGTATGCAAGTAACCCTTTCCGCGTTGTAGAAAGGAGGTCAAAATGAGGGACTTTTTTTGGTGAAGAAATATGAGGATTGACTTAGGTGAAGAGCATAATTATTTGGAGTGAAATGTGTTTTTCTCAGTTTTGTAGATATGCTGGTGCGGAACGCATTTATGTGAAAGTGAGTGGAAAGAGGAAGAAGACAAATGATCCCTTCAACACGTTAGAGAATAAGAAAAGATAATAGTAGTAATCATTTTTTACAAATTTAAACCTCGAAGTCTTTTCTTTGTAGAAAGTTTAAAAGTAAAAAATAAAAAAAGAAAAGAAAAGAGATAGTTAATTTTTTAAAAAAGTAGATGCTTTTTTTCCCTCTTATCTTGTTGGGTTTCCTGCTTTCTAACATTTAAAAATTTGGATTTGGACTCATAATATTGTTAGATCCTTCTTTCCATATCCTATACTCGGTTAAAAGTCAATTAAGCTCAAAACTATGTAGTTTTGAAGTATATTAATAGAATACTTCTCTACTCTCACATGAGTGATGGGTCCTATCACTCATGTGATAAAGAGGATATACATCATTATATAGTTTAAGAATATTCTATAATTATCCATAGTTTTAACATATTAAAATAAAAAAAATTTAGGCAAAAATACCCAAATTCCCCATTTAGTTTTCCAATCCCCCATGAGGTTTTGAGTGCAAGTATGTAACCCTTAACCCCTGTGATTTTGATTAAATTATACTTTCATTCTTGAAAAGAAATGTCATTGCTCGGAAATTTCTAAAGGTTGGATAATGCTTTCCCCCTTCCCTCTCTTTTTTAGCTTTACGTCAAAAGAGAGTGACCTTGGATGCAATTGGAAATTTACTAGCTTGTAAAACAATGTACTAGAGAGTGTTGAAAACTTAGAGAAAATAGGAACAACAAATAAGAGACTTATCGATGATAATATATTAATATGCAATTGATTCCCCAATTTGCACATTATGGAAAATGAGTGATTATTCAATAGTCCAGGACTACAAATAAATACATAATCCTTCTCTCACATGAATGGTGGGTCCTATCACGTAAATGGTGAGTCTCACTAATTAATCGAAGTTTGTTCTTTCTAAAAAAAAAAAAAAAAAAAAAAAAAAAGAAAAAAAAAAAAAAGATTGAAAGATTGAAAGTCACTACCTCGAAATTTCTAAAATGTAAACAAATATGAAGCTTGTTTAACGAATGTTAAATGCTTTGTAGCCATGTTGGTGTGAAAGGCATTTCCAAAAAGTATCCAATTTCTTGATCAAAACCCAATACATGGTTATATTGACCAACAAAACAAATATAATATTTTATTTCCCATTGACAATTAAATGTAATGTAACTTTGTGTTTAAATTTAATTAGAAAATCTAATGTATTAGGTCTAAGGATTTGTATCTATGTTTTATTCTTTATTTATAATAGCAATCTTTTTTGCAAAATATAACTTCAAAGTCTTTTTTTTTTTTTTTGGTGTGTGTGTGGTGTAAAAAGTTAAAAACAACTGAACTTGAGGTTTTTCTTTCTTAAAAAAAAAAAAAAAAGATTTGGATTAGTATGCCAAGGTTTGGATTAGTATGCCATGGTTTGGATTAGCGCTGTATGTAAGTAATTCCCCGCTTTCCAGGTTGTAGAAAGGTGGTAAAAAATGAGTGACTTCTGGTGTGAAAGGCATTTACGCTTTTCTCAATTTTGTTGACATGCTGTTGTGTGAACCTATAATGTGAAGAAATAATTTTCCTTTATTTTTCCTTTGGCAATCAAGTCAACAAAGCAGTCTTCCGTTCACATCCCACACCTTTTTTAGCTTTAAGAATGCCTTTATTTGATAATGCTTTAAGAATGCCTTTATTGGATAATGCTTCCCCCCTTTCCTTTCTTTTTTTTTAGCTTTAAGAATGCCTTTATTTGATAATGCTTTAACAATGCCTTTATTGGATAATGCTTCCCCCCTTTCCTATTCTTTTTAGCTTTAAGAATGCCTTTATTTGACCTCCACCACCGACCCTTCCCCTCCCCACCATCAAAAGAAAAAGAAGAAAGGGAAACTCAGCCTATCAATAAAAGTGTCCGACTAACAAGTGCTCTAAGATACAAGTTAATATATATTTAATATTTAATTATGTGTCGTTAATTTATTGATTTGCACACACAACTTTATCTTGATTGTCTATATTTTTTTGATATGTTCACAATTTGACATTATTTTTTGAAAAATGTATAAAAACATCAATCAATAGAGTATTAAATTTTTAAAAATAGTACTAAGCGTTTTGGAACCTTAAGCGTTTGTAAAATTGTGAAAAAGTGCGGTTTCTTTAATTAAGCGTTTGGATAATGTTAGTTTAAAACTGCTGTTTCTGGTAAAATGACCAAAAAGTTAACTATACTATTAAGGTTATCTTGATTTAAAAAAAAATGTCAATATTTCAAAGGTTATAATAAAATTATAATGAAACTAGTAATAAATTCATACAAACAATACATTAAATAAATTAAAATATTTCATTCAAAATACTATATAACCAATAATATCCATATGTTTCATAAAAAAATAACAAATGAATTAATACGTTAAACCAAAAAAATTCAACCAATACATAAGAAAATATTCCACAATAAAAATAGAAAAATATTTTACACGTATAGTGAGGTCATTACTCTTCTCCAATTTTTCAATGAAAAGTGCAAAGGTGCACTGATTTACATCACCAAACACATAGCAATGCTTCATAAGAGTAAGACATAAAGTCACTGGTGCTAATCATACCTTACATCTACCACTGTTAGAGTCAATGACCAATACAACCACCAAACTTTTCAGCTAAGGATAGTCATGGCAAATTAGAAATTCTTGCTTGAAAGGGCTAGTGTTAAGGATAGTTGCAAGTAGCTGGCAATTGAAAATTGAAAAAGAAGATGTAAACTGGAGGGACAAAGGCCACACAAAGTGACAAAATAAAATCAAAAGTAAGCAGAAAACTCACAAACAGAAGTAGAAAAGTAAAAAATTTGAAGAAGAAAGAAAAGGAAATAGAAGGGGACGGGTACAAGAAGAAGAAGCAGTGAATGAAGGGAGCCAAACCCAGCAACGTGGGCGAGTGCCATGAAGGTACACCTATTTTATATCTAGTTGAAACAGAAACAATCCAATAATTTATATTTGAACTCAGCCACAAACTGTGAACAATTTCTTTTGGATACCTGGATTTTTGAGAGATTGCAGGAAAAAACCACTTCCTTATAAACATCATCCTAAATTTGACATTTTTTTTCTCACACTCTTCACGCTATGCTTTCCTCTGTTTTGACCTCTCCATGAATTCTTGAGTTTCTCTGAGACCATATGTGATGCAGACATCATGTTAAAACAGACAGTAAGCAGCACCAAACCACTCTTTTTTTTCTCACACTCTTCACTATGCATAAGAAACTTTTGAGGCAGTCTTTCTTTTGAGGCTCTTTCCTCTAAGATTTTTAATACCCCATACCATCAAGTCTTCCCAGTCAGTTTAGACATCAGATACTAAACAAGCCCCCATGACTTACCCTCCATATCCTGTCCTCAATAGAAAGTGCGAACAACATCACCAGTGAAACCCCACTTCAGCATTCTGTCTTTTGTGCAAAATCTGTTTTTTATTGTCAACCAGAAAATAAAAGAATGCCTTAGTATGTTAAGCGGAAACCACAGCAATTTCCACAAAGGCACTTCATTCTGTTTATGCCTCAACCATTTCAAGTAGCAGTACTGTTTAACTTACCTGAATTTGATGCTGTCCATATTGCTTAGTATTCCTCTTTTAACTCAACCAAACTTAGTTTCTTGGTATCAAGTGTTCATGGAGAACTATTCAGTACAAATGCATAATTGAAAACTTAATTGAATTGATTTCCACAGATCATATAAGAAGTGCAACCACCTATCAGTTAGATATTACAAAAGTCAGTTCTAATAGGGCTTTTATCGTAATGTAGTTCTAACTGGCTGACTTACAAAGGCACCACGAAACTGTGTTAACTGCAGAAGCAAAATGCATGCAAAAGTAACCAAGCACAACAACTCAAAGAAATATGCAATATTTATTTGGATCCAAAAGGATGAAACTTGAACAAATACTATTAATCTCATTTTGTTGACTGAGGAGGCAAGACAGAAAAAAGATCCATCATCTATTAATAACAACATACCCAATCATCCAAATGCAGGAGATTCCATCAAGAGGGTAATCCATGTAAAGAAACACATTCTTTTAAGCATATGCTGATAGCATGAATATCAGATAAGTTAATCCGAGAGATGTCCACTTGCTCAACCTGCCTTGATTAAATTTTATTGTCTAGCAGCTCAATACCTAAGAATCTTCTGAAGAGCTAAATGTGACATAGCCAAATCTACGAGAACATCTTCTGTGATCCTATAACCATAGAAGAAACCAGTTAGTCACCAAGCTGGAAACACAATGAATGAATACCATCTAATGCATGATAGGATTAACACTAAAGTGAGGTCAATGATTGCTCATTAAACCAATGCATGTAAAATATTAGTTTCCTGCTTAGTGAGGGAGGTAGAAACTTAGGTAATCATCAACTAGTAGTTCCCATTTGTATGGAAGAATTTTAACAAAACTATGCAATTTATAGTTCTTGCAGACTAGGAGGGTAAAATATACATAGACAGTTAAGGCTCCTATAAAAACAATGACAGAATTAACTACCAACAATATTATCTAGCATGAACAGAGGACATATACTGAACATAGAAACCAAAAATTAAAGTATCCTTAAGCAAAAAATCTATAATAGAGAAAATCACACACATGAATTGTTCACAGTACCTTCATCAACATTACATTTTTCAATTCCCCAAACTACCTCAACCCTTCATTATCAACATCCCAAGGAATACCACATGAATTATTAAGAAATTCTTGAATTGCAGTCAAGATAAGTGTTTGATTAGGTTTTAGATATTTCAAGAATTATAGAATTTAATCTCAATAAATTCATCTCTTGATTCCAACATAATATCACACTTAAGTCACCAAGACTTTAAGATTCTCGACTTAATCCACAAACACATCTTTAGAGTCTTAGCTTAGTCTTTTTTTGAGTTCGAAAACTCCTTTAAAGACCACCAAACACTTGGATCTCGATACCCCACACTTTTGGGTTTTCACATTCAATAGCTTATATGGAAACCTCCACACTTTGAATAATCAAGTTACAAACTTTCCTTTCATTTCCCGAAAGCACAAAGCCTTCTGGTTGATCCATATAGACCTCCTCGTCTAAACTCCCATTAAGGAAAGCTGTCTTTACATCCATTTGATGTACCTCCCTTTGCCTAAAACCTTTAGCCACTAACCTTGCTTTGAAGGTTTGAATAGTTCCATCAGTACTATATTTTCTTTTAAATACACAACCAATGGTTTAGAACCCAAAGGAAGATCCACTAGGACCCAAGTATTGTTGAGTCCATTTCATTATTAACAGCTTCTCTCCACAAGCTGCATCTCTTGAAGCCATAGCTTCACTATAAGTATTTGGATCTTCTTCCACATTTCCTACAAAAGGAAGCTTACTTAGGACATTTTCTCTGTTTCCTTCTATAAGGTAAACATTCACTTGGTATGAAATGAAATCAGGACCAAAATCCTTTTCTTTTCTTACCCTTTGACTCCTCCTTTGTTCACTTGATGAACTTCGTTCTATTCTCTTGTTTCGACTAAGAGAATCATTAACCAATAAGTCAGTTTCTTGTGTTTGTTTAGGTTCCAACGGAATTTTGAGAATCATTTATAAACTTGTTCTCAATGAATTTCATATCTCTTGATTCTACTATAGTGTTGGAACTTAGATCCAACAATCTATAAGCTTTAGAATTCACTGGATAACCAACAAACACACTCTTTATAGCTCTAGGTCCAAGCTTGGTTCTTTTAGGATCTGGAACTCTAAATTAGGCTATACACCTCCACACTTTATGATAACTCAAATTGGGCTTCCTACCATTCCATAACTCATATGGAGATGACTGAATTTTCTTAGATAGAACCCTATTATGCATATGACATGCAATAAGCAAAGCTTTACCCCCATAGGATGAAAGGTAGCCTTGCACTTATGATCATGGTATTTACCATGTCAACTAATGTTCTATTCTTTCTTTCAGCTAAGCCATTTTATTAGGGTGTATAAGGGGTTGACCTCTGATGAATTAATCAATTTTCCTCACATCCTTCTCCAAATCATTTCCAAAATGATCAATGATGCCTATCTTCACAATAAATGTGAATTCAAGTTTAAAAACTTAGCTATATTCCATGCAGCAATCAAATCAATGTAATTCCACCACAATGCTTGTTATAATGCATATTAAGACTGAAATTTTGCGCTTATAGACACATTTTCAATTCAGTCACTTCCATGTAAATTCTCTTTACATGCGATTAAGTGAGATCATGCACTTATAACCCTTCCATCTTTTCTTGCATTTTTGTGATTACATTTCAGGCATCAAATTCATAGGGTTTAATCATGTGAGAGTATGGTGAGTTAATCCACATAAGTATATTACATTATACTCTACCATGTACAAAATTAATGTAACTACTATCACTCACCATATATGATAACATAATAATACTAACAAAAAGTATTATTGCAATATCATGTGACAAAATAAAGAGCACTATCAAATTTACCAACTCACAGTTCACTAGGATGAATATCCTAGTATACATCCACCATGAATGCATTGATGTGCTTTCACATGTCCCAACTTGGTCTACTTAGATCTACCAACTGGATGTACATTGCGTCTCAATCATATCCAGTTTATGTTCTTTGGCTCCACACACTCAGGCTTGAATTAACCTTATCACATGGCGTCCTTAAACGATTAGTGAAGCCAATAAAATAAAAGTTAAACCAAATTTGGTCCGAAAACATAACCTTTCAAACAGCATCATCATGCATTAATGGAATGTGGGTCTCGTGGGTCACCATTCATCTTCATACACCATGACCAATTGGCCATGCCTTGGTCTAATGGTTCTTTGCATGCCATATACCCACAATATACATAACATATATTGATCCAAAAACAACTCGTTAGATCATCAAATTTGACCTTCTTGAAATTCTTTTAGATGTCATCAAATGAGCACGCCTCCTTACATAGGCATCGTTGTTCCATGGATCACAATTATGGCGCCACTAGTTTCACAAAACCTGGTGCAGCATTTCAAGCGTTATCCATGAACACACATGGTAACCGTCTTGGTCATTGGAAATCCAATCGTAGCATTACCTTATGGATTCTTAAATTTTACCCAATCCCAACCACTGCATCACCAGCCATCTCAAACGCCATTTTTCTCCTTCCATTACAAAATCTAGTCTTAAAATTGTTAGGAATTTTAGGGGAATCAAAAGAGAATTAAGGCTTTGAGGCACAAATGAATCGCTGTTTTTAAGACTAGATTTGCCCCATCTCCACAGAGATTGCTAAGGGTTCAAGCAAATAGTCTCCAGTATACAACAAAGCCAAGAGCAAAATGACAGCACTTCAATTTTACTCTTTAGAACTTCTTAGAACAATCAAGTTTTCTGCATATATTAACTGAACAAGAAGTCTGTCTTTATTCTAAGAGAATAACAGTCAAGAGTCACCATGAAAAGGCACCATTTCAGCCTTTAACGGTCATTAACTGCCTCTAACTGCCGTGATCCAGTCGCCTGAATTAGTGGTCCAGGCGACTGAGTCAGGTAGAAACTCCTAGGCACGACATCCAGTCGACTGGACCACCAATCCAGGCGATTAGATCAGCCAAATGCATATCATCCAGTTGACTGGATTGGTGGTCCAGTCGATTGCATTGGGCAGAAATTCCAGACTTCCCAAATCTTCAAATCCAGTCGACTGGATACTATTCCAAGCGACTGGTTCTTGCAATTCCACTATATTACAACCTACTTTAGATAATAAATATCTAACAGTTATCCCACTAAATGATTTCTTCACAACATTGTCCTTAGAAACTTGAGTTATGCCACCAAACCATGGCTCTCCAGGTGTTTATAGCAACTAGTTTTTACATTAGAGAAGTACCTGAGCAAACAGGTCTTATATTTTGTCATTCAAGCTAGAAACTTGAAAAAGATGAACATTTTCTCTCTTTACATTGAAGAAAAAAACAAATTGTCTTTCCCTTGAAGATATGACTTTTGACATGCTGGATCTGTGAATCAGATTCTTAATCCCACATTAATTTGTTCAAATGAACTCAAGTACATACATAAGCTTGGGGTGTCTTATCAATTTAATCACCAGGACATATTGACATGGCAAAGCTAGCTTAGTTACATATTTTTCATTTCATGTGTGTAAAACATTCATTTTCAATTCAATAATTTTAGAATTGACATAGCATTGCTTTTCATAGAACATAGAAACTGACAACAAAAAAAAAAGTATCCCAAGGATGTCACTGCCAATAAATTCATGTTGGTAGCCTGCTAGGCACAGCACCTGACTCTGCCCCTTCACAAGGACTAGAGTTTGTCCAAATATTACATGCCAGAAGATGTAGTCATGTGAATAAATGATTAAATTCACTCTTTCTTAACAGATTAAGTTTTTGAGAGAATCGGTAACTTATTATGGTATCAAAGTAGGAGGTCGGCAACTTAAGCTTTTGAGAGAATCAATACGTTATCAACACTTGATAGGTGGATAGATAGGAGTACTAGTTACTCGTTCAAGACCCTAGCTTCATTGCAAACCAAAAACCATGATAGATTCCCCTTCCTTTTCTATCCACAGTACATGCGATGAAGGAATCCATACACCCAAAATTATATGTTATGTCATGTTTGGTATGTCTTACGTATCATATGAGAAAAATCAATATTTTTACTTCCTATATATGTCTCATATTAGGACAACGAGATTGCTTATATATATATTGGAGGGGAAAAAATTGCGAATAAATTAACTTTAATATTTTATTGACACATAATTAGGAATGGACTGAACAGGGTGAAATGGTAACCAGACTAGAAATATAATGATAAATTAGATGAAGACAGTTCGATCTTTCCTTTTTGGAGATTCCTGTGCTCGGCCGATAACATCATGGAAAGTGGGGTTTTTTTGGTCATGGCCAAGCAAAATTGATAAATATCTAACTTACGTTCTAAGAGCATTCACATCGGTTGTTTCAAAATTTCTTTAAATTTTGAAAGAAAAACCAATTTTTTCTATTGTAATCACTCACTTTTACAATACACGTACATCACACTTTTCATTTTGCAATACCTTCTATTAAAATAATCTAAAAGAATTGCAAAAAGAGAGAAAGAGACAGAGAGAGAGAGAGAGGAGCATAAGAGAGAAAATAAATATTAAAAAACATATAAAGAGTTATTGTAGTATGTTTTTAAATTTGAAAGTGAATGAAGAGTCTGATGCAGGGTGTTTGGAGCTTAAATTGCTATAATTTGAAGAAGAAGACATTCTGGAGAGTCTGATGTGAATTCTCTAAGGGGCAAATGTTCGAAATAACTAACATTAATGGCACAATAAATGATTAAAGCAGAAAAATGGATTGCTTAAATGAACATTGATGACTACAGGACAAAGTGAAAGGTGATTAGAGATTAGGATCTCTAGTTGGTGCATTACACCCCTCCCTTCCACATTGAAGATTGCAGCCGGAACTTCAAGAACCTAGCATTGAAGTCAAGTGCAAGGGGAATTTAGGAAGCTATAAATACTGCAGAACTGGAGCATTGAAGGGGTTGGTTCATTTATTTTCACTTAGTCTTTGACTCTTACATTTCTACCTATATTTGTCCAAGGCATTTACTGGTTTATTTGGTTGAGAATTGAGATTGCATTGGAAGGAAGTGAATTCCCAAACCAATCCTCCATTTTGAGAGGCTGTTGAAAAATAACACATAACAGGACTATAAACAATTATATTTTATTTCACAATGCTCATCAAGCTATTCGACATTGACATCTTAAATCTCAGCATGTTAGCTTGGTTGAACTTCCTTAGTACCAAAAATTTCATAAAGTGTGGAAATTACTTAATTGTTAATAAATGTTTTGGAATTTAAATGCTTGTGATTAGTGAATATCCAATACTTCAGGAACAATACTCTCTCCTCTCATATGAATAGTGAATTCCATCATGAATTTAATTAACAAGATCTACTGTATGAATCTCAAGGGGTTGGCCTAATGGTTTCTAAGGCCTCATGAGATCCATGAGGTCTTGGGTTTGAAATCTTTAACCCCCATCTTGGGACCACCTTAAAGAATTCATTCCTGTAATATCGGGTATATTTGCAATTTGTGAAGTATAAAGTGGAACACAAAAAATGAGATAGACGATTTGTATTCGCACAAGATGGGAAACTACAGACACCCAAGAGAATAGTTAAATATTCAAAGAACTTTGAACGTGATATATTGCAATTTGCGGAGTATAAAATGAAACACAAGAAGTAAGATAGAGGATTTGTATTCGTAAGATAGGGAATTACAGACACCCAAGAGAGAATAGTTATATATTCAAAGAACTTTGGACGTGATATATTGCAATATGTGGAGTATAAAGTGAAACACAAAAAGTGAGATAGAGGATTTGAATTCGTAGGATGGGGTACTATAGACACCCAAGAGAGAATAATTAACTACTCAAAGAACTTTGGACGTGATATATTGCAATTTGTCGAGTATAAAGTGAAATATAAAAAATAGGATAAATGATTTGTATTCGTAGGATGGGGAACTACAGACACTCAAGAGAATAGTTAAATATTCAAAGAACTTTGGACATTCTTATTGTCAAAAAAGAAAAAAAAAAATCCAATTACATGAGAAGAGTGCATTTAATCTCATACTCATTCCTCTCAAATGAATTATACATTGGCAAAATAATTAAGTTCCATTTCAACAACAATATACAAGTGTCATTTTTTTTTTTTTTTTTTTTTTTCATTTAAATTTAATTTATAAATTTCAAAAAAAAAAAAAAAAAAACTGAGTTATTTTATAAGAAAAGAAAGAAGAAAAAAAAAATGTGATATAATACAATTGGTAGAATATAAAATAGAACACAAAAGATGAGATAGATTATTTGTATTCATCCATGATCCTTTTAACTTTTAAGAACAATTTGAAAAGTCTTGTGACTATCGGGAAAAAACAAACGTAGAGGATAATCGAAAATACCAACCTGTAACTACGTGGCCATTGCTGAGAAGCGAAAGCATCAGATTCTCCTTCAACATTTTCAATTTCACTGCCGCTAATACACCACCAAAAATCTTGTTCACTTCAATACATCATCACCATTCTCATCCAAGAAAAACTGTTCAGCTTCCTTTTCTGCAGCCATCTTGTATTTGCACTGGGATTTCTAGCAACACAAACAAAACCAAACCAAGCAACTATATATATAAAGCTGTGTTCTTTTTGTTTGTCTCTTTGTTTCTTTTGGATATTTATAGTTTAATGGTCGAAGATCGTGGACGTAAAGCCAACAACTTTCATGTGCGACACTCGGATTGTCTCTTTCTCTAACGCAGCAATCACAATAATCACACAATAGATCATTCATAGTTTTTTTTTTTTTTTTAATTAAATTAAAATTATATAAAATTACATAAAAAATACTCAAAATTATACATATTAAGAGGTTATGTATTTATTTTTTCAATTAAGTCATATATTTATAAAACAGTTAAAATTTGTTCATTTATAACAAAGCTTATAGAAATGAGAAATAATTTATTAAATTTTACATTTAGCCTATAATTTGTTAATAAAATCAATTTGGAAGTCATGAGACAGTTTACCAAGTTTTTTTTTTTTTAAATAAAAAATAAAAATTACACCTATATAATTTTATTTTTAGTAAATTTAGTTTAGTCCAAAATTACAACTCTTAACCCAGTCCCTCTACCCAGTCTAAATGTTTAGCCCTCCAGTATCAAATCAGTCAAAACTCCAATAAAAAAAAAAAGTCTAGTAGTCGAGTCATTGGGTCATTGGTTCAACCACCGGTCGAATCGCAGAGTTAAATAAAGAATTAAAAAATATAAAATAAGTTTGAGAAATCATAAAATAAATAAATTGACATTTAAAATGTTAAACACTATAAAAATTCATAATTTAATAATATTGGTACATACATTAATAATTTGTTACAATAAAATGAATAATAAAGTTTTAATTGTAATAAATAAATAATGAAAAAGTTGAAAACAATAAAAGAAGTGAACTCAATACGTTCACACACAAGTAACATAGGTATAGGGATACGGTAAATATTGGGTTCACTTTTTTAGTTCTTTTAGGTTTCTAATTAGTTGAAAATTATCAAATTGCCCAATTTTGAATAGAATAAAAGTATAAACATGGACCTATAAAAGTAATTTTCATAAGAATTAAAAAACCCAATCCAGTGGTAACAACCCGTCCGGGTTGCATGGGTTGCACAAAACCCACTAGGTTTTATTAGGTTTGTCTGGTTCAATAGTATAAATGATCTAATTATAAACCCAGGCTAACTTCAGTACCGATTCACTGGGTTAATGGTCCGATCGATCGGTCCGGTCCAGATTCAATAACTATGCCCATAAGCCCACAACAAAACATAAAAACAAATAGAATCAAATTCTTTCTTTATCCTCACAAGTCAAAATCAACTAGAAACAAGAGAATAAAGCACATGGGCTAGAACTGGAATGTCATTGCTCCACTTGTGTCGGTAAGTCCTTTCTCCTTTGATTTTTATGTGATTTTTATTGTTTTTGATTGGCTTACCCATTTGTTTAACCAAAGAAGTCATGCTTGCTGACTTGCTATCGCGAGAGTGAGAGAGAGGTTTAGATTCTTCTCAAGTTGTGATTTGTTCTAGTACTAACATTGTAACTTTTCCTATCTTTATTGATTATATGGTGTATTTTGGAGTTTTGCTAAGAATTTAACATTTATTTTCCTGATTTAGATCTATCATTTTTTTTTATTGCATTGGTCCATGCTTGATGTTTGTTTGATTAATATTATTTGCTTATTTTGTTATTTTGTTTTTATATTGTATAAAAATTAGTTTTAACTTTAACTTTGGTTTTTGTTGAAATACTTACAAATTTGATATGGGATTTAAGTGAGTGTTTGAGTGATTTGAGATTTGATTTGGATTTTGATTTGTGAGATAAGGTTCATTATATCCCCTGATTAGCTGTACCTTTGTTTTTAACTATCTCTCCTAGGGGAGCATTGAATCAACTATTATGAATATCTTAGGACACCTTCACTCTTTTTCTTTTTGGAAAGCCTCTCATCTTTTAAGGCATGCAAACTTTATAGGCCATCTCTGCTAGTTAGGCTTGTGAATTTAGCATGCAAGGAACGCCCCATTTCTTCTATCCCTCCTTGTGTTTTTGGGAGTCCATGATGAAGATGGGTAGTGTTCCCCTCTTGTGGAATAATACTTCTTAATGAAAAGTAAAAAATAAACTAATACTAAAGTGCAAACATAATGTCATTCCACTAAAATAAGTTGAGGTTTAATGTGTTTCTTTATAAAATTTTAGGATTAGTTTGTTTTCCTAGGTTTAAATTCTAATTTTCCTTCAGGTTTTTTTACTTTTTTCGTAAAATGATATGTTATGATTGTTGCATATTGAGATTGCCTGTTTGACTGTGCAATAGTTTTAAACTTGTCCTAAGTTTTTGTTTATTACCTTTTTTGGGGATCATATGGGAGTTAACCATGCGAGGAAAATCCAAATCTTATAAAGCTGTTATGTAATGTAATATTTTAAAATTTAGTTTTGTTTGCTTCTCTTAATATAATCTTACTTTCATGCAAAAATAAATAAATAAATAAAGAGTGATGTGGCCGTACAAATAGTATTACTTTAATAAGATTTTTTTTTTTGATGAATTACATTAATAAGAACTTATTACGCTTACAACTAATGAAAAAAGATTGGGAAAAAAAAAAAGTTAGAGCTCTGTACCAAATATAGGCTTGCATTACATCTTTTACTATGTTTCACGCGAACCAGCTGGCCACATCACATGCAGACTTGTTCACCAAAAAAACAAAACACATCACATGCATTCAGACTTTGTCTCTTTGTCAATAAAGGTCTCCCTATGCCCCTATCCTAAATAAAAGCATTTGATGTACAGATCTGTTTTGCTAAAAGTCGAAACTTCACGAGGACAAAAGATATCACCAAAAATGGGATTGATATCCCATGATATGGCTAATATGGTTAATTTTTGGATAGAATTTACCTCCAATCCGGTTTGGAAGAATCCTTTTTCAACCCATTATATGACAAGCAAATAGACCATCAACATGTGTATTTTAAAAAGTTACATGACTCCTTAAAAATATCATGTGACTAAAAATACATGCAGATGGTCTAATTACTTGTCACGTAGTGGTTTGGAGAAGGATTCCTTCAAACCAGATTGGAGGTAAACTATTTTCTTAATTTTTTGAATGTTTTAACTTTTAATTTTTTTAGTTTTTTAAAGGAAATAATTTACCTCCAACCCGGTTTAGAGGAATCCTCATCCAACCCATTACATGGCAAGTAAATAGACTATTCACATGTATTTTTAGTCATATAACATTTTTAATGAGTTATATGACTTTTTAAAATATATATATAGATGGTCTGTTTGTTTGTCATGTAGTGGATTAAAAGAGAATTCCCCCAAACTGATTTGGAGGTAAAGTCTATCATTTTTTAAATGAATGCTCAACCATTAATAAGGATTGTATCCCATGCAATGGGATCTCAATCCCACCAACTGTATGAGGACAAACCAAATTATATGAGGACAAAAAGTCAAGTATGAATGAAGTAGGAACGAGGATAACTGAATAAGCTGCAGTAAATGTCAATGAGAAATTCTATGGACCTTCACAGAACTCTCTAAAGTAAAATGAGTGTAATTTATAGTATCATTTGAGGTAAAATTTAAGTTTACCTCAAATGACATGCATCGTACCATACCTGGCTTTACCTCAAATTCAAGTATATTTAACATAGACTTTTTCATAAAAAAGATGGCATGATTTGGTAGGATTGAGATTTATGCAATACCTTTTCAGAAGGATGAATTTGGAAATTATAAAAGTAATTTTTCTTCTTGGCCATCCAATCAAAATATAATTTTTTAATATATCTAATCAGTTGGCCAAAATATAAAATTGTTTTGTGCAACTTTCATCTAAACCTTCTAAAAGTATTGAAACCAATCTCAATTATGTTTAGCACACTGTACACAATCTTAATCAAGTGTAGACATGATTTATAAAAAAATGCACAATCATTTTTTGTTCAAGATTGATAAATAAACAATAAATTTCATAACTTTTTCAAAAATAGTTAAAATGATAGATTTTGATTAATGCAATATCACTTTTATATTATTCTTATATTATATGCTAATCACAATCTAACACATCAATAGTTAAAAAAAAAAAAAATATTACCAAACTTGTTATGTCTTTAAACTTATCATTTCTTGTTTTTCTTGTTCTATTTTGGCAAAATGTTATTCTAATCCACAAGGACAAAATTTGCTGTTCCAACTTTTGCAGTTCCAATTTTATGGGATGTCTTTGTGAAAAGTTGTCTCATATTAGTCTCCATTAAGCTCCCTTTTGCAGCTTTAGCAAGAATCATTACCTGTAATTGTGATATTCTGTTTTCTTTATTCTTCTGCCCATGGTCTAGGCGATACCAAAACTTTAGATGTTATTGGTCAGTGGAGAAGCTAAGAAAATTTCATTTCAGGGGCCAAGATGAGTATAAATTATTTCTTAAAGTGGATTTGGTAATATGTGTTTGTTTCACATCAGTTTTTTCTTTTAACTTATTAATTTACTTCTATATAGTTTTTGGAGGCATTATTTTTTATCTACATACAACTATATTTTAATCAATTTTCAACAAATAAATTAAGTTTCAATAAAGAGCTGAAACCAAACATTTTAGATTGACTGATTGAGGAGTTAGCAATGGAAATTTATAAATTATGGGGTATCTCTAACTTCACCTAGATTCTTATTTAAGGTTTCTTATTTTGATAATGCTTTTTATACGTTTATTAGTAATTGTTTTTGCTATTCTCTCCCATAAAGTATATCTCTATTATGTGAGAGTGATTAGGATTTGAAGTAGCCATTGTGCTGTGAGAATAGTAATTTTTTACAAACTATCATGACCCTAAGATAATCAATACCCAAGTTCGAATTTTGAACAAAAGAGATGGGTTGTGGTTGATCAACACCAATGCAATACTTTTAGTAACATTTTTTCACCATAATTTCAAAAGATAGAAGAGAGAGATACAAAATTCAAATGTTTTATAGTTTAATAATACCCTTTTTTTTTGGTCAGATAAAAAATAATCATTTCCTCAAATACATTATCTTGCAAGTAGTTCCTTCCTTGAGCATCAAATTAAATGACTTCTCCAAATTCTTTCCCCTCTTTAATATATGATAAGACTTCATCATGGCTTTGCTTCTTGCCTAAGAAATGGGAAATTCTCTTCCCACTGGCCAAGTCTTGTTGTTCCTTGGGTCAGATAGAAACATATAAACTTCTTTTCGTATTTGTGTAATTTGACACCTTATCCACATTGTCACAACCCTTTCAAAGGAGAAGGGAAAGATGGGCAATTCTCTTAAGCAATTTGCATCCGGTATCACATCTCTCTCTCTCTCTCTAAATGGAAAATGGGCATACATATATGTCAACGTATGCATCAATTTTATGAAGTGTTGTCATTCAATGTGTATAAAAAGTTTGTTGTTTTATGTTCATTATGATTTGAGTTGGTCTTCATAACCATACTCCACAATTATTTTGTATCCAATTCCCACATTCCTATTGTCCATTTCAAGTAATGGGGCAGTGGGATACTGGGATTAGCATTTTAGCATTTAAATGTGCACATGGATTGCCCCTTTTGTCATCATACTCCACAGAAATTGGACCAGCAGAAGATAGTAGAACTAACATGATTTTATAGAATCTAAATGTTTAATCTCTCATCAACAACAAAAGCAAATCATTTCTGATACTTAAAAAAGACAAGACTGGCTCATACAAATGGCATGTAAATAAACATAACTTAGTGAATGAAATTTCACATATTTTCCAAATTGGAAAACTTGTCTCATGTAGAAGATCAGCCTTGTAATTGATATGACCAGAGGGGCTACCCTTTTTCTACTTCTCATGCAGGAAGTGACGAAAAGAAGCCTAAAGAAATCATTTCCATTATAGAACAACGCTATGATACACATATTGCAGGCAAGACAATGAACTTTGCTGAATTCTTTCGAGCAGTATGCGAAACTATCGAGTAATTACCTACCTCTTTTTCCTATTAGATTTTTTGGCCAGATTGGAGACATTTGCATTTATAAAATTTGCTTATTCTAATCAAATTTTGACAGGGAAATCAACAAAAAACTTGGTCATACACAATTTCGTGTACCGAATGTTACAAAACTCCAGAAAGCCTATGATAAAGTAAGAATTGACTCCAGGCATAACGTCTAATTTTTAAAATTGTTATGTTGATCCTCTAAATTTTCTTTGCTTGTGGCATTACATTTATGTTTCTAGCATGCATCCAAATTAATATGGTAAAGTGAAATTGTAGTTATTAAATTTGATGAGTAGTCCTTTAAAGGCTCAAGACCTGCACAAAATATATTTATATTTATATTTATCATGAGACTATCTTCTGCAAACTATTTGGAAAAACCAACTCAAATTTGGCCTAGTATTATGGGTATTAGGTATTAACCATTAACTATTAACCTTATTGTAACATAAAAGGTCGTACCCAGTGCACAAGTTTTGCGGAATCTGAGAGAGGTGATTAATAGGCAGCTTTACCCCCAATTTTGTTTGGAGAAGCCGATTCTCAATTAACCATATTATAACATTAATAATCAAAACAATGTATATATTTTTTAATTACAAATAAATAAAATAAAATTAAAGTTAAATGGGTTTGGTTTAGTTTCTTGGAATTGATCCCTTTGTTAAATTGCTGTCAACCCAAACACATTCGAGATGAATGGATTTTGATGCATTAAAATGAGCTACAATTTACAACATGCTTAAATAAACATAGAGGTTGTTAATCATTGATTTCAAAGAAATTAAGTGCTGATGATAAATAGTTAACAATTAACACCATTTGCAGAGCAACATAGAAGGAAGATTGACCGGGGCAGAGTTTCAAAAGATCATCCAAGATTTGATTATTCAGTCAGGAGTTACTGGCATTGGTGGAGCAAAAGATACACTCCTTTACGTCTTTGGTGTCCCAGTAACTACATTATTCATCAAGCAACGAGTAATGCCAAGTGTAATTCCTAATGAAATTTTCATCCCAGGCATCACTTCTATCACAGTCTTGGTTCTTGCCAAACTCAACAAGATATGATTTTTTTTTTTTTTTTTTTTTTTTATACTAAGTACTATTGAAATAAAAATTATAATGTGATATGAATTTGATCTTCTAATATATGTTATTTAGATACAAGGCACATATGCTCTTGTACATGGGCTCCATGATTAATAAAGTTATAAACTAAACTATATGACAAAATAAACTATACTTGACCTCTTTGGGTGCTAATTATCCTTTAGAGAAATTTTATGCAACTATCTTATATAATATTTTCTCATTCAAGTACATGAATTATGGAAGAAAATTTGGTTTTAACATGTGTTTCTGTTTCTTGCTATCAGTTTTCTCATGGAAGAAAATTTGGTTTTAAATTTTAATATGTGTTTCTGTTTCTTGCTATCAGTTTTCTCAAGGGAAACAAACTTAAGGGAAACAAACTCATGTAGCCAATTGAACTTGAGTTTGTTGCCTTTAATTGCTATGGGCTTTAAGCCTGATCCATGAGGTGAAGAAAATATGGGCTTTTAAGCCCACTGTGTGTAGTGGAGAGGGTTTGGGCTAAAAAGCCTATCTCATGTAGTAAATAAATTTGGGCTTTTGAGCCAGACCCATATAGTAATAGATCATGATTAGATTTTATTTTTTAGACTATGATTCCATGTTGGCGAGAATCCAATGCCCCGAAAACCTAAGGGTTCCTCACAAGGTTCGTCCACGGAGGATGAGTATCGATTAAACAAATAGTTGGAATTCCCAAAAAGCCCAATCCGTGCAGCATCAGGATTTTTTGGGCTCCTTTTGTGCTAAACTGGTTCGGCCCATGGTCCAATATTTCATTTTTATTTTTATTCTACTTTTGTTGACGTGGTGCTGGTTGCCCAATAAAATTGAGCCCAGCCTATAAAAAAAATATGAGCGTGAACAATCATAAATACATACACTATTGTGATTTTTTTCCCACAAAACAAAACTAATTTACTTAGTGAAAAAAATTTCATTAGTTTATTTTAGTTTAGAGGATGTTCAACAACTAGAATTATGTCACCACATTTGAATTCAAGGATGGAA
>OU015761.1:57897673-57933129 GCA_907173295.1 Fagus sylvatica | reverse complement strand
CCTGATGATGACGGTTTGAATATAGTAATATCACAATATACAATATTCTAATATATTTTAACATTACATAAAATAGAAAGAAAGAAAAAAAAATGATATAAAAACAGAAAGTAAAAGAAAGAGTTAATGTAGTTTGGCTTGACTATGACGGTTCTATAATATTCTAATATATTCTAACAATGTTTAATGGAGAGCTGATGAGAAAGCCCATAAGAAGATCTCCAAGACTCCATCTATAGCTTTACACAATCATCGATGGCCACAGAAAAGAACATGGAAAAAGAGAAAGAAGTGTTAAGAATATATTAGAATATTATAGAACCGTCATCATCAGGCCATTTGTGTGCACAAATTCTTTGGTTGTACTTATTATTTTTGTTGTATATATATATAGAAGAGAGAGAAAGAGAATAAAAAAGATTTACATTGGGCATTTAAAACATTGTATCTCTAGATTCTCTACATATAAAATCTTGAGCCTCTCCACCCATTACCAATTGGTTTTGGTTAGATGCTCCATCTTTGATATGGTATCAGAGTAAGTTATTTCTTCCACCTCACCCAATATAATCAATCCACATGTTTGGCTAATACCATCACACGAAAAATTCTACATTATAAAACTTTATGACTCTACATATAAGATCTTGGATCTCTCCATCCATTACTAATTAATTTTGGGTTAGATGTTTCTTCTTTAATATATATATAGGGAGAGAGATGGGTTCAAGTTACACCTAGTGTAACTCTTTTTGAGTTACACCTTTTCTAAACCATTGATTTCTAAAAGATCCTATGGTTCAAAAGATATCATTATTCATATCATCATTAAATATTTTTTGCTCTCCACCTCAACTTATCTAATTAATAACATATCTCTTTCTCTTTCACTCCCCCCTTATCTCCTCCATGTTTATCTTGAAATCGCAAGGCCATGTACTAGGAGAAGTGCTATGATGAGTGTTAAGATGCCGATTTTCAAGATTGTTTTAATAGTGCTTCTTCTTTGTTAAAAAGTATTGAGTTTTTTGTCTTTTACTTTCACACATTGTCAGATTAAAAAAAAAAAAAGGGGAATCTTGAGTTTGCCCAGTTGCTTGTGTATGTTCTCCATTGTTGCTAAACTGGAAAAGTAGTGTTATGGGATATGAGGGAGAGAAAGTGAGAAACTAGGGGAGAGAAAAGAGGTGGAGTAGATAAAGGGAAGAGAGAGAAATGTTATAAAAAACTATAAAGCTATGGTGCCAACGTTTCATATTTTCACAGCGGAAAATTAATTTGATATAATATGTTTCTCTTTTTTTTTATTCTTCTCTCTTCTATGTTCAGACCTTTTGTAATTTTTTTTTCCCATAGTGAAAGGGTCTAGGGAACAAAAGGCTCTAGAATAGAGAAAAGGTTTTCAAAAGAGTGACACCATTTTCAAAAGCTCTTGGAATTTTTATGTTGCTCTTATGTGCACAAATGGCCACTGCTCAGAAACAAGAGAGAGAAAGAGAGTAAAAAAATAAAGGGACATGGAGGAGATAAGGGGGGAGAGAAAGAGAGAGAGAGAGAGAGAGATATGATATTAATTAGATAAGTTGAGGTGGAGAGCAATAAATATTTAATGATGATATGGATAATGATATCTTTTGAGCAGTAGGATGTCTTAGAAATTAATAGTTTAAAAAAGGTGTAATTCAAAAAAAGTTACACCGGGTGTAACTTGAACCCATCTCATATATATATATATATATATATATATATATATATAGTGTCCATCCAAACTCTAAAGTTTTTTTTTTTTTTGGCTAGAAGTCAATATAACTTCAAAGTTTTGTTAATCTAAAAGCAATTGGGAAAATAAATCAACATAGAAGTATTTATAAGTATGATATATAATATGTCTAAAAAATTTTAAAATATGAGTCATGATTTAATTTTAAAAGTCATTTAGTGTTTAACCTTCTTCCTCTAAACATAGCTCCCCTATCCAATTGTTGAAAATTTGGGTATATAACAAAAATCCATAAAAATCAAAAACAACTATTCGAACTTACTGTATCAATTACTAAAACTTAAAAGGCCAAATAAAAGTCGGTATGGCTTAATGGATGCTTAAGGTATTCTACCCACTTGTATTTTATTTCTATTTCAATTATAGATCTACACTTTTTCTTTTTTTCTTTTTCTTTTTTTTTTTTTTTTCACATTATACAAGAGAAGTGGGTAATTAACTTGGGTTAGGTCATTTGTGGTTAAATAATTTAATTCCCCAATTTTCATTAATCTAGATTTTTTGGAACAAATTATTATTTATAATAATTCCAAAACATGTGATTCTTAGGTTCAAATCTTAACTCTGCCTCTCATATGAGCTCCCATCATGAGCTCTCTCAACTTTTAGTGAATTAAACTCAAAGCATAATAAACTCTTCAAACCATTAATAGTTTTATAAGAAATTAAGAATACAATAAAATTATTTCAGCTCGATCATTTTGAGCTTTTTAATCTTGTCTTCATCAAGGATAGGACGGCTCATGATCATTGTGTGACTAATGAGCCTTCATATATTGGGGGAAAAATCAATAAACAAAGATATAGTTTGAGTCAAAGTTTTCTTGTCTTTTGACATTCTCTTTTTAATGAATTTTTGTCAAATTTGACTGGGGAGTGTAAGTGAATTTGAATTATTCTTTTCTGACTTTTGACCAATTGAATAAACTAATGATACTTACAAGGCTCATTGTGTGACTAATGAGCCTTCATATATTGGGTGGAATAAAATCAATTAACTAAGATATAGTTTGTGAGTCAAAGTTTGGCTGTCTTTTGACAATCTTTTATGAATGAAATTTTGTCAAATTTGGCCTGGTAAGTATAAGTGAATTTGAATTATTTTCTATTTTTTTTACTTTTGAATAAACGATAGGATGCTCTTATCAATGGAAGGACGCGTGTCCGATTTTACTTCCTAGTCTTCCACTTATTTTGTTAAAAAAAAAAAGACAAAGTGGAAGCAATAGAATTAATGTGATTAGGCCTAACGGCCTACATCTATAGTGAAAAGTCTCAAACGATTACATTTTTATTATTTTGAATTATATGTTACAATGAACCTAACGTAAGGTATATACTATAATACCTTAGGTTTAGTATGGTAATCTCAATATCACAATATCCCATAGTATTATATAACCACGATAACTCTGGTATTCTACAAAATCTTGATCTACATATTCATGACAATATCATAGTATATTCTAACATTCCCTCAAACTTAGGGTGGAGGAATAACGAAAATATGAATTTGGAAGGAAAGTTTTGAATGTAAAGAAGGCATTCAATGAACACCAAATGAATTGAGACCCACCAAGAAATGCTGGTAAAACATCATTGTCAAAGAGGAAAAGGCCATGATGCATGTTAAAAACGTGGAAAAAGCACAAGTAGGTCAGGCACATCGCCAGAACAAAACTATCTTGTAAGGGCTTTAATTGCATGTGAGACGCGTGGAGGGTGTTTTCATAGTAGGAAGTGGTGCGTGTAGCTACAAGAAAGCACATGATTGGAACTGAGACGGTGCATGAAGGTGTGTGCGACTCCAAAACAAAAATTTTGAGAGAACCCATATGCATATGTAAGTCTACATATAGATAGGATCCCCATGGATCTAGATCTCGAGTGTGGGTTCTAATGTTGGCCGTCAATACTATTAGGTTATGTGGAGCCTGGTTTTGTGCCCGATCCAGTTTGGACCCAACCCAACAAGAAGTGTTACAATTTTAAGTGGGGATTTTGTGAGGCTTAGTCTATGGAACAGTGGCTTGTGTCAATAGGCCCAAGATGGTGCACTCAATTTTGGGACCCATTTATGTTATATATATTATCGTTTCAAGTTTAGGGTTTTTATATTGTAGCCACCCATTGTAAAGTTCTCCCAAAACATAGTGAAAATTGTTGTAACTCCATGGACGTAACCCTAATGCTGAACCACATAAATCTTTGTGTCATATAATTAATTTTTTATGTGTTTTCTAATTTCCGTATCTCACAAGTTCTAGGAATAGGGTTTTATTCCTATCAGACACAAAAACAAAGGATTGTTGAGGAACAAAGATACACTGAACATCTATTTATTTTTTTATTTTTTTCTTTTTTTTTATTTTTTTGCTAAAAGATACACTAAACATCTTTAAATAGAAAGAAAACAATAATTATATAAAGAGGGAAAGTAGAAGAAAGGTCAGACGGTTTTAATATTGTAATATCATAATATATAATTGTTGAGGAACAAAGATACACTATGATACATGCTTTTTATTTTATTTTATTTTTTAATAAGACTATGATAATGTTAAAATACAAAGAAAGAAAAAATGATATAAAGGAGGAAAGTAGAAGAAAGAAAGTTAACTTGATTTGGCCTGATGATGACGGTTTGAATATAGTAATATCACAACATACAATATTCTAATATATTTTAACATTACATGTTAAAATAGAAAGAAAGAAAAAAAAATGATATAAAAACAGAAAGTAAAAGAAAGAGAGTTAATGTAGTTTGGCTTGACTATGATGGTTCTATAATATTCTAATATATTCTAACAATGTTTAATGGAGAGCTGATGAGAAAGCCCATGAGAAGATCTCTAAGACTCCATCTATAGCTTTACACAATCATCGATGGCCACAGAAAAAGAACATGGAAAAAGAGAAAGAAAGTTAAGAATTTCACAAGTCTTTGCGAGAGGTCAACCAGCACATGCAACGGGCTAGTCTAACCCTCAGTCTAAATATCCTGCACTGCATGTGCACGAGTTGGAAAAACTGTTTGCAAATAATCTTCGTATATGACATGGAAGATTACGAATGTTGATAAAGCCTGTATGGCCATATGTCTTTAATCTTTTACAAAGAAAAAAAAAATAACTTGTAAATGGCCTGAAATTTCCTAACACCACATAACTGAGAATAGACTGAAGTGTGCAATTACTGGTTGGTCAGGATTCAACTAGGTAGCCATGCACTTATATATATATATATTCCTCTACTAAGATTTTGATCACTAGCATACACTTAACAAAACATATATAAAGATGGAGAAAAAATACAAATTAATTACTAGCCAAATAGGACTTATTGTGCTTAAATATTTAACTCCATCCCAAGCACTCTCCTATGGCATCCAAGCTCTAGAAGGGGCCCCGCCAAAAAGGAAGTTTCTTGTTTCAAACTTTCAATTATTACTTAGAACCAATTTTGTCATTTTCTGCCAAAGGTGCTGCTTGTCATAGGGTTTCACTTGCAAAGTGTCCCCCACTTTTACTGAGATTTAATTTGTATTTACTTTTTTCTTTTATTATTTGTTTTGAATCTTATCTTGTACTATTTATCATATAAATATAATATATTATACATATAACACGCAACCGCTTTGTGTGAGTGACAATTCATCCAAAACATTGTGGATTTCAATTTGATAGTAGCTAGAGCCACTCAACCCTCATGGCTACCAACTATTCTTCTTTATCTCCTATTCCATTGTTCACAAAACCTATCCTTTCCTACTAATTGATTTTGTTCCTTCTCTGTCAAATGCTCATAATTTTTTATGCATCAAACTTACAAACAAAAATTACTACTACTAGAAAACTCAACTAATTTCACATGTTAGAGGTCAAGATCTTCTTGGGTTTGTTGATGACTCCAACTAACCCATGCCCTCTTTCTAAAATTTGTGTTGATAACATCACGACTCCAAGTCCTGCTTTCTTCACATAGACTCGTCAAGACCAAACTCCTAATGGGTCTTCTAATTTATTGTCTCCCTCACAAGATTCTTTTCCTTGTTTCTTGGTCTCACTTTGTCCGAGGAAATTTGGGCCACCCTTGAATCCTCACTTGTCTCTACTTTCCAATACCCAAATATGTCAAATCTATATGCATAAGGGTGGAGCCAAAAATTTCTGTTTGGGACCCAGATTTTAATATAAAAAGTACGGGGTGTAAACTAACATCATATGAAGATTACTGATTGAATTTCTCTTATGAACTTAACTTTATGTTCTTTATATATATATATATATATATAAAGTAATTTCTTAACATTATGAATTTTAACTATATATCATTCTTCATATAAGATTATATGAAGTTCAATAGTATGTTGTTATGCAAATCGAGAGTATTAAAGACTTTTATTCTATAAAAGTGAATGAAAATGAGACATTTGTTTCTTTTTGAGATGAAAAAAAATAGGCTTCAAAGTTCAAACCCCTCTCAACTTTTGGTAAATTAAACTCAAAGCATTATATACGCTTCAAATTAACCATCAATAGTTTAGAAGAATCCAATAAAATTATTTCAAGTCGATCATTTTAAATTTTTTAATGTTGTCTTCATCAAGGAATATAGGACTCTCCTTGTGTGACTAATGAGCCTTCAAATATTGGGGGAAGAAAATTAATCAATAAACTAATATATAGTTTTTGAGTCAAGGTTTAATTATGCTGTCTTTTGATTATCTTTTAGTAAAGAAATTTTGTCAAAATTGGCTGTGTAGAATAAGTGAATTTGCAAATTTCTTCTCTACCTTTTAAAAATCGAATAAACAAATGATTCTCTTATTGATGCAAGGTTGTGACTAGTTTATTTGTTAAAAAAATGAGAAAAATGTGATTGTAGCAATTGGTTTATTTGAAAATAACAAATAAGTTGGCCAAAAGCACAGAGTCTTCTACTCAATCATTGATGGCCACACAAAAAGACCAGGAAACAATAGAGAAGAATTAATTCAGAATCAGAAGTCTTGCTAGTAGTCAATATTCAGCATATGCAACTTGCCAGTACTCCGCTCAGTCTAATACTCTAATATCCTTTGCACAAGTTGGAAAAACTGTTGGCAAATAATTTAATTTTTGAATATGACAAGGAAAAAGTAAGAAATGTTGATAAAGCCTTTATGTTAAAGTTTGTATATGCAAAAAAAGAATGGGAATATTCTCTTCTTTTTTCAAACAATAAGTTGTAAATGGCCTTGTCCAAATTGACTTGTTTGCCACATAATTGAGAACTGAGAATTAGCTGAAGAGTACAATTAATGGTTGGTCAGGGTTCGTGTACTTTATATTTTCACAACTACACACATAAGAAAGACATAATTAAGCGAACGCTATAAGTTCAAATACAATCGTAACTATCAACAACAACAAAAATAAGGTAAAACTAATAATAGGAATATTCTCATTTATATATATATATGAGTCCTGTAGAAAGATTTTTACAACTACACACATAAGAAAGACATAATTGAGCGAACGTCATAGGTTTAAATACTATCGTAATTATCAACAACAAAAATAAAATGAGGTAAAAATAATAATGGGAATATTCTCTTTCTCTTTTCCAAAAATATATAGTTTTTATATACAAAAAATAATTGGAATATCCTCTTATTCTTTTCTTTTTTCAAACAATAATTTGTAAATGGCCTTGCCCAAAATATCCTAACGCCGCTTAACTGAGAATTGAGAAAAGCTTAAGTGTACAATTAATGGTTGGACAGGATTCAACTAGCCAATTTTGTATACAAATATTTTCACAACTACACACTTAACAAAAACATACAAAAAGATGGGAGAGAGAGAGAGAGAGAATACTGATTTACTAGCCAAAATAAAGTAGTTTCTTGTTTCAAGTATATATCACTTAGAACCAATTTTGTAATTTTCTGCCAAAAGTATTTGTAAAGTTTCCCTCCGCTCTAATTTTGTTTTCTCTGACAAACTAAATCAATTTGTTGGAGGTCTTGTCAACTAATGGCACAAAATTGGTCAACAAAAAGCATGTAGCTAGTTACATTCACCAGTTTCACTTGGACTACAAGGGTGTCTTGGTATATATGGTTAAGATACAACCAGAGAGTAGACTGCTTGAGTATAAATTTTATTTCCTGAGGGGGGGAATCACAAATTGAGTCAAGAGAGCGAAATGGTGAACTCCTATGGACAATTTGGAGGAAATGCATGCATATGGAGAGAGAGAGAGCTTAAGGAAGCTTCTAATTATAGGTCACTTAGCTCTCAAATTATAAATAAGAAGTGGTAAAGATTAAAGCTACTAATTAGCGCTAAAGGAAGATGAATTTTAGGTCACTTAGCTCTCTCTCTCTTGCTTAAAAACACACATAGAGCTGCAAAGCAAAGAGACAAGAATCTGAAGTAAGTTTCTAACTCAAACCCGTTATCCCATGTTATAAATGGTTCTATTAAGGGATGATGAAGCTATTTAGCTCTCTCTAGGGCTTGAATAGTAGGCTATCTGATTTACCTCTCTCTCTCTCTCTCTCTCTCTCATGCGTGCACGCACATACACAAATACATAGAGAAGCTAAATGGAAAATAAAACTACTATAAATTTTACTGCAAAAAAGTCTATAAACTGATGTGATAGTGAATGTGATTGGTAACACTTCAACATATAATAAATAACACAATTACATAAGCTAATTGGAAATTACTAAAGCTACTATAAATTTTACTATAAAAAGTTTACAAATTGAGGTGGTACGGTAATTGCCTAATTGGTACCACTTCAACACAATAAACAAATGTCTTAATACTATTTTGTAATTGGTAATACATCAATTTATAAAGTTTATATAGTAAAACTTATAATATCCTTAACATCACTCAACCTGAATATATATTGAGTAGTTAGTATTTAATGTTACTTTCAAGAGAATTGCCTAAATCCTCCACTTAGAGGATATCATAAGTACAATTAAGGTGGCTATGTTTCTACCTCTTCTCCAGAGAAGTAATTAAATAAATCAAAATTTTAACAATAATTCTCACTTATAGAGTGATCAATAAAATTTAAAAATGGAACTGCATATACAATGACATATTGACATATATACACACATGTGCCCACTAGCTAGCAGCCGGTGTTGTAATATTCATTCAATCATTCATCCTTTCTATAAAGGAAAGCATCTTTTCAAATCATGCATGGGACTACAAGGCTGAGAAAGACATCCCTCTAATTTTTTTTCTGATAATCAATAATATCATCATAATAAGCCAAAAGTTTGGAAAATGAACCCTAGAAAGTATACAAAGGACAAAACCTTATAAATACAAAACACCTTATAAATACAAAATCCTCCTTATATTTATATATATCCTATATATACTGCAAGCTGGAAAGCCACATTGTACTTGCTCACGGGAAGCTGAAGTTACATATGATATCTAATTTTATATATATCCTATGTTTTTAAGTACTAGCACTAAAAACATGTATATCATCTTCATTTAGTATCGTCTCATTTGAGCAATTAAAAAACATGAATTTCAGTTCCCTGTGCTTCCCGTAAAATCCGAACAAACCCATCTTGATTCTTACACGTATTTGCAATTGGCTGTATACATTGGTGTAAGAAAAACATACACACATACATGTACAAATTAAATTAGTCATTCTATGAACAAATAATTTTGGTTTTTTCACTTTCTTGTTCCATTTTAAAGAGATGCTTAAAGTCACACCCTATAATAACTTCTTCTTTCTATAAAAATTGGGACCAGAGAAAATCAATTTGAACCACTAATTCTGCTTTACTTTAATTTCTAACCACATTTTCAACATAGGCCACTGGTCAACATAGTATGCTCTCTTTTGTAGTATCAACTTGAAGGTCTAATGGTGTTTGGAGTACTCATGGCTAGGTTTCTCCAGCAAATACTACTGATCCCCATCACTCCATGATGTGTACTTAACCTAGCAAGTGTAAATTTGCTGGGCCCCATATTCCCTCCTACACTATTTTCCACACTTTTAATTTCCTGTTTATTATATCAATTTCAACCCCAACACAGAGATTACCAACTTAATAAACACAACAATAAAAGTTTATTCAAATTAAACACAACCTTAAACTCATTAGTAACCAAAAGTTACAAATTACAACCCTAGATTATTATTAGAATTTAAACAAAAACAAAGTTGTTACAAAGAAACAACAAAATAGGTTCAATTACATGCAAATAATATAATATGTCAATATAGACGTACGGACTGTAAGGCTATTCCTCTTCACTTTCAGAGAAGAAGAAATTTTCAAATTAGAAAAATTACATACAAAATAGAGATTGTAACACGAACAGCATAGTTGAGCTTTACTCACATATCATCAATTTTTACACTGCATCCAGCCTTCTACGCACATCGAGTTGAGGAGAATCATAGAATACACTTGTGGGCAACAAACCCGAAAAATTCTCTATCATCTGGGGTGTGAAAACATCATCGTACGGCTCAATCTGAGAGCTTGAACTTTCGGGTTGTTCTTGAGCGGGGTCCACTGTGGGAAGAAGATCATCATCATCATCATCATCACCCACCATCTTATTACCATCATTCATCATGATGGGATGATGATCAGGAGCCGTTGGATTAAGGCCACGCGCGACATCATGGTCATCTTTGTCTGAAAACTTTGTGGGGTCCGGTGGTAATTCAGAGTCTTGGCCAGTGAGTTCTTGGACCAAGGCTCTGAATTGTGAGGCACTGGTCTTGACCTTCATGGGATTTGATATGTAAACAACTTTGATGGGGTGGTTGTTGTTTTTCTTGGATTTGGTGGTTTTCTTGGTTGCTTTCCTTTGGTGCACACTTGTTAGTAGGTTGTTTTCCATTTTGATGATGAGAGAGATAAAAAGAGATTGAGGCTTTGAGTATTTTGCATGAAAATAGATATAGAATATAAGATAATTTGGTGATGAGCAAAAGGGGGATGGTGTTTTGAGCCTTTGCAAAAGAGGTACACCTTTGGAAAGGCAAAGACAATGGAAAAGATAAAGAGGACATGAAGGTAAAAAAATATTGATAGTAGTTAAGTGCTAGTTCTGATGGAGCTAATAGAAAACTAACAAGAAAACGAGGGGTGAAGATTTCCTATTCCCAAGCGCAATCATGGCGCGTGTAATTTTGTTTACATTATAGTAGGATTTTCTTTTTGATAAATATGTAATGGATATAATAAGACTATGACAATACAATCCTCCTATCCTACCCTACTCGAAAGTAATGATAATGCCTTTTTATCCATATTTAAGAATTTAATATTTGTTAATAGTCTTATAATTTAGTGATTTGTTTGCAATACCAGCTTAGAACCTAGACTTAAGAGTTAAGGCCCCCGAAATTATACAAAAATGTCCAAAAAATTGTTAGATGATAATTGGTTTTTTAGAAGATAAAAAAAAAAAAAAAAAAAAAAAAAAAACATTATTGGTGGGTTTTGCATTCTTAATTTCATCCACTTTCAAAAATGTCATCAAAATATTGAGTCAATAAAAATCCAACTTAAAATGTGGTTTTTGCATTCTTAAGATGTAGGATGATAATTGATTTTTTTTTTTAAATAAAAATAAAAATAGGTAGGTTTTATATTCGTTCCCCCACCTTCAAGAAAGTCACTCAAAATATTTAGCCAATAGAAATCCAACTTAAAATGTGCTTTTGCATTCTTAAAATGTAGGGTGATAATTGATTTTGTTTTTAAAGAGGAAAATATATGTGGGTTTTGATTCTTTCCTCCACCTTCAAGAAGGTAGTCAAAACATTGAGCCAATAGAAATCCAACTTAAAATGTGGGTTTTCATTCTTAAAATGTAGGAAGATAATTGAACTTTTTTAAAAGAAGGAAAATGTAGGTAGGTTTTGCATTCTTTGCCCCGCCTTCAAGAAGGCCTTCAAAATATTGAGTCAATAAGTTGTTTTGCATTCTTTCCACAACTTAATATGGGGAAAGAAGATATTCAAAATTAAAATTGACAAATCTCACTTAAAATCGACTATGTTACAACAAAATGGATTAGCTATTATCATTGTAAAAGAGATGTTAATAAAACCTAAATACAAAAACTTAATTAGTAATTTTGCATCTCAAAAAACAAGAAAAATGATTTTTAAACTATATATAAAAGTAAAAAATATTATTAATATATATTTTTATAAAAAAAAAAACCCGCTTAATTTTATCTCCTTAATTAAGCCCCAAAATATATTAAGCCGATTCTAATTGTTTGTTCCTTTTTATGAGGAGCCCCCAAAAAAAATTATTCAACACTTGAGAAGCTAGACAGTAATGAGGCTTCAGACACTCTTGATGGAGAGTTTAATTATTATCTAACTTTAACCATTTACAAGAACGGTAAATTCAAATAGTAAAAGTCAATAGTGCTTAAGTCGAACCAGTGTCGTTACCCATGAAGGTTTGAATTCCTTATTTATCCCGCACCAAAACTCTAACCATTGAATTATTGAACATAATCCTAGATGGTCATGAAACTATTTAAGAGCAACCAGTACATGTCATACAATACATTTACATTTCATTAGTTTTTTTTCTTTTTTCAAAAACTTATCAAAGGATCAGTGGTTTCAAGCAGTGAAATACATTAATCATTGAACATATGCTCAATTATTCAAACTTCATCCCAAAAATTTAACCACTAAATCATAACTCTAGGTCATTAAGTATGTCAGCAGCCACATATTATATAATATATCCAGCATGCTAGATGGAATTTTTTTTTCTTTTTAATGAACTATATAATATTGGATGGAAGTTTTTGCTAAATCAAGCTTATATTGTGATGATCGTGGATTTGACGCGCCGTGGGGGCGAATGGAGCAGCTTATCTCTGAGTTACCATAATCCAACCACGTGCCCATCGCCGAAAGCCCCGGTAGATGGCGTGGCGTCATGGAATGGTGACATGCTGACGTCGGGGTACTTTAAGTAGCAACTATGGCTGAGCTGGCTTGTCTTGGCTCGGCGGCTTAGTGACTTAGTCCTAGTTGGCTCATAGTGATATTTCTCCTATAATCATCACCTCCACCATAAATCATGCATCCTACTTTAAAGTTGTATTTGTCAGAGATTAGAGATTAAATGCAACACCAACCCAAATTCAATGCAAAATTTTTCTTTTTTTTCTATATACGTGGGAAAGGATAAGCCTCATCTTGCATTGCAAAATTCTATAACCACGTAGGCTTTCTTTTTTGCTTTTGGTTTTTCTTCATTCATGAGTTACATAAACATGATCATGATGTCATCTTTTATCTTATTTATAATTATAGGTGAAGAAAATGTTGATTGAGTTCAAGTTTGTTGACATAAATTAATGAAAATATATAAAATGTTCACTTCTTCATAAATTGTTACAAAATTTTTTTGACTTTGTGCATTGAATCCTCTTACTTATTTAATGATGGATAAATATATGTGGGGACCAAGTTATTCTTGAGTCATCATAGAAGGACTTACTTGTTATTGCTATTAATTATACTTCTATGTCTTAATTTCATTTTCCTAACAGAGTAAATCATATCACTTCAAAAGTAACAAATTAAACTATATAGTCTAAAAAATAACAAATTAAACTCTTGAGTTTTAATATAAGTTCATAGTTTTATTTATTACTTTTTAAAATCTTAAGGTTTAATTTGTTACTTTTGAAACTACAGAGGTTTAAGTTATTATCTTTTAAAACGCGGTGTTTAATTTATTACTTTTAAAACTATAGGGTTTAATGTATTACACCCCAAAACTATAGGTTTTAAAATGATGTTTTCTAATGAGAAGTAGAAATCTTTTACCATATATATATATATATATATATATATATATATATATATATATACTTTTCAGAGTACTTAACATGTAGTAAATCACATATATTAATAGCATTTTTTGTTATACATTATAGTTTAGGGGACTTGTCCCCAATATTCAAACTCAATATCTATTTTATGTGCATAACCAAAAGTGTCGTTAAATATCAAGGTCGACTCAAGCATTAGGCCATTAAGGCTATTTAATTTTTAAGGCCCCTAAGTCATGTGCAAAGGCCTCATAATCTTTGGTCTTATAATACACTAACATATTTTTAAAGCATCCTAAATTAAAATACATCTCATATGTCGAATTAAATATCATTTTTTTATAATTAATCACCACCAAACCCACTTTTTCCATTTGGCCCTAAACTTAGTCTCAAGAGTACTCACATTTAAGGTAAATAAATTATTTATTTTTTTATCAGTTATGCTTTGTATACAATTGCTATAAAAATTTTAATATTAATTTATTTTTAAGTGAATCTATCTTTGCTTTGTATACAACTGCAATACTTTTGATAAATCAAGCTCTATTAAATTTTACTAGAAAAGAAAAATATGAAAATGGAATGCAAAAATAAAATAAAAAATAAAGGAAGGAAGGAAAATAGAAGAACTAATTGAATATAAAAAAGGATTTCTCTAGAAATTGTTACTAGCAATGACCAAAATATAACAAAAACTTTAGGTGAAAATTTTGATTGTTTAGATTTATTTTCAAAACTAAATTTTTTTTACTAAGTTTTATAAATAGTGAAAAATACTCCTGTTGATTAACTAAATTATATAAAAAGAGTAGATCAATTATTTTTAAAATGCACGCATCACTTATAGAAGTTTACTAATAGCACCTATTATAGATGCTTAAATAGAAAGAGTTTTCCTAAATAGAATTAATAAAATCCTATCTAAGATTGATTTTGTCACAAAAAAGATTATGTGAATTAAAATTATTATCAAATAAAAATTATATGTTAACAAAACTTGAATACGAAAACTTCATTATTAATTTTTCATCTAAAAAATATTATAAATATAGATTTAAAAAAATATATAATACATCAAATTAAATATATATTATTTAATTGATTTTTAAATATAAGAAAAAATCTCACTAAAAATTATCATTTTATGTCTCAAATTATATTGAACCGACTTTATACTAAATTACCAAAAGATTCTATACACATATATTGATAACTTAAACTCTCAACCCTCGAATTAGTTTGTTAAAAGGTTAAAACCTCGTGTAACTTTGACTTGAATGTTTTTTTAAAAAAACAATTTATAGGTATTAGCTTAATTATTTTTTCTTAGATTTAATGGGATATGTCTCTCTATGATCTTGTTTTAATGGAGGGGATTGATCCGGTTTGGATTGGCAGACGCCAAACATCACATTGTATCAAGCATATTTTCTAGAGTCTATATTCAGGCCACTTATTTTCCTAACTAACCATGATGCTTCCAAGACTTGGTGCAAAATTTCCATGGTTTTGATAACCTTGATTTGTCCCATTTGATTCCAAGACTTGGTGCAAAATTTCCATGGTTTTGATAACCTTGATTTGTCCCATTTGATGGATATTTTTTTTTTTTTTGGACAAATCCTCATGATTAATGTTAACAAAGTCGTAATAGAAAAACTTAGCTTTTGGATTTGACTATCTAATCATTGAAAGACTATGCATAGCACATATTTATCCGTATATAGCTTTGATATTTTAGGATCAGAATCCTCTAGAGTTCCTAGGGTACTCTACCACATAGAGTTCTCTAAATCCTAACCTTTCTTTTTATATTAAATGGTTCAGATTATACCACGTCATCATTCCATTAACAAAATCTCTAAAATATTGATGTTAATAGATAAGTGTTAACACGTTAAGTGATAAAAAGTAAAAAGAAATATTTTAGGGATTTTGTTAGTAGAATGATGACGTTGTATAATCTGAACCATTTAATATAAAAATAAAGATTAGGATTTAAAAAATTCTATGTGATAGAATACCCTAAGAACTCTAGAGAATCCTGATTCGATATTTTATCATTTGTATGTAAGAATTACACTTGAAATAAACTCTATGAAGTGACTGTGAGTGACTCATCAAAAAACAAAAAAGAAGTGACTGTGAGTGCACCACTTGCACATGTTTTGACTTTGTGTGAATTTGAAAAGGATAATACGTAGAAAAAGAATATAGCGTGGCATCGCTAGTCATGGCTTGAAGTGCTATGCTTGCGTGCTTTGTGATTATAAAATATGACGTTTGCGAAGTGTCGGGGTCTGTTTTGTTGCTTAAATATGTGTTGTGCTTTGATTCGTGGAAAGTTAAAATTGGATCTGTAGGGTAGTCGAGTTCGGAACTCATGATAGTGGGACCATAAATCATTGTGTTTCCCTTTAATAATCATGGACACGTTTGATATACTGTAATTATTAATTACAACATAATAGGAATAAATGTTACATTGAATAGAAGAAGTTGTAATGTAATAATTATTATCATTCATGTGTTTGGTGACAACATATTAATAGAATCATGAATTTGTATTCTATATTTTATTACAATATGATTAATATACTTGTTCTTTATTCAAAATTAATGATTCTATAAATGTTTAAAAAAAAAATTAACAACACCTTTTATAATAACTATACGTGTGATTTAATAATTAAAAAAAAAAAACTATGATATACAGTGTAATAAGAATCAATATTACAAAAATAAAAGAAATTGTAATAATTAATAATTATTATCATTCATGTGTTTGGTGACAACACATAAATAGAAACATGAATTTATATTCTATATTTTACAATATGATTAATATAAGTGTTCTTTGTTCAAAATTAATGATTTCATAAATGTTTAAAAAAATGATAACACTTTTATAATAAATATACGTGTCATTTGATAATTAAAAAAAAAAAATAATAGACTTGAACTATTTTATAAAATGATTAATATATGTATTGCTTATTATACAGTATTAATAATTTTAAAACATTTTGGAGACTTGGATTTTGAATATTTATATATATATAATAGAGAGAGAGAGAGAGAGAGAGAGAGAGAGAGAGAGAGAGAGAGAGAGAGAGAGAGAGAGAGAGATTTTAGTTAGTATTATGGTTTTTAATTTTTTTTTTAGTATTTTGTGATTAAAGAATAATATTACATTTTATAAGGAATAGTTATTCATTTTAAAGAATAGTCATTCTATAAAATAGCTATTCTCATAATGAAAGAGCAACCAAACAACCGAATATTTATTTCTTATGAATAGTTATTTCATTACAGGACCTATTATAATATAACAAACATACTCTAAGTAATATAATTAGTAAGTAAAATAATATGAAATATCATGCGAAAAATGAAATTGATAATATAAGGGGGGGGAATCTTTTGTTTTATGGAACATTATGGAGCATCTATTAAAAGTAAATAAACATGTATAGCAAAGAAGAAGAAGAAAAATTAGTAAATTTAAGTATACAATTTCAACCATGCCAAAATAAAGTATTTCTAATTGTCAAATAAGAAATATCCAACAAGAATAAGAGCCTTATAGCTTATTAGCATTACATGTTCTCCTTTTATGAGGTGAATCACAATTCAAATTCTTCCATTGTTGTAACTACTGAATTATCAACAACAATAAAAAAGTGTCTAGCAAGATTAAGTAAAAGAGATTAAGAAATTAACATAAACATCCACACTAAAATTATAAAAACATACTCAATATCAAAGTAAAGCTAATGAGTTATATTAGATATTATTATCCCACATTGGAAATAGTTGAAGTGAGTAATGGGTTTATAAGGCAATGGGCAGTCCTCATCTCATAAGGCGTATTTTGAGATTAAATTAGTCTCATTGGACTTTAGCAACTTAAAATCAAGTAGTAAGGTAGAGAGGACACTCCATTACAAAGGGGGAGGACATAGCTTTGGTGGTGTATGCCAACAATAGTTAAGTTGCTTTAGTAGAAATCTTTGATAGAGTGATAGAGAAAACAAAAGACATAAGAGTTTTGCATGGTTCGGTCACAAGGCCTACATCCACGGAACAAGAACTCAAAGGGCTACATTTTATAATGGGAATTACATACACAAATAAAAAATAAATAAATAAAATAAATTTTAAATTTACTGCTTCAATCCCACGATCCCTCAATAACCAATAAGAAAGTGGAAGTGAAAGAAAAGAAAATAAAAATGACACATTCTCAATAACCAAACGGAAAGTGAAAGTGCAAGAAAAGAAAAATGACACATTCTTGGTAACTAAACAAAAATTGAAAAGAAAAAGAAATTAACACTAAATAGTATCAGAAAATCACAATGTGAGAAATAAATGAAAAAGAAAGATACAGACAGAAAAAATTGATTTCTTGAAATTACTTTTACCTCAAGAAAAATGACACATTCTCGTTAACCAAACGGAAAGTAAAAAGAAAAAGGACTTTCAGATATTTTTAATTTTCAAACGAAATGACAAAATAGTATCCGAAATCACAATGGAAGAAAGAAAGATATAAACTTTGTTTGTTACCTATTCTCTAAATGTGAGTGCTTTTTGAGTGTGGTATATATACATACATACATGCTCGAGATTGTATATTATAAAACAAGCTTAACAGGACAAGCAAAATCTATCCTCACCTCATCCCCTCTTTGAGGCAGAACAGAACTAGTTGGATTAAAACAGGACAATCGAGCAAGGTCATTAACAATTTAATTCATATAAAATAGAAAATAAACATAAACTATGTTTTGAAATTATTTTGAGATAAGAATAATTTAGGGTTTGCATCTATAAATTCTTTTTTTTGTTGTTGCTAAAATGCATCTATAAATTCTTGGTCTACTATTTCAACAAAAACAAAATCTATGTTCTAAAATGGTATATTGTTAACTTGGAGGCAAATGGAGCAATGAGTGTACTATTTTGTATTCAATTATGTACAGCACACCTTGTTCTTGTAATTAGACAAGTTTGTCCTAAAATTGGTGCCCACAGGTTCATAAACCGCCGTTTTTGTTTGTCTTTTCCCTCCTTTTTTGGTTTTGGCCCTTACGTACATCCTTTACAATGGCAGCTATACAATCCTTGGAACGTAACGTAACTTTAAGCCATTCACTCTAAAAAGCATATATATGTACTCTCTACTTAGCTGTCAACACAATAAAAGCCAAGAGACTACTCTAGTCGGCTTGATCCAACAAAGCTACTGCTCCTCTGAAAAGATCTCAGCTGCCCTTTAATGGAAGCAATTAATACCAACAAAAAGTTAAGGCTCAAGGCAGGCCCTCATAATAGTCATGGATCAGTTTTGGATTTGATTCACCACGCTCGAGTTTTCTTGAGCTCAAATTCTGGTTATTGGGAACGGCTTAGTTCAGTGCACTGAGCATTGGATCCGTTGAGATGCTATCACATATACAAAAATTATATAAAACTAAACACGTAATAGTATCTCAACGGATCCAATGCACAGATGCTCTTGTGCACTTGACCCAAGTCTTTCGCCTTATTATTAACCCTTGTATAAAGTAAAGGTATTGATAGGGATCATTGGGTGACATCACGAAATCATATGAAATTTGATGACTCAAAGGGAATCGTCATGAGGATCAAAATTAACAGTCTTCGATTGATTCGATAGTGACTTATGCATCACTATTTGAATAAATTCCTTTTTTATTATTGATTTTTTTTTTTTATGATAAATTTCCCATTTGTCATAATTTTTAATTTTTAAAATAAGTGTTAGATTTGGGTATCCATAATATTTAATTATGTAATTATTTATTTATTTATTATTATTATTATTATTTTTACGGTTTATTCATTTATTTAGCCAAATTTCGCACTTAACATGGATTAAGGGTACCTATGGTTCTTCTAAACTGTCCTATGACTAATTTTCTATGAAATAGTGGTTTTAGTCCATTGGGCATCCGGATTTTGAATAATAAAATTTTCAGAAGGGTTTTCCTATTTTCTTTTTTGGTGGATTTTAAAATTCTTTTTATGAATTCAAGGATTATTTGTTGAGACATACGTGTTTTTATTTATTATGACTTTCTACATTGTACCAATAATACTTGAGTGAGATCTCATGCAATACTCAAAACTCAAAAATATTACTCCTCACAATTTTTTTAACTTTTTCACTTTAAAATTCTTTAAATTATTTTATTTGACGGTTTTTAATCTCAATCATTTAAATGGTATTGTAGTCCATACAGTACTTTACAGTATTACATAAGATATCAATCCAATAATAGAACCAGTCAAATCACCTCGACACCAACTTCTATTCATGTGGGGCCGTATACATGAGTTAGGTTTGAGAAAGAATTGTTAGATTTTGTATATACATGTCCTTGACTCCAAATTTTCCAAGTGTATGACAGTGCAGGGTGCAAATGGACATATATTTACAACCAACAAAAAGGAAAGCAGGAAAGGAACACCAAATGCTGTGGGGAAGAATTGTTAGATTTTGGATATACATGTCCTTGACTTGAAATTTTCCAAGGGTATGACAGTGCAGGGTGCAAATGGACATATATTTACATCCAACAAGTTGAAAGCAGGAAAGGAACACCAAATGCTGTGGGGAAGAATTGTTAGATTTTGGATATACATGTCCTTGACTTGAAATTTTCCAAGGGTATGACAGTGCAGGGTGCAAATGGACATATATTTACATCCAACAAGTAGAAAGCAGGAAAGGAACACCAATTGCTGTGGGGTTTTAAAATCATGTCACCATTTCTGTAAAAGCCAAACAAATTTTCCTTGCTCAGTGCAATATGCTACCCTACTATACTTTTTCTGTATGCCACTAGCAGCATATGGTCCACACTCTAATAGCTAGACGTACAATGAGGGAAAGTGACTACATGAATTTTGAGAGCCGCCACCAAAATTACACCAAAAAAAAAAAAAAAAGCACTTGACATTTATTAATATTATATATTTCAAATTAAATAATGCTATTTGAGTGTACTATGTCTGTGTGCAGGTGGCTGATCTCTATCTAACATTTATTTGAAAATTTTATTTTAGTACAGATCATTTTCACAATCAAGAATTTGATAATAGAATTTAGCAACCAAAAAAAAAAAATAAATTTGATAATACAAATGTTTTCACAAAATATTTATTATGCATAACAATTCTCACTATATTTTTTTTTACAATAATTTTTTATTTATTTTTATTTTTTTATTGATATCACTTTATTATTTATTATTTATAATTTGATATTTTGATAATTATAAAATATTTTTATAAAATTATTATGCCTCAAGATTTATTATTATACACCATATCTCCATCACTAAGTTTACATACACAACTTTTCATTAAAAATTCATATTAGTTTTATGTCAAGTTGTGAACAGTAGATAATAAAGCTATATAAATAATGAATTCATATATAAAAAATTAAAATTAAACTGTCAACTCAATTATTGTAAAAAAAAAATATTAAGTAGCATTACTCTTTGTAAAATAGTTGTGCTTAGTCTCAAATCTGGTCACCATTCCTTTTAAGAAGGCAGACAAGGTTTCCTTTCTTCTAGTGCCATTTTTTTTTTTGGATAAAGCAAAATTTCATTAAGAATCAGAGGCGAACACATTCTTTCTTCCAGTGTGATACTATTTGCCCTGTATGCCACTAGTATTGCATGGTCCAAATGAACACCAGGGGGAAATTGACTCCATAAATTTTAAAAGACGCCACCAAAATTACAAAAGATATGTGCACTTGACAAACTTTTTTTTTTTATTTGCTACAAGACATACTATTTCACATTTAATGATGCTAGCTATATGTGTGTACTGCATTGACAAGCTTATTTTTGTTAACTTGAAAAATTAAATGCAGATTTGACAACCGTGATTTGACTGTAAAAGGAAGAGAAATAATGTTCACAAACTATGTCCAAATTAAGAGTATAGTACGAATAGCAATAACTCTTCACACTTCGTACATCATCTCTCCATCACTATGCTGTAAATGTCTTTGATGAGAAATTGTTTCTTATTATATGTGGAAAAATTGTACGTTTAACTTAATATCCGTAAATATTATTAAAAAAAAAAACCTTAATATCTGTAAAGAGATGATTTTTTATTATTTAAAAAATAAAATTTTGATCATAAAAAAAAAAAAAATCTTATTTCGGTCAAATTATGGGATTGCTACACATACAATAACATTTAATGTTCACACTAATTTTTATAAAATATTTCATAATTATCAGGTATGAAATTGTGAATATTAAATTATAAAATGATAAAAGTGATAGATTAGATGAGAAAAAAATAACATTTATCAACTTAATTATTATAAAAATACTCTGAAAATTGTTATGATTATAAGATGTTACTATATGGTCCAGTTTACTCAAAGAACATGCATGTTCACCCTATACAACTCTCCTAGTTGATCAGCATTGTTAAAAAAAAAAAGAATTTAAAAGCGTATATAATTCCTTGTCCTAGATGTTTCATATAACCATGAAGCAGACACCTGTTTTTAATTTCTAATAGGAGATACTTGTACATCTTCAAGAGAATTCTTATCTCATTTTGTATAATTTCTTTACTTTAGAACCGTTCCCATAAGCTCTTTTAAATGGTATTTTTTTCTTTAAATTATAACAAGTCAAGCTCAAAATAGCTCATATATCAAACTAACTATTCACCTTCATCTTTATAGTGACTCTTCACAAGAAAAGAGTTATCGTAGCTCTTTCTTTTAGTTTTAAAATTTTTTTTTCTCTCACCTCACATATACTCTCTCTCTCTCATCATGTCTTTCCATCAAGCCATGCCGTTACACATCTCCGTCAAGCTACCATTGGAGAGCCACGAGTTGATGACCTGTCTCTTTAGGTTGTTATCTTGGGATTTGATCGTCGGTTGCTACGGTGTGGATGGACATGAGCCGGGTGTGAGCTGCAGTGGGGAACGTTGTCATCGATGTTGATCTGGGTAGTTGTTACCAAGTACTATAGCATCTTGTATTTTTTTTTATAGCAAAAATAAAGCACCGAATGGGAGGCTTGTTTTTGTAATTTTTTGATATAATGGTACTTATTTTAGCTAAAAAGCTAGTTTATTCAACCAGCTGAGAATACTCTATTGATACAACAAAGTAAAAACCATGTATCACATACTCTTTTAGAATTCCAAGAGGGATATAGTATATGGAAAAGTCTAAGATCACAACTTTTTATACAACCTTTGACACAATTTGTTAATGTATTGTGTGCTGGTTGGTGGAAAATGCAGATGGGACCAATGGTGAACTCTGGTGGAATGAGTGTTAACCACTCACAAGATGTCACGATCACAAGTTGCGCACAAAGTTGTGTTCAAAGTTGTGACAAGTAATCATGGTAGAAATACATGGTCTCAATATACTAACTACTCGACCAATTTGGGCGAGAGACCATAGTAGTGGCTAATAAGAGTTTTTATGCTTATCATTGTAAGTCTCATGAATATCATGAAAAATGTGTAATGCCGCAGTGGCGAAAATCAGGTTAAATTGTACTGGAATTAATCATACACTACACAGACTGTGTTTTGGGAAAAATAATCCAATAGAAGCTTCAAAGCCCACTAGCCCAGGAGGGGCATGTTTATTGGTTTCATTCAGAGGGCTAAAATTTACAACAAATTAATACAATGGCAGGTGAAACTTTTGCGCTTACACTAAACATTCTTGAGATAGAAGAATGAAATTGTAAGAGATTAAGATAAGTCAATCTGAGAGAGCTGAATTGTTCTTGTTTTCTAGTTCATAACCTTCACTGCTACTCCATATTTGAATATGAGAAAAAATAAAAAATAAAACACCCCTTGAATTTTAGGTTAAAATCAAAGAGACACCATGATATTTTAATTTGAAATTAGAAGCCCTTGAACTTTGAGAAATACTCAAATTGTTCATTTTGTCTAAATTTCCATCACATTTTTGTTTAATTTATATTAATAAATTCATTTTAGAAAATTTTTTGAATAAAAAAATATTTTTGAACTAAATTTTAATTAAAATTTATTTTTAATTTCATTTTTATTTATTTATTTATCTGTAGAGATTTATACATAAGGACCAATTTGGGTAATTGTCAATACTCAGGGACTTAAAATTTCAAATTAAAAGATAATGGGTGCCACTGTCTTCCCGTATAAAATTCACCTTGACATCCAAAAGAAGAGAGTTTGGCTATTAGTTAGTTTAATAGTTCATATCACTTTTTTCAACTGCATGGCCTTCTAATTGGTCCTATCTGTGAGATTTAAGTATGCAATTATTAGCTAATTATTACAGCCCAAATGGCCCTCCTAGCAGCATTTGATTAATTTCTCTAGCAACTAAGGTTTGCAGGATAGGAGCCCTGTCCAAATAATGATTGTCAAAATAAATAAACCAGGGATTAAGATCATTTGGAGTTCTTAGGCTAACCCTACCATAGAGTTTCAAAAATATTATCTGTCCATTTTAAAATGAATAGATTGGATTCTGTTACGTACGTCATTGATAATTTAAATAGATATCAAAATGATGTTAGTTAATGTTTTTTTTAATGTTGATGATTTGGTCAAATCTAAGTTAAATTACAAATTACACCATTTAAGATTGGTCAAAATTCAATTCAGTCTTCTAAATCTTGACCGTTTCAATTCACTCCTCTAATTTTGATTTTATTTCAACTCAATTTTCCGTTAAGAATTTGTTAACTTTCCATCCAAAATTTCAAATTTTTTTTTTTTAATTTAGGAAAAATAATTTTTAAAATAAAAAATAATAATATATAATTATTATTATTCATATCAAAGAACATGGATCAAAACCTAGATAAATAATAATAATAATAAAAATAATAATCCCTTCACAACAAAGGGGTTATTTGCTCGTGTTTGGGGATTTCTGGGTTTACTGTAGATTGTGGGTTTGATGTTTTTGGTGTTTGGATTTCTTTCGTTGATGTATTGTTGGATTTTCTGGGTTGTGGATTTTTGTTTCAATTTTTTTTGGATTTTTCTTCTGATTTCGACGAAGTGATTTTTTTTTTTTTTTTCATTATCTTTAATTGAGTTTTGATCTGTGTTCTTTGATATGAATAATTTTGTTTTTATTATAAAAAATATTTATCGAAAATTTAAATTATTATTATTATTATTTTTTAACTTGGACGAAAAGTTAACAAAAAGTTAACGGAATCTTTAAATTAAAACAAAACCAAAGTTAGAGGACTGGATTGAAATGGTCAAAACTTAGAGGACTGAATTGAACTTTGACCAAATTAAAGAGTGAAATTTGTAATTTAGAGTAAAATTTAATTTACTCATTTTAAAATGAATTGATATGATTTTAGGAATTTCATGGTAGATTTATATCTTAAAAACTCTAGAAAATCTTAATCCATAAACCTATAGAGGTGGTAATGGAAAAGCAAATATGACGATGGATAAGTTTGATGTCTACTAAAAATCCATTTTAGCTCCAAGACAGTATCACTAATGGTCAAGATAATCATTCTAGTGGCTTTCCTGTAATCAACAGACCATGATTAAGAAAATCAAAAGGAGTTTGTTTGATGAGGTAATGAACCCAGCACCAATTTTGTCTGGAAATGACTTCCATTTCAGCAAAAGATCAAAACCAATGCCATTTCTACACGCATTCACATGTACAATCATAAAGGGAACAAAAATAGCAGGTAGCATATGAAAGATATGTCAAGAATCAGAAAATGGTTTGGTTTGCATTGCACAATTATTGAAAATCACAACTATAGCATCTCTTAAGGAATAATTACATTCACATTCTACATGTGCAAATAGAAATCAGACAAGATATAACAGCACAACCTTTTATATCGTTTGGACCACACATTCTGAAAGCTGAACATTCTTAGTCAAAAAATGCTACTTTTAATAATTCGATTAATTATGTTATATGTCAAAGCATACATGTTCCATTGCATGCAGCTCATTATACATAACAAATCGACAAAGTATCTCGATGCATTGGATCCGAAGTACGCCATAATTAACTTTAAAGAAATTCATTCATGGTCGGTCTCAACTCAGAAGACCAAGGTAAATGACAAACTTGGACAAGAACTGGGATACATTATAGAGAGAAAAAATAGGCAGACTCTGAAGACATATTTCTTCACCATTTCTAAATACAAATCTCACAAAGATATGAATTAGTTCATGCACCGCTTCTTAATCAAGTCTCCCAAGTAACAAGCTTTTATCCCTTTTTAATTCTAGTTGGTTTTGTAGCATGGTTGACATAGCCATCATTTAAAAAATGATCACATGAATTCAAATCGTCTAGGATCATAGTCTTGAAAAATGAAAGGGAAGATTATAGTAACATCTTTTAAGGTTTTGTGACAATTGAACATCTTATATTGTTAGGAAATGACACTCTTGACTCTACTCCTTCACCTTTATTAAAAAATGACACTCTGCCCCTTATTTGAACGGAAAGGAAAAGGAAAACAAAGTATTATTTTATAGAATAAGAGGGGCAAAATTGTTATTTTGTAAAACCTGGTTACCTAGATTCGTCCTAAATTAAAAATCTATATAACTTTCTTGCAGGTCAAACAAGGCAATCTTAACATCTTTGAGGATGAATTGGAAAAAAAAAAAAAAAAACATATTTTCGGGACACCAAAGTTTTTCTTTTTTAGTTTTTTGTAGCTCTTGAAAGACCCACCTTTTTTATATAGCATTGAAGATATTATAATTCAATGCACGTAGATCGTTTCTTAGGAGTGATTAGGACTAACTGTATTCCAACTTTTAATGTATCTCTCTACATTCCAATTGTAGAATAGGACAATAGTGGATGAGTTTCTAAGGAGTTTTTTTTGTTTTCCCCCCTCATTAGAATTTAGAAGCTAGATTTTCCGTAAAGGGAACAAGAGAGTATCACTAAATCATATTAAGCATAGGTGCAGTTTTCATTCAACACTCCATTGGCAAAAGATAAAAATAAGTGTCGATGCAATCTTGAGGCCAATCTATGGTATGGTAGTTCACTATTGTTTCTTAATCTTTGTGACTATGTAGTATGTGACGATTTGGTTTCCCTCTGATACTATATGATATTATGATCTTACTCTTTAAGATAATAGTATAATAACCCCCCTCCCCCAAAAAAAATAAATAAGTACGACTTACCTAGAATCTTATAATTCAATTGATACTTCTTGATATTTCTAACGAAGATATACAAAAGTTGAAATTGTCAACCAAAAATATAATAATAATACTATTTTGTGTACTCTAATTTCAATGCAGTTATACCAAGGTGAAACTACAATTAATAAAACAGCAAGAAATTGTCAAGCCGAAGCTCAAATACCCAGCAAGAAATTGTGTCAGGCTGAAATAAATTCAACCTAGCCTGGCCATACAGGCCGAATTCTTGAGCTTCACAGGCTTCGGCCCTAAACTTCTTTGGATGGCTGGGTAGGAGGGAGAGCTGGCCCATCTTTGGGTTTGTTTTTCATCTAAATCCAATTGAAGGATGGGTTCCCTCCGTCCCTCTTTTCTTTTCCTTTTTCTTCCAAATCTCTCCATCCCATCAGGCCCATTGATGATGGACAAAGCATTGTCAATTTGCCATTCTCTTCTTGAGCCGAGTAAAAATACTTTCATTCAAGTTCATCTTGTGGGTTTACAAACTTACACATATGGGCTATGGCACGATTGAATTGGGAATGCCAAAGCCTGATATGAACTGGACACAGCGAGTCATTCCACTTGCAACTATAGGGACTCAATGGGCCATATGGGCCACAACCCATGATTGAAGGGACCATTGTGCTGCCCACTTATTCAACGGGACGGATAATGGACATGGGCCACAAGCCCACAAGCTGTCTGGACGACATTTTCAGTTTGGTTGAGTGGAAAGAAAACTAGGAGAAAAGAAAGGAATTGAGAGAAAATTAAATGTTTTTCATAATTCCATTGCTTAATTAAGAAGAGAAAAATGTGGGGAAGGAGACCCACCAAATATTTTCTCTCCATATTGGAGAAAAAATTAGAAAGAAAAAGTGGGAGTGAGAGGTATTGAAATCAAAAGACTTTGCCCTTTAGCCTTTACCCTTCCAAATGACTTTTTTTTTTTTTTTTTTTTCTTCTTTTTGTAATATGGAACATAATAGTAAATGCATATAAACTACATTTTCTATCCTTTCACTTTTCATCCTAACCAAACACACATGATGGAAAAAAAAATTTTACTATCCTCCCAACATTTTCTATCATCCCACTTTTTCATCCTCCCAACCAAATAGTGATGTCTCAAAGCCTCTTAAATTTATGGAGAAATTATCACTTTAACTAATGTTTATTTACAGTTTTTTTAAATCTCCTTTTTTTTTTTTATAATCATATTTTAGCTAACTTTAAGCAAATAAGTAATTAACAACAACAACAAAAAAATTGCATCCAAATGCACACTTATAGAATGTTAATTTGCAACACAATGGACTTATTGCCGTAAAATAGAAAAACCTACTACAGGGCTTATGGTTAAAAGTTCTGCAAGCTTATCGCACTATAGTCCAAAATGGTTTGACAAATTTAGGTATGGCTTAAATGATCAAGTTCGTGTAGACCAGACACCATTGGGTGTTAGAAAGCTAGTTGTGACACTTCCCATTGGGGGAGCCACATTAAGGCATGGCCCCAAATTTAAAAAAAAAAAAAAAAAACCTTATTTAAAAATTTAATATATATATATATATATATATATATATTATTTTATATATTTTTTAAGTATAATTTTATATAAAAAACTCTAAGATTATTTATATTCATTTAAATAGTCACAATCTCATTAATCATAAGTTGTATATACAAAATACATCAATTAATAAACATCAAATTTTAATAAACACATTGTATCCTAACAATTATCTCAAATAGTGCTTACACTTTATGGCTTGCAATTTAAATAAGATACTTTAGCTTTTGTATTATTGATTGATTTTGTCCCTAGTGCCTAAATATTGTTGATTAAAGATAGGTAAAAATATCAAATCCTTTTTCTTTCAATATTTACACAATTTGTCAAGTTTAATAAATATTTTTTTCTTAAATAAACATATTAGATTATAAAGTACTTAATTTACATTTTAAAATGGTATTCTATTTTGTTATACAATTATACATAGTAGGAAGACCGTACAAAAACAAAAACAAATTTTATTTATTCACCATATGTTTACTCGACGAATTACGAATAAATTCCTGGTTCCACCATTTGGACACCCCATTTAATGCACTTCGTATCATAGTGGCCCTAGGCTTAACAATTGAAATCTTCAATGATCCCTTTTCCACTTTTGAGCCTTAAATGAAATAGAATCAGCCCAACTATAAGACTATTTTCGCATCTTATCATTAATTGAAATGCATATCTCATTCTACAATTGGTAAGCCTCGATGTAGAGAGGTTAAGCTAAACAAGCAACCTCTTGTCCTCCTAAGGAAGTTTCTGTATAAATTCCATGGAGCTATAGGACAAAACAGAGGAACAAGAAGTATTGAATGCAACTAACAACAATCCTCTACCCTAGTTTTTTTAGTGAATCTTCTTCTTCAAAACAGTTTCATTTTCCTTATTTGTGTGTGTTAGGAAATTTAGACCCCGACTAAATTGATTTTAGGTCAAATTAACTCAAGTTGAATTTAGACAATCATTTATCTAGCAAACAATCAGTGTAAACACAAACACAAATAACCAAAGTGTGGAATTTAAAAAAGGTGGTGTTTGTTGCCAAACTAAAATTTCTAAAGAATGGTCACCAATTTGTTTGAAGGAAACAAATAACTATGCTAGATTGGGATCTAGTACCTTACTGTAGAACCCTAATCTAACTTTGATTTAAAAGGGGCTTGGTAGGCTTGGTGCTTGCTTTTGCCTAAAGAACTTTAAATTAAAAATGCAAGTAAGCAAAAGAATGAAAATGGTACTAAAGTGAAATGCAATTAACAAGGTTAACTAATTAAGCTAATGCAAGTAAATAAGAGAATAATAAAGTAGATAACAACTAATTAAGCTAACTAACTAAGCTAAGGCAGATAACAATTAACTAATTAAACTAATTTAAGTAGGCTAAGGCAACTAATTAATTAAACTAATTTAAGCTAAATCTAATAAATCTAACTTCATAATGCTAAAGTAACACATAATGCAATCGAGATAACTAAAGCGTCAAATAAAGTAACATTCACGTAAACGATACATTCTTATGTATTCAAAACATCAATCGAAGGAATACTTACAAGCATGTAAAGTGACTCAGCACACTCTCTTTCCTAAATAACCTTTCTCTAAGAAAACACTAGAAGCTACAAATGGAAGCTCTTTAAGGTTCTAAAGAATCAGTAACTTTTAATCTAACAAGTGATCTTTGGGTTTGTTTGGGGGTGTGTCTGTGTGTTAAAATGCACTTGGGTTCACTATTTATAAGTCAATACCAACGGTTACATTTCAAGCCTTGATTAAGCCTTGATCTTCTCTTCAAATCCCATGGAAATAGCCCATGTTACTTGCTAACTGCTTCGATCATTGTCTTTCTGTTAGAGAATCTAGGAACGTGCATCGTGCATAACTCCACTTGCCAGATGTCATCTGTGTGGCTATGAAAATTATCAAACACGTGTCGCTCCTTGACTGGTTTGCGTGTTTCTTTATAATTGGCCCTTGCTCTAGCCACTACTTGGTCCATGTGTCACCATTTGATTGGCTTGTGCTCTATTCACTACTTGATCCACGCGTTACTTTTTTATTAGTTTACGTGTCTCCTTCTATTTGGTCCACGTATTGCTTATTACTTAGTCCATGTGTCGCCATTTAATTGGCGCCCTTACCAGATCATATGTTAGATCATTATTTTGAATTTTGTACTAACAGATGGTTATTTGGTGACGCATAGAAACCTTATCAAGGATGAAAACTCTAAGTGTAGGGGTTTAAAACGCCTCACCCTCAACAGAAAAAATCTACTATGAATTGAAGTTTCTGTATACAACATATAACCTATGACTTTATTGCTATTTGAAGTATAAAAACTTACTAATACAAACCCTTGTAACTTCAACATGAACTCTTCTAGTATGATTTGCTATCCATGAACCTACTCAAGTCCGTGACTCTAAGACCCTCCTTGAAGCTTTTGATCAGTAACTTTAGATTGTTGATTTTCTTTTTTTGCAACGCCTTCAGTTTATCAAACTCTGAAGAACGTTGATTGGCTTGGTTATAAAACCCTAGTTGTATAGAATACAACCAAGACCTTAATTCTCTCTTAGAGTATGTTTTCTTTAATGTACGATGCTCTAGTGTTTGTCCAAAATCATAGCTTTTATATATATATATGGACCACTAAAGAATAAAATCCTAAGCCTTTTAGACCGTGGGCTTTTAAAACTGGTTTCATAAGTCCCAACGCTTAACAGATCAAACTACATGTCAAGCTGACAACAACTTTGCGATATGTTGAGATACATATTTCGACCAACCAAAAACTTTGCGGCATGTCAAGATACGTTTTGAGGTGCATATCGACTAGAGAGAGTTGAGTTTCGTCTTCACTCTTCAACATAACTTCTTCTTAACCCAACAGCTTACAAGTCTTGACAAGATTGACAATACACATGATGAAAGCAACATGCTTCATTTCGAGCTAACACTATACATTACACCAACCTAGTTCTCCACAAGATGAACTTAGGCTTTAATTCACCTGAACGTAACAGCAACTTCACCTTACTCTTTTCTTCTTACCAGTCTCGCACGTGTTCTTCAATAATAATAGCTTCATTTGATTTTGTCCACATTTAACCACCCATTTGTTTTGGTTGCTTTCTTGGATTTGATTTTGTAAAGGAATTAAAGTGCAAAAGTAGCTACAATACACTTCCAACTTTTAGAGGGCTAAGAGCATCTTATCAGAATGCGTATTTGGGCGAAAACAACAAAAAATAGGGAGGAGGCAGCAAAAGCAGTAGCCATCAGCCTCCCCAACCCATTGAAAAGTTGTTGTTGATGAACAGTCGCTCTCCCACCTTGAGGAGCCACTGTTCATCAATTGGGGGAATAAAAAAGCTTTTTTTTAGTGTAGTAGTGTTTTTTGTAGTGTAGTATTTCGGGAGTTGTGAAAAAAATAATAATAATAATAAAGATATATTAAAAAATGGAATAGTAAAGTTAAAATAGGGAGTCTGGTGTAGTAGTGCTTTAGCTAGAGCAAAAGTGGGTTTTTTAGAACCAAATTGAAAAAAAATAGGGAGTCTGATAGTGCTCTATCCATCTTCGAAATGTTTAGGATGCAAGGCTGTAAACAAGTCAGCCGAATTTATTTGTTTAGGATTGTTCATTTATTTTGAACATGAGCCGAGTTCTAGCTTATCAACGAATAAAATTACATGTTCAAGCTTGATTTATTTAATTATTTAACAAGCTCAAGTTGTTCGCGAGCTACTTGATTAACTTATTTTTTTGCCTTATATAGCAAGCATAATGACTTGTATCTCGTCCACAAATCTATGCTGATAGCTAACAAAGAAATTATAGTTTACATTATATTATTTGAGTTACTTAGATATAGTGTTTTTTGTTTAAGAATTAAATTCACCAACTCTGTATTATAAAAAAATATATATATATATAATTTATACTACAAATTGACTATTCATATCATTAATAAATTACAGATACTGATTAATTTGATATCTTAGAAAATTATTTAATTATAAACTTACACAATCCAATATCAAGTATATATAAGTATAATTTTTATATATGTATACATATAAACATAAGATATAATATATATTTGAATCGAGTCTCATTATTCACGAGCTTGTTCATGAATAAATTATTATATGTGAGTTTGACTTGTTTACTCATTTAGCCTAAACAGCTTGGGCTTGGGCTTGGGCTTGAGCTTGACTCTTTTATTAAATGAACAAACATAAAAAGTTTCTTGAGTAAAATCAGAGCTGTCCATAAACGACTTAATTCATTTATAAGAACCAACACATATTTTGCATTCGATTCGTTGTTCTAATACTCTATGGTCACCCAATTGAAATCTTAGGATTTTCGTATGGTTGATTTTCTATCCTTCATGGTAAAAAAAGAAAAAGAAAAGTTATTTGTGCTTTTCATTAATCGAGGATTTGAGTCATATATATTGCATTGCTTTCTTCATTTGGTCAAAATTAAACTATTTTTCTCTCAAATAAAGAAAGAGATTTTTTTTTTTCCAAAGCTGAGTATCATATAAATGTTGAAATGCATGCACTTGCGAAGCCCCAGGGGCAGGGGCCATCACTTTTCAATTCAAAAAGGTTATTTCTTCTGACTTATATGTTGGACTCCTTAAGTTTGACCAATATCAAGTAATAACTAGAATCTTTTATAATGCTACTACATGTTTATTAACCCATAATTGTTTCGAAACTTTTGATTCCAAAGAAGTTGAGTGGCTTTCAAACAAAAACAATTATAGTAAACTAATTGTACATTACACCCAACCAGCTTGATTTTTTTTTCCCACACATTAATATATTATACATATACAACTGCTAGGTCAGAAGAAAGATTAATAAAATGCACATCATATCTGTATTTTAGACTTCTTATTAGTGCCTTGTACTCCAAGCCAAAGGTTGAAAAATGTGAGAAATTGAATACGAGCTTCGTGGTTTGGTTATGGGTGACAACCACGAACATGATGTACGGAGTTTACCTAATATTTGCATTGAACACGAATGAAGTACATGTTCTAGGCATTGGACACTCACACAAGTAAAGTACTTGCATTAAGCATTGAACATTGACCCAAAAAACTATCTATTATTTTAATGATTTTTCTATTTTTATATACCTGGATTGAATTTATTATGTGAACAACAAGTATTAACAAACATTTATAATATTTTTATAATGCTAGCATGGCATGTTAGATCACATTTTTTTTTTTTTGATAACCTTGGGTGTCCGGATAGCGTTCCGATACGTTCACATATTGATTTCATAAAATTATAACATACTACTATACTAGACACAATGCTCTCTAGTTTCCATCGATTTACTATTTATTTAAACATTAAAGTTTTATATGTTTTCATATATTTCGATTATGTGAGACTAATATATGACATAATATGTTATGTTAACATTATATAGACGTGTACGAAAAGTGTTTGACACAAACAGGTGTGAACATTTGAATAATGATGTTAAGACAAATTAAATAAGAATAAATTGAGGTGCTTTTAACTTCAAGTACAAATTAAAACAATGATAGTTTATTGACTAAATCATATTCCAACATATAATTTAGGAAATGAAATTATACTTTAGTGTAAAAAAGGGAAAAAAGAGGACTCCTTCAATCACATGAGACAAGTAATTTGGGCTCCATGACTTGTTTAAGAAGATAAAAATGGACAATTTAAATTAACACAAGGCCTCTAACAATAGTTTCTACCAAGAAAGATGAGTGCCACCTGAGTGTGATGTGACAAAGGCAATTTATATAAATATATTCAAGATGATCACAACTCTTTGATACGTTCATACCTAATCTTTTTCCAACTGGTCATAATAATAGGCTTAAACCTTTTTTTAAGTGAAAACTAACATAATCAATAGCATAATTAATAGGCTAAAGTTGGTTATGAGCAACTGAAACCCTTCAATCTTTTATCAAAAAAAAACTGAAACCCTTCAATCATACAATGAAAATCATTGAGAATTGACCATAAAAAAAGATGTACCCCAATCAATGATTTGGTCTCATGTCTTTTCATGATTGATCCTTAACCATTCAAACACACTTTAATGACCGGAGAGAATCCTTAAAACTTTTTTTTTTTTTTTTTTCTTCCCTCAAATTCACCCGTTAAAATAATCTCTCTTTATTTATTTTTTTCTTTCAAAATTTTGCTTTAATTAATTATTGTTTTTTGTATAATTCTTTTTTCTTTATAAAAATATTAAAATTTTAACTTATAACATCTATCTTCATATGTTATCAAAAAAAAAAAAAAAATTCTATCTTCATATGTTTATTTTTGTTGTGAACAAAATTCGTTCATAAAGATTACTATTTGAACTATCTCTTTCAGCCATTGCTATCTAAACTTTGAAATTCATGACTTTCATTAATGGGATTATGTTCACCAAACCACCATTAATATATATTAAATATGCCACTTTAAACCCCCACATATTTGTTATTGTCCAAAAGAAACCCACCCCTACTATGTTTGTTATGCCTTAACGATAGAACCAAAATACAAAAAATAATAATAATACTAAACAACAACATGATTTCTAGTTGATCTGAGAGAGACAAACATGATAGCCACCTTTTTTCTTCTTCTGTTTTCCTGGATATCTTCATTGAAATGTGTGAGAGAAAAAACTTGACATTAGGGTGGTAGCATATATTGTAACAAAATTTTTTGCAAGGAAGCTTTCCATGACAAAAGAGATATAAACCCTACCTATGCTCGAAGAACAAATAAAGTAGGGGGTGAGGTTTTTATATGGTACAGTAATTAAAACGTGAGATTAACAAATGTACATTTAAAAGTATCTGGTTTATTTAAGGTCAAATTATAAAAACACTCGCTATGGTTTGGGTCAGTTTGCACTAATCCTTATACTCTTAATTTTGTGT
>OU015761.1:57858491-57897573 GCA_907173295.1 Fagus sylvatica | reverse complement strand
GGATAGCATATGTGTACTTTTTAGCCTTCTTTCTTTAGTTTGGATTTCCTGCAGATCCATTTTATTATAGCATGCATCAGAGACAACATCAACACTAGAATATGATCATGATCTCTATGCAGCAGAAACAAAGAAAGCATTCACAAGTCGATCTACAACATTAAAAACAAACACAAAGTTTACTATTACTTGTAAATATGCATCCAAAGCTATAGTAGGATATAGTACTCTTTACATTAGACACCAGAAGATAAGACTCTCCAATGCAATGATGTTGTTTGAAAATGAGAAGCATGAAAGAAAAGCTTAATCATGATACTTTAGCTATGATAAATTGTTAAGAAACTTTCATAAGTTCTTTTCATGCACTTCTAACTACCTATTCTTGGTGAAATATTTTAATTTAGTTGATATCGCCAGGCCATTCAATCTGATTTCCTATTAAAAAACACTATTCTTACAAATGGTTTGTATGAAAGTCAGTGCTAAAAGATAAAGTACAAAAAGGGGGAGGGGGATAAGAACAACAATTTAGCAGCTGCACTACCTCATTCCCCAAATGGGGGAGGGGGATAAGAAAGACAAAAAGTAGTTGAAGAAGCCAATAGGAAAATAATGTCTCTAAATCTCCTTAATTATACGTGCATTCAGCCTGATCATGGGCCATGATATCACACACGCCATTAGCATGCAGTAAATTAATGAGTGGCGTGATGCTTTTTACACTCTAATGGAAGAATAGACCAAAGATTTGAGTAATTTAGTTTAAACATTGGAAAACTACCCCAACCATCAAAAACCTCTATGGGTTCAATGGCTTAGAAAATTTCCATACTAAATATGTGAAAATTCCTTCAACATACATGAAAACTAATCCAACATTAGTTTATAATAGAGAAGACAACATTTTAAGCACCAACTCAAAGACTCTAGTCTATTTTATGGTAACAAATATGATTTAAAGTTTAAACAGATGGTCATTTTTTATTCTCAATAAGGGGTGTCCAAATCATCATCCAATTCTTAGAAAATTTCTTGCTAGCTGCTACTGCCTTTTCCATCTGTCCTGATGTGCATGAAGTTCATTCACAATTCTGCTCTTGATATGCATTATTTATAAACCATGCTCCACTACTTCTGTTCTAAGTATAGGTACACTTTCATAATTTAATGATGTTTCCAAATTTACTTTGTGGTCCATTCCAATGGTGCATCTGCACCTTCAAATGCCATAGTGACCAACATGTTATTGTCCATTTTCAGGGGGAAATTCAAAAAGGCCCCGGTAGATGGGGAATTGGTCTGAAAGTGGATGTCTACCACTTCCACAATCCACTTTCTCCACTTAGCACAAAGCAAATGTACAAATGCTTTGAGATATTTATATATCTAAGGACTTTATGTGGTCTACCTAACATACTTCTTTAAAGAATGTAGATTTGTTACCAATAGACTTTTTAAGAACTTGTTTGTCCAACACCAACCCATCAAAAAGCATTTTCTGCAATTAATTTCTGTGCTCTCTTTTTCACCAAAGAAAGGTTAAAAAGGCAACAATTTGGTGGTCCAATTTTCAGTTGTGTTGTCCTTTGACAAGCATAGTTTGTTAATGTTCTATTTTAAATATTTTCTTTTGTTCATTTTATATTTGTGGGGGGTTTTGCTGCAAAGTCGTGAAGTTGGAAGCAATCTCCAGCATCCTAAGTCAACTGAAGATACGTATCTAATTTTTTACAAACTCTTTCATAAAATAATACATGTAATTTATTATTATTGAAATGAGAGTAAATGCACCTTAAGAGAAATGTAAAACAGAAATGGAGGAAAAGGCACAAGTTTCTTATGGAATTACATTAGATCATACATACTGAAATATAAGAGCACGATTATTTTCTATGACAAGACCAACACTGTTAGGTATAGCACTTGAGTAAATTAGAGGAAGAAAAAGGTTAGTAAACCTCTAAATAAAGCTGGTACCTTAAAATTTTCTCAGGTTATGCAGCAAAGGCTTTTAGAGGCAGATCTTACATTACACATTTGACCTTTACATCCTAGATGATTTGCAAGCCAAGAATGAAGATTACTTAAAATAATTACAATTAGGACCTTTTGAAGGCAAAATTAAGGGCTTCAAGAGCTGCTTTTGAATATCTTTCTATCTATGTCTAAGTACAACACCCTCATAATTGCAAATTTGCAACCTGGATTCATCTGATGTTTCTTCTCCCACTTCACAGTGGAAAGCTTCTCCACAAGTTATCAAACTATCTAACTGCAATGAAGCTTATGCTGCTAAGTGTAAGGCGGTCAAAAAGGTGTAGCATGAATAGCTGGGGAGAAATTAGAGACAGGATAAGTGTAATACCTCAGATTGTGTAAATTGGATTGGATTAAATTGTATTCGTGACAATAAGCTTTCTATATTCAAACTAATTGAACTCAGCAGCTTAAGGTACAGCTATGAATGGTGTTAAGATGACGGAGAGCATGCACATGAGAATTGTTATCATGGTATTAATGCCAGGCAGATTTTTACCAACGCGGTGAACGATTGAACCATGAAAGCATGGGAGATTGCTGTTAGCCTGTTACGTGTTACCATCACACATATGCAAATGCTAGTAAAAAGACTTGCAATTTTCAAGTTAAGCTTGATTCAAAGAACTGCAAAAGCTGCTCCAACCAACTTTTCTTGAGGTTGAACCCCACAAAGGCACAAAGGGTGTCTTCACCCCCATCCTCATAACTTGAACACAAAAACAAGGATTGCTTTTCTGGTTCACATTGATTTCTTCTTTATTTTAGCTTTAAGACTTTCTTGTTTTAGTTTGTTGTTGCTTTTTTTTCTGCTTTTCTTTTGTTCTGTTTTCTATTTCCTCCTCTTTAAGCCAAAATCAAATGATAATAAAATTCCAACTATACCACAAAAGTAAATAAGAAAAAACCAATAGATGGAAAATGTTTTACTTCTGACACAAATTGAAGAGCTTTTACATGATGAACAGACCAATGGTCATAGAATTTGTAGCTGCTGCCTCAAACCCACAATCTATTGGATGGGCTATGGGTATGTGAAACTTAACACACAAGCAAACACAATTGGATCTGAAGTTCACCATACGGTTCATAATATAACAATTGGTATGCTATGCATCAAGCTTTTTAGTAACAAATAGTTGATCATTCAAGTTCATACATATAGTTAAGCAGATCTACCTGCATCAAGGCTATCACATTAACATAACTTAATTCTACTCTAGGTCTCTCTTTCTCTCATTATACATATTTGCTATATCCAAATTCTCCTTTGTTCCACCCACCCCCATGACAACAAGAAGATAATAAGGCTCTTGAGTCTTGATCTACTTAAATAAGTAATTAAGAAGCAGATTCTTTACTACAGTTACCCCCAAACAATATACCATAATGAAGAACACACCTAGTACTACCTAGACAAACTAACATTCACTATATAGACTTTCCCTTATTGTGGCGGCCTTGGAGTGTGGCGGTTATTGGCTCCTGATCCCGGGTAATCATTTAGTTCAACATCCATTCTTCTAGCAATGGTTTGTACATCCCATTTTTCCACAGTAGCTAGCTGTGTATGAAGATAAGAAAATTGCATCAGTATATTGGAATATAGTCATTGACTCTTAGATATCAGAAATTCAAAAAAAAAAAATGGACTATCTTTCATCAACTTTGTTACTACCATGTGGGTATTCTGTGAAACTAGATGAACTTGATGTCCATGCATTAGTTTGCCAATTCCTGCAAATACAACAAAACATTTTATAAGAACAAGAAAAGAATATTATGATGATGATGAATATCAAGTAATAAGTTATTGAAGATTTACTTGTGACTGGGACAGCATTCAAGCTGATAAGTTGAGAGAACACCAATAAGAATACAAGTACATGAGAATGAGATAGAGCGCCTGCCATTCTTCCAAGTGACAACTTCTATGAATGTTGTTTGTTTCTCATAAAGCTAGTACTCAATTTATTCATTTACTTATAGATTTTTCTGGACTCTTTTGATGTGGAGGGATGCAAAATAACATTAATTTTAAAGTCAAAAAGGTGATAGGAACACAACATTTTGTGGGGGCTTTAACGCTTTACCAATCTTTGCAAACCACTAATTTTCTCTCTCTCTCTCTCTCTCTCAATGTAAACCATGGATGTGGAAGCCAGAATTCATGAAAATTATATTTTAGGCTATGGTGAGAGAAAATGGAACACACTATGCTAGTGGAGAGTGACACCTATGGTGTGGCAACAATTGAGCTCATGCATAATTTTAAGTCAAGGTCTAGTGGAAAAATTTATGATTTACTGTAAGATATTCCATGAATTGACACTATCATGAAAGGCTCACATCCAAGAAACTCACTAAAAGTGAGGCACTCATACTTCTGTGACTCTATAGTAAACATATTACAACCACCAATTGTTATTGTGGTTTATAATTGTATAATCTACAATGGACGATTTTTATGTAGTCAATTGACTGAATCAGAGAACCATGTAAACTAAAAACAAAACAAACAAAACAAAACAAAATTTTGTGAATTCTTGTGCACTCTTCCATCCGTATCATGGAACTTGTACCTGTATCACAAACGGCTCCTAGGTAATATCCAAAGTCACATAGGATAGTGCAACAAGACCTTCCTCCACTAACATAGTGCTAGCTAGTTTTTCTTTCACTGAAATGAGATAGTCCGTACTTAATACTAAAAATTAAGAGTCAAAATAATTAAGCAGACAATTGAGTTTGCTAGTGTTCAACCCTCACATTTAATGGATCTAGAGTTGGCAAGAATTATAGGTAACATGTAGTGTGTGACAATCCTGCCTAGCAAAATTTGCGTTGCTTTTCCTAGTCAATTGTGGAAGTGTAAAATGGGTTTTTATTTTAAACTGAGGAGATGACTTTTATGTTTGTTAATCAATCCGAAAGATCCGCTGACCTTGAAATCAACCTATTGATGAAATTTCCTACTTCTTTCTGAGTGCTTGCTTTAAAGCTGTCCATTCCAAGAAATAGACAGATTAGGGATCGTGATTACCAGCGTAATTCTGACCTGGAAAGATTTCAAAGTTCTTGGTGGGTCACTTCACTAACGTGGTCACACAATTACGCAACTACGTTTGTATTAAGTATTAGACTTTGTAGCGAACTAATTTGCAATGCCATTACACAAAGTTTATTGTAGCCTAAAAAGCCAAAATGAACGCAAAAACTTTGATGTGTAAATGGCTGAGAAAGTTAAAAAAGTTTGAAAGCACAATCTTAAAAGGAATGGTCCAGCTTGATTTGAAAAACACCCCATTATGTCTGTGACTTTTCCCTACCCCATCATAACATCTTTGAAGAAATATTAGTCATCCCATTGAAATTCTAGGTACCATTTTGCATACCTAACATTAACATTAACATTAACTAGACTATAACCCGCGCAATGCGCGGCTCTTTTTCATTATTTTTCTATAAATATGTTCCTAACAAAGCAACTAAACTAAGAAGAAGGAAGAAATAATAACAATAATGAAAAGGAAAAAAATTTTAGAAAAAAAAAGAGTGTAAAATAGAAAATGTAAATAATTTTTCTTTGCGCTTAAAAATAGAAATGATCATTTTTATTATATCTCATCAAATGTATTATACTGATTTTTATTATATTTCATCAACTGGGGATATTGAACATAAAGTCAATTGGGGGTTTATATCCCGGGGTTGTATTGACATAGCAAAAAATAAGAAAAAACTCACTTCATATCGTTTATGAATTTCAATCACTTTGGTGAACCTCAATTGTTTCATATAGGGATTCTAAATATTAAGAGGTTTCACTTACAACACTTTGATAGTACAAATAAATAATACAATTTGTCACATATTTATCCCATCTTTACCTTTTTTGACTTTCTTTTGTTTCTCTTTTCATCTTTTTTTGGACAATTTATCACTTATTAATAATCACATAAACAATATTTGTGACCTTAGAAGTCCATCACATAACAAATTGGTTCAGAGTAAATGTCACTTAAATTAACCGTATCTTAGGAAATTAAACATAAAAAAAAAAATGTTAAGATGTTATTCCCCGCCTTAAATAAAAAGGATTAAAGTCTCAAATGTTTTATTACATCTGTTACCCAAATATCAACCTAAGAGGGGGGGTGATTTAGGTTGAGGCAAACTTTTTCGATTTAAATGCGGAATTAAAAACTATCTTTCAAATTAGCAAATGTTGATTTAGCAAATGTTAAGAACACAATTCAATTGCAATATAGATATGATATGAAAATCAAGCACAAGTATATATATAAGCAATTAAATATGTAAGAGATAGAGAGAGAGAAAATCAAACACGATGATTGTTATCGAGGTTCGGCTTCCCGTGCCTACGTCCCCGCCTCAAGAACACTTCTTGAGGATTCCCAAATCCACTATTTGACAATCTTCTTTCGGGTGAAGATCAAAACCGTTACAAATCTTCCTTACACAGTGAAGAGTAACCACCGAGTGAAAAATCCTTTTCACTCCTTAGGATTTATACCAAAACCCTAACAAAATACTCACATGGTTTCAACAAAGTATTTGTTGTACAAGATAAGGCTCTCTCAAAGAGTAATTGTACACAATATGCTCACTCTAATAGTATATCAAGGATTTGATCAATATGGCTCAAAAAGTGTTTAGAGAAATTTTCAATCAAGGATTTTGAATGATATGAAAATATAAGCTTGAGAAGGATGGATTGATGTATAAGATGTTTATCTTTTCTATCTTTGATTTCTCTTGTATGCTTGATGTTTAGAAATGAAGAAAGGGTAGTATGAAAGGGTAGTATTTATAGCCATCATGTTGTCTTGCATTCTTCTTGATTTTCAATCAATCAATTTGCTTTTCTTTGAAAACTTTTCTTCTTAAGATTTTTCAACCATAATTGATATGGTTGTCTTGCATGTGAATTTCAATCAATTAAGTTTGTCTTTGAAGACTTTAAGAGATTTTTCAATTGATATTGTTGTCTTATATTTGAATTTCAACCAATCAAGTTGTCTTTGAAGACTTTAAGAGATTTTTCAATTGATATGGTTGTCTTATATTTGAATTTCAACTAATCAAATTTGTCTTTGAAGACTTTAAGAGATTTTTCAATTGATATGGTTGTCTTATATTTGAATTTCAACCAATCAAGTTTGTCTTTGAAGACTTTAAGAGATTTTTCAATTGATATGGTTGTCTTATATTTGAATTTCAACCAATCAAGTTTGTCTTTGAAGAACTTTAAGAGATTTTTCAATTGATATGGTTGTCTTATATTTGAATTTCAACCAATCAAGTTTGTCTTTGAAAACTTTAAGAGATTTTTCAATTGATATGGTTGTCTTATATTTGAATTTCAACCAATCAAGTTGTCTTTGAAAACTTTAAGAGATTTTTCAATTGATATGGTTGTCTTATATTTGAATTTCAACCAATCAAGTTGTCTTTGAAAACTTTAAGAGATTTTTCAATTGATATGGTTGTCTTATATTTGAATTTCAACCAATCAAGTTTGTCTTTGAAAACTTTAAGAGATTTTTCAATTGAAGTTGGTTTTAAAGTTGAGCCTTAAAGATCAAATCTTAATAAACTTTACAAAACCTAACTCTTACTTCTCATATGTCTCGGATCATTGTCTTTGAGCTTGATTTCTTTGTCTTGAGTCTTGATGACTTTGATCTTCAATGAATTTGCAACTTATCAACTTTGCATTTGCTTGATATTTGAATTGGCCATCTTGGTCCAATTAAATCAATAGTCAAAATTAAGCTTTAAAACATAAATCATTAGTTCATATGAAAATATCATTAATGAACAACTTAAAATCATGGTTATCATCAAAACTACATGAATGTCCTTGGATTAATTAGCCAATTAATAATTATTGAAACCTTGAGGCTAACAATCTCCCCCTTTTTTGATGATGACACATATGATATGATATTTTTATACGATTTATGATTTTGAAGCTTTTCTTGAAAAGCTCCCCCTAAAATAATGCATATCTTTATATTAGAGATTTTTAAATCTCCCCCTATCTTTATGCATAGATCAATTTGTCATTTAAGTATTATCAAGCAATCAATATATATGCGTATTTTTGCCAATTATTGCAAGATATGATAATTCACCAATAGATATGATAATTCATTAATAGATAAAAAAAAATGTCATATCTTTCTCCCCCTTGGCATCATCAAAAATAAATATTATATTCAATATCTCCAAACATCATTCAACATTTTAAACAACCAAAAAAAATTTATTTCTCCTTTGATTTAGTTCAAACATAGAACAACTAACTAATATAACATATTTCTCCTATTTGGTACAAAGAAATAAAACAAATACATTCATATTTGTAAGATTCTTCATCCTAGTGGTTTGGTTGGATTGGGGGTTCGGTTGAATATTGCCCTTGCCATATGCCTAAGAATGCTGATGATTTAAGCAATCTGGAAAGGACATGGGATGAAGCCCATATATTATGTACTCTCTCTCTTCTGTCATACAAAGCTTCAGGTGTATCAACAGTTGTATGAACGGGATGATTCGGATGAGGAAGATATATTTGGAGTGTATGCTAAAGATCTTCCCATCAACCTGGTGTATGAGAGAGGTACTTCAACCGAGAAGCATGATCAATAATAATCTTGCTTCGTGGAAACTTGATCAATAATAATTTTGCTTCTATCTGAGAAGATCAAGTATTTGATTTTATGAATCTCTAAATGATGCTGCATCCTCTTAGAGTGTTATCTAAAGAATGAGAGAAAATATTATCTGAGAGGTGTGAGTATGTAGTGGAGAGGTGAAGCGAATTTATAGGACAGACGCGCTGTTTGAAAGAATGGTTCAGATTTTGCTACGTGTCATAAGTGTGAATGAATGGTTCAGATTTTGCTATGTGTCATAAGTGTGAATGAATGGTTCAGATTTTGCTACGTGTCGTAAGTGTGAATGAAGGGTTCAGATTTTGCTATGTGTCAGACTTATCCAATTACGCACGCCATAGACACCGATAAATCAGGAAGTTTGAAAAAAAAATTTCTGCTTTTTCAGAAAACAGATCTTGTCGACGCATCGAGTTCTGAGTCAGTGATATTTCCGTATACGTTAAATCTCGAGATTTGAACGTTGAATTTTGAAGAAAAATCTCGGGAGTCGGGTGATAGGTACAGGCTGTTGTTCAAAAATCTGAGGTTTATTTAACACACACTAATTTTCGATGAACTTCATCATTTTCAAACTCTTAGCTTAATCTCTTATTAGATTTTCTAGAATGGCTTCCTCTTCTTCTCAAAACAAACCAGAAACAATTAATCTAAATGATACGCCTAGTGTGATGCCAGAAGTCTGGCGTCCTTACTTCCTTTCAATTAATGGCCCTGTATCAGTAACTGATTCAGTGATATTGAATGGTGAGACTGCCACCGCAGTAGCTGCCGGTCTTTGTACTCCGGAGGATGCAAAGGTTTTAGCTGGGAGGACTGACCCACAAATAATAAATGAATCATTGGCACTCACGATTCAGTGTACTGCCACTGTTTCTAACATGGGACGTCGTCTTCATGTTAGGAATATGGAAGTGAAAGCGCTGCGTTCTCAAGTCACCATTTTACAAAGGTTGCTGAAGGAGAGTAAGAAGAAAGTAGGGGAGGTCAAGGAGGAGAACAAAAGGCTGAAGGCGCTCGTGGATTCTTATGCCGATGATTTGGTAATCCGGTCCACAGAGCAGAGCAAGACCACTAATAAGCTGCAGAAGCAGTACGAGAAGCTACTAGCTGAGGTGAAGGAATTGACTTCTCGCTCTATCCCCAAATAAATGTAGTGGGAAGTGTAGTGGTTTTTCCTTTTGTGGTGACTTCTCCTTTATGGCTTTCTTTTTAATAAACTCAAGTTTGTTTAAATGATGAGTTTTATTTCTTATTTTATGCATGAACATATACGCAAATATACATAGAACTGGGCATATAATTTAATGTTCAAACAATATAACTAGGAAGATATAAAATGAACAATTTTATGAACATGATATGCATAAAATCATTTTATATTCAATTCTTAAGGTATATATAGATTTAACATAAGTTTAAACTCATTTGATATCAACGTATCTAGCCATACCTATTTCACGTCGAATTGTGCAAAATCGTTCTTCAATGAGAGGTTTCGTGAGAATATCCGCCCATTGACTATCGGTGCTCACAAATTCAAGTTCAATGTCCCCTTTTTGCACATGATCTCTTATAAAATGGTATCTAATTTCAATGTGCTTTGTGCGAGAGTGTTGGATAGGATTTTTACTTAAACTTATGGCACTTGTGTTATCACACCTTATGGGAATATGATCAAAAAGAATTTTAAAATCCTCTAGTTGTTGTTTTATGTAGAGAGATTGAGCACAACAACTACCGGCCGCTACATATTCGGCTTCCGCCGTTGATAAGGCCACAGAATTTTGCTTTTTACTAAACCATGATACTAGTGAGTGTCCTAGAAAGTGACAAGTACCACTAGTGCTTTTGCGATCAATTTTGCAACCAGCAAAATCCGCATCCGTGTAGCTTATTAAGTCAAATGAATTTGACTTAGGGTACCATAATCCTAAATCAATGGTTCCAAGCAAATATCGAAATATTCGTTTGACTGCAATTAAGTGTGATTCTTTAGGACAGGATTGAAATCGAGGCGCAAAGACATACACTAAACATTATATCGGGTCTACTTGCGGTTAAATAAAGTAAACTACTTGCGGTTAAATAAAGTAAACTACCAATCATACCTCGATATAGCTTAACGTCCACCGGTTTACCTTTCTCATCTTTGTCAAGCTTTGTTGAAGGACTCATGGGAGTTCCATATGCTTTAGCATTTGTCAATCCAAATCTTTTTAGTAAGTCTATGACATATTTGGATTGATTTAAGAATATCCCATCTTCGGTTTGCTTTATTTGAAGTCCGAGAAAGAATTTTAGCTCACCCATCATACTCATTTCGAATTCATCCTGCATAGTCTTAGAGAATTCTTTGCACAAGTTTTCATTAGTAGAACCAAATATAATATCATCAACATAGATTTGCACAATAAGCATGTCTTTTCCATCAAACATTAGAAATAATGTTGTGTCAAGTTTTCCACGTGTAAAACCCTTTTCAATAAGGAAACCACTTAGTCGTTCATACCAAGCTCTTGGAGCTTGTTTTAAACCATATAAAGCTTTTGATAATTTAAAAACGTGGTTTGGAAATTCATGATTTTCAAATCCAGGAGGTTGTTCTACATAAACTTCTTCGGCAATAAAACCATTTAAAAAGGCACTTTTGACATCCATTTGAAATAATTTAAAATTTTTAAAACATGCAAAAGCAAGTAACATGCGTATAGCTTCTAATCTAGCAACTGGAGCATAAGTCTCTCCATAATCAATACCTTCCTCTTGATTATAACCTTGAGCGACTAACCTTGCTTTGTTCCTTACTATTATACCTTCTTCATCCTTTTTGTTTCGGAATACCCATTTTGTACCAATGACGGAGTGGTCCTTGGGTCTAGGTGCAAGAGTCCATACCTTGTTTCTTTCAAATTGGTTTAGCTCTTCTTGCATGGCCAAGATCCATGATTCATCTTCAATAGCTTCATTTATGTTCTTTGGTTCAATCTTGTGAGAGAAACGCCATGTTGTTGCAGATGTTCTTGAGCTTTGATCTTGTGCTTACTCCACGTTCAACTTCACCAATGATTAATTCTTTAGGATGACTATGGACTACGTTCCAACTTTTTGGTAATTCTTCATTTTTGGTTGGAGGAAGCGCTTTTTCTTCATCTTTTGGTTCATCTACTTGATCTTTGACTTTTTCACTTAAATCAACTTGATTAGATGAACTAGCTTTATTTTCAAGAGAAATTGGCTCATCATCACAATTATTTTTGATATGAAATGGATTAGTTTCATCAAAAACAACATGCATAGATTCATCAACAACCATAGTTCGTTTATTGAACACTCTATATGCTTTACTATTTGTAGAATAACCAAGGAATATACCTTCATCGGATTTAGCATCGAATTTACCAAGATTATCTCTATCATTCAATACAAAGCACTTACATCCAAAAACTTTGAAATATCCAATGTTAGGTTTTCGATTATTCCATAGTTCATAAGGAGTTTTATTTAAAGTGTTTCTAATGATGGTTCTATTTATAACATAGCAAGCGGTGTTAACAGCTTCAGCCCAAAAGTATTGAGGTAAATTATGTTCATTAAGCATAGTTCTAGACATTTCTTGAAGTGATCTATTTTTACGTTCTACTACTCCATTTTGTTGAGGAGTACGAGGTGCCGAGAAATTGTGTCCAAAACCATTTTGATCACAATATAGTTCAATATCTTGATTATCAAATTCTCTACCTCTATCACTTCTAACATTGTTAATTGTATAACCTTTTTCATTTTGAATTCTTCTACAATGTTTAACAAATGCTTTATGAGCTTCATTTTTATGAGCAAGAAATAATACCCATGTATAGCGAGAGTAATCATCAACAATTACAAATGCATACAATTTACCACTTAAGCTAGCGGTTCTAATAGGACCAAATAAATCCATATGCAAGAGTTCTAGAGGTCTTGAAGTAGAAATGAACTTTCTTTTTCTTAAAGGATGATTTAGTTTGTTTACCTAGTTGACATGCATCACATATTTTATCTTTAACAAATTTAGTAACCGGCAAGCCTTTTACTAAATCAAGTTTAGACAATTTTGAGAGTAATTCCATATTGGCATGTCCTAATCTTCTATGCCACAACCAACTATTTTCATTTATGGCAGCAAGGCAAATTGATTCTTTTGAAGTCATATTATCAAAATCAATAGTGTAGACATTTTCATTTCTAAATGCCACAAATAAAACTTGATTATCAATTTCATTTACTATAATGCACATGATTGATTTAAATATTACATTATAGCCTTTATCACACAATTGGCTAATACTTAGCAAGTTATGTTTCAAACCATCAACCAAGAGAACATCTTCAATAACAAGAGAATGTGTTTTACCAATATTACCTATACCGATGATCTTTCCTTTTGAGTTATCACCGAATTTGACATTTCCTCCATCTTTTAGAGTAAGAGAAGTGAACTTGTTTTTGTCACCTGTCATATGCCTTGAACATCCACTGTCAAGAAACCACTTCTTCTTGGTAGATTTGGATATCAAGCATACCTACAAAACAATTTTAAGTAACTTTCTTTGGTACCCAAATCTTCTTGGGTCCTCTTGGGTTAGTTGGTGGTGAGGTTCCTTTAATAATCCAAATCATATTTTTCATAGGGACATGTATGAATATTATGCCCTATTTTTCCACAATGTTTACATATGGGAGATTTCAAGAGGTTTTCATTAATGAAAAATTTTTGATAATGTTTTTCTTTTATTTTCGGGTTATATCCAATACCCGCTTTGTCAAAAACACATCTTTGACTACCCAACAAATTATCCAAATTTTTCTTTCCATTTGTAAAGTTAGTCAAAATTTTAGTTAAGTTTTCAACCTTGAGTTTTAGTTCTTTATTTTCATTAATCAAAAGATTTGAATTGTGAACAATTTGTGATGATGTTTCCACATCATTTGCTTTCATTTTCTCAATAAAATTTTGTGACTTAACTTCCAACTTAATTATTTCTTCTTCTAAAAACAGATTTTTATCATTCAAAGAATTAATTTGTTTTTCTAGAATTTCATTTTTGTTTTTCAAATCATTTAATTCGTTTGAAAGAGATGTGACTTTCTTTTTAAAAGCTTTATTTTTCAAAACATTTTTCTCAAATTCTTCAACCAATTCTTCAAAAGCATTTTGTAATTCATCATAGCTATAAGATTCATCATTCTAAAGAATTAAGTTTAGAAGTTACCTCATCTCCATGTGCCATTAAGCAAAGATCTTCGGTGGCGCTTTCATCGTCATTAAATGCTAGCGGACAAAAGCTCGCGTGCTCATCCTCACTTATGTTGGATTCATTTATGTATCCCAAAAGACAAAGATTTGCCACTTCATTGTCACTTGAGTTGTTATCCGAATCACTTTCATCGGAGTCATCCCAAGTTACCTTTAGAGCTTTCTTTTTGTACTTCATTTTCTCTTTGTTTACTTGAGGACACTCATTTTTGTAATGCCCCTGCTTCTTGCATTTGTAGCAGGTAGGAGTTTCAGTTTTGCTTGATTCTCCTTTATTTTCTCCTTTCTTAGGGAATCTTCTTCCAAACCCCTTTTTCTTCTTTAAGAACTTTTTGAAGTTTCTAGTCATCAGGGCAATTTCTTCTTCTTCATCTCTTTCCTCTTCACTATTGTCGTGGTCATGATGAGAGGATTTGAGGGCGAAGTTTTTCTTTGGTTTGACTTCTTCTTCCTCCACTTTACTATTCATTTCAAGCTCATACGTCATAAGTGATCCGAATAGTTCTTCTAAGGTCAACACCTTAAGATCTCTAGCTTCAGAAATTGCTGTCATCTTTGCTTCCCATCTCTTTGGTAATGACCTGAGAATTTTTCTCACATTTTCTTGGTTAGTATAAATTTTTCCAAGGGCCTTCAAGCTATTCACAATATTAGTAAACCTAGTAGACATTTCACTAATATTTTCATCTTTCTTCATAACAAACAATTCATATTCATGGACAAGCATGTTCATTTTAGATTCCTTAACTTGATTAGTTCCTTCATAAGTAACTTCAAGTTTGTCCCAAATTTCTTTAGCCGAGTCACAACCCGAGACTCTATTGTATTCAATTGGGTCAAGAGCACAATATAAAGTACTCATAGCTTTACAATTTAATTCAATGAGTCTTACATCAGCCTCATTCCATTCACTTTCTAATTTTGCTAAGGTTGCTCCTTCCACAGTTTTTGTGGGAATATGAGGACCATTTGCAATGATTCTTCCAAACATGATAGTCTTGACCCTTAATATACATGATCATTCTATTTTTCCAATAGCCATAATCACTACCAATGAATAAAGGTGGTCTATGAGTAGATTGACCTTCAAGCATTTGAGGTCTAGGTGTGTTTGCCATGATCTTAACTCTAAGATTGTTAAATCTATATGTAGAGCCTTGGCTCTGATACCAATTGTTACCCAAATATCAACCTAAGAGGGGGGGTGATTTAGGTTGAGGCAAACTTTTTCGATTTAAATGCGGAATTAAAAACTATCTTTCAAATTAGCAAATGTTGATTTAGCAAATGTTAAGAACACAATTCAATTGCAATATAGATATGATATGAAAATCAAGCACAAGTATATATATAAGCAATTAAATATGTAAGAGATAGAGAGAGAGAAAATCAAACACGATGATTGTTATCGAGGTTCGGCTTCCCGTGCCTACGTCCCCGCCTCAAGAACACTTCTTGAGGATTCCCAAATCCACTATTTGACAATCTTCTTTCGGGTGAAGATCAAAACCGTTACAAATCTTCCTTACACAGGTGAAGAGTAACCACCGAGTGAAAAATCCTTTTCACTCTTAGGATTTATACCAAGACCCACAAATTAGGATAACCACCCAGTTATACCAAAACCCTAACAAAATACTCACAGGTTTCAACAAAGTATTTGTTGTACAAGATAAGGCTCTCTCAAAGAGTAATTGTACACAATATGCTCACTCTAATAGTATATCAAGGATTTGATCAATATGGCTCAAAAAGTGTTTAGAGAAATTTTCAATCAAGGATTTTGAATGATATGAAAATATAAGCTTGAGAAGGATGGATTGATGTATAAGATGTTATCTTTTCTATCTTTGATTTCTCTTGTATGCTTGATGTTTAGAAATGAAGAAAGGGTAGTATTTATAGCCATCATGTTGTCTTGCATTCTTCTTGATTTTCAATCAATCAATTTGTTTTCTTTGAAAACTTTTCTTCTTAAGATTTTTCAACCATAATTGATATGGTTGTCTTGCATGTGAATTTCAATCAATTAAGTTTGTCTTTGAAGACTTTAAGAGATTTTTCAATTGATATTGTTGTCTTATATTTGAATTTCAACCAATCAAGTTGTCTTTGAAGACTTTAAGAGATTTTTCAATTGATATGGTTGTCTTATATTTGAATTTCAACCAATCAAATTTGTCTTTGAAGACTTTAAGAGATTTTTCAATTGATATGGTTGTCTTATATTTGAATTTCAACCAATCAAGTTTGTCTTTGAAAACTTTAAGAGATTTTTCAATTGATATGGTTGTCTTATATTTGAATTTCAACCAATCAAGTTTGTCTTTGAAAACTTTAAGAGATTTTTCAATTGATATGGTTGTCTTATATTTGAATTTCAACCAATCAAGTTTGTCTTTGAAAACTTTAAGAGATTTTTCAATTGATATGGTTGTCTTATATTTGAATTTCAACCAATCAAGTTGTCTTTGAAAACTTTAAGAGATTTTTCAATTGATATGGTTGTCTTATATTTGAATTTCAACCAATCAAGTTTGTCTTTGAAAACTTTAAGAGATTTTTCAATTGAAGTTGGTTTTAAAGTTGAGCCTTAAAGATCAAATCTTAATAAACTTTACAAAACCTAACTCTTACTTCTCATATGTCTCGGATCATTGTCTTTGAGCTTGATTTCTTTGTCTTGAGTCTTGATGACTTTGATCTTCAATGAATTTGCAACTTATCAACTTTGCATTTGCTTGATATTTGAATTGGCCATCTTGGTCCAATTAAATCAATAGTCAAAATTAAGCTTTAAAACATAAATCATTAGTTCATATGAAAATATCATTAATGAACAACTTAAAATCATGGTTATCATCAAAACTACATGAATGTCCTTGGATTAATTAGCCAATTAATAATTATTGAAACCTTGAGGCTAACAAATAAACAATCAAAATTTAACAGAGTCTAAAATTAAAGTGATTCCTTTAAGAATAAGAACAGTAAAAAAATAAACTATTAATTAATTAAACAAAAAAGCTTAATACTCATACATTCATAATTAAATCTAAGTTATAAACTAAAGTAACTAAACAATGCTAAATCGAGATAACTACGTCTTAACTAAAGTAACAATAATGCAATCAAGGTAATTAAAGCGTTAAATACGGTAACATTCACGTAAACGATACATTCTTATGTATTCAAGACATCAATCGAAAGAATACTTACAAACATGTAAAGTGACTCAGCACACTCTCTTTCCTAAATAACCTTTTTTTAAGAAAACACTAGAAGCTACAAATGGAAGCTCTTTAAGGTTCTAAAGAATCAGTAACTTTTAATCTAACAAGTGATCTTCGGGTTTGTTTGGGGATGTGTCTGTGTGTTGAAATGTATTTGGGTTCACTATTTATAAGCCAACTCCAACGGTTACATTCCAAGCCTTGATTAAGCCTTAATCTTCTCTTCAAATCCCATGGAAATAGCCCATGTTACTTGCTAACTGCTTCGATCATGTGTCTTTCTGTTAGAGAATCTAGGAACGTGCATCGTGCATAACTCCATTTGCCAGATGTCATCTGTGTGGCTATGAAAATTATCAAACACGTGTCGCTCCTTGACTGGTTTGCGTGTTTCTTTATAATTGGCCCTTGCTCTAGCCACTACTTGGTCCATGTGTCACCATTTGATTGGCTTGTGCTCTATTCGCTACTTGATCCATGCGTTACTCTTTTATTAGTTTACGTGTCTCCTTCTATTTGGTCCACATATTAATCATTACTTAGTCCATGTGTCGCCATTTAATTGGCGCCCTTACCAGATCATATGTTAGATCATTATTTTGAATTTTGTACTAACAGATGGTTATTTGGTGACGCATAGAAACCTTATCAAGGATGAAAACTCTAAGTGTAGGGGTTTAAAACGCCTCACCTTCAACAGAAAAAATCTACTATGAATTGAAGTTTCTGTATACAACAGATAACCTATGACTTTATAGCTATTTGAAGTATAAAAACTTACTAATACAAACCCTTGTAACCTCAACATGAACTTTTCTAGTGTGATTTGCTATCCATGAACCTACGCAAGTCCGTGACTCAAAGACCCTCCTTGAAGCTTTTGATCAGTAACTTTAGATTGTTGATTTTCTTTTTTTGCAACGCCTTCAGTTTATCAAACTCTGAAGAACGTTGATTGGCTTGGTTATAAAACCCTAGTTGTATAGAATACAACCAAGACCTTAATTCTCTCTTAGAGTATGTTTTCTTTAATGTACGATGCTCTAGTGTTTGTCCAAAATCATAGCTTTTATATATATATATGGACCACTAAAGAATAAAATCCTAAGCCTTTTAGACCGTGGGCTTTTAAAACTGGTTTCATAAGTCCCAACGCTTAACAGATCAAACTACATGTCAAGCTGACAACAACTTTGCGATATGTTGAGATACATATTTCGACCAACCAAAAACTTTGCGGCATGTCAAGATACGTTTTGAGGTGCATATCGACTAGAGAGAGTTGAGTTTCGTCTTCACTCTTCAACATAACTTCTTCTTAACCCAACAGCTTACAAGTCTTGACAAGATTGACAATACACATGATGAAAGCAACATGCTTCATTTCGAGCTAACACTATACATTACACCAACCTAGTTCTCCACAAGATGAACTTAGGCTTTAATTCACCTGAACGTAACAGCAACTTCACCTTACTCTTTTCTTCTTACCAGTCTCGCACGTGTTCTTCAATAATAATAGCTTCATTTGATTATGTCCACATTTAACCACCCATTTGTTTTGGTTGCTTTCTTGGATTTGATTCTGTAAAGGAATTAAAGTGCAAAAGTAGCCACAATACACTTCCAACTTTTAGAGGGCTAATCCATTTTCGAATTGTCATGTGTCAATAAGGGAATGCAAGGCTTGTAAACAAGTCGAGCCGAATTAAGTATTAAATGTTTAGGATTGTTCATTTATTTCGAACACGAGCCGAGTTCTAGCTTATCAACGAATAAAATTAGATGTTCTTATTTAACAAGCTCGAGTTGTTTGCGAGCTACTTGATTAACTTATTTTTTTGCCTTATATAGCAAACATAATGACTTGTATCTCGTCCACAAATCTATGCTGATAGCTAACAAAGAAATTATAGTTTACATTATATTATTTGAGTTACTTAGATATAGTGTTTTTTGTTTAAGAATTAAATCACCAACTCTGTATTATAAAAAATTATATATATATAATTTATACTACAAAATTGACTATTTATATCATTAATAAATTACAGATACTAATTTGATATCTTAGAAACTTATTTATAAACTTACACAATCCAATATCAAGTATATAAGTATAATTTTTATATATGTATACATATAAACATAAGATATAATATATATTTGAATCGAGTCTCATTATTCACGAGCTTGTTCATGAATAAATTATTATATGTGAGTTTGACTTGTTTACTCATTTAGCCTAAACAGCTTGGGCTTGGGCTTGGGCTTGAGCTTGACTCTTTTATTAAATGAACAAACATAAAAAGTTTCTTGAGTAAAATCAGAGCTGTCCATAAACGACTTAATTCATTTATAAGAACCAACACATATTTTGCATTCGATTCGTTGTTCTAATACTCTATGGTCACCCAATTGAAATCTTAGGATTTTCGTATGGTTGATTTTCTATCCTTCATGGTAAAAAAAAAAAAGTTATTTGTGCTTTTCATTAATCGAGGATTTGAGTCATATATATTGCATTGCTTTCTTCATTTGGTCAAAATTAAACTATTTTTCTCTCAAATAAAGAAAGAGAATTTTTTTTTTTCCAAAGCTGAGTATCATATAAATGTTGAAATGCATGCACTTGCGAAGCCCCAGGGGCAGGGGCCATCACTTTTCAATTCAAAAAGGTTATTTCTTCTGACTTATATGTTGGACTCCTTAAGTTTGACCAATATCAAGTAATAACTAGAATCTTTTATATTGCTACTACATGTTTATTAACCCATAATTGTTTCGAAACTTTTGATTCCAAAGAAGTTGAGTGGCTTTCAAACAAAAACAATTATAGTAAACTAATTGTACGTTACACCCAACCAGCTTGATTTTTTTTTTCCTACATATTAATATATTATACATATACAACTGCTAGGTCAGAAGAAAGATTAATAAAATGCACATCATATCTGTATTTTAGACTTCTTATTAGTGCCTTGTACTCCAAGCCAAAGGTTGAAAAATGTGAGAAATTGAATACGAGCTTCGTGGTTTGGTTATGGGTGACAACCACGAACATGATGTACGGAGTTTACCTAATATTTGCATTGAACACGAATGAAGTACATGTTCTAGGCATTGGACACTCACACAAGTAAAGTACTTGCATTAAGCATTGAACATTGACCCAAAAAACTATCTATTATTTTAATGCTATTTTTATATACCTATTTTTATAATGCTAGCATGGCATGTTAGATCACATACATATTGATTTCATAAAATTATAACATACTACTATACTAGACACAATGCTCTCTAGTTTCTATCGATTTACTATTTATTTAAACATTAAAGTTTTATATGTTTTCATATATTTCGATTATGTGAGACTAATATATGACATAATATGTTATGTTAACATTATATAGACGTGTACGAAAAGTGTTTGACACAAACAGGTGTGAACATTTGAATAATGATGTTAAGACAAATTAAATAAGAATAAATTGAGGTGCTTTTAACTTCAAGTACAAATTAAAACAATGATAGTTTATTGACTAAATCATATTCCAACATATAATTTAGGAAATGAAATTATACTTTAGTGTAAAAAAGGGAAAAAAGAGGACTCCTTCAATCACATGAGACAAGTAATTTGGGCTCCATGACTTGTTTAAGAAGATAAAAATGGACAATTTAAATTAACACAAGGCCTCTAACAATAGTTTCTACCAAGAAAGATGAGTGCCACCTGAGTGTGATGTGACAAAGGCAATTTATATAAATATATTCAAGATGATCACAACTCTTTGATACGTTCATACCTAATCTTTTTCCAACTGGTCATAATAATAGGCTTAAACCTTTTTTTAAGTGAAAACTAACATAATCAATAGCATAATTAATAGGCTAAAGTTGGTTATGAGCAACTGAAACCCTTCAATCTTTTATCAAAAAAAAACTGAAACCCTTCAATCATACAATGAAAATCATTGAGAATTGACCATAAAAAAAGATGTACCCCAATCAATGATTTGGTCTCATGTCTTTTCATGATTGATCCTTAACCATTCAAACACACTTTAATGACCGGAGAGAATCCTTAAAACTTTTTTTTTTTTTTTTTTCTTCCCTCAAATTCACCCGTTAAAATAATCTCTCTTTATTTATTTTTTTCTTTCAAAATTTTGCTTTAATTAATTATTGTTTTTTGTATAATTTTTTTCTTTTTAAAAATTATTAAAAATATTTTAACTTATAACATCTATCTTCATATGTTATCAAAAAAAAAAAAAAAAATTCTATCTTCATATGTTTATTTTTGTTGTGAACAAAATTCGTTCATAAAGATTACTATTTGAACTATCTCTTTCAGCCATTGCTATCTAAACTTTGAAATTCATGACTTTCATTAATGGGATTATGTTCACCAAACCACCATTAATATATATTAAATATGCCACTTTAAACCCCCACATATTTGTTATTGTCCAAAAGAAACCCACCCCTACTATGTTTGTTATGCCTTAACGATAGAACCAAAATACAAAAAATAATAATAATACTAAACAACAACATGATTTCTAGTTGATCTGAGAGAGACAAACATGATAGCCACCTTTTTTCTTCTTCTGTTTTCCTGGATATCTTCATTGAAATGTGTGAGAGAAAAAACTTGACATTAGGGTGGTAGCATATATTGTAACAAAATTTTTTGCAAGGAAGCTTTCCATGACAAAAGAGATATAAACCCTACCTATGCTCGAAGAACAAATAAAGTAGGGGGTGAGGTTTTTATATGGTACAGTAATTAAAACGTGAGATTAACAAATGTACATTTAAAAGTATCTGGTTTATTTAAGGTCAAATTATAAAAACACTCGCTATGGTTTGGGTCAGTTTGCACTAATCCTTATACTCTTAATTTTGTGTTAATGACCCCGAGTTATTTGCAATGAAAAAATTGACAATTTTGTGTTACTTTTTGTCAATTGTAATTGATGGGAACTGGTCACACGCACTACAGTAATTTAATTTATTGACAAATGGTTTTTTATAATAAAATGGTTATGTGCAGTGCAAGTGACCAGTTTTCATGAGTTATAATTAATAATAATAAAAAATATATACACAAAATAATCAATTTTCACATTATAAATAACTCATGGTCAATAACATAAAATTAAAAATATAGGGGCTCAAACCCCAATGGATGCTTTTGTAGTTTAAGTCTAAATTTAAGGGGGTCAAAAGTAGACTTTAGTTTATTTTCAAAGTCAACTTTATTTCTATCCCTATTTTAAGTTTTTGCTATAATAGTTTCAGTGAAAAAATAAATAAAAAAATTGTGTAGTACTTTTAACAAGAAAACAATCCGCTTATCTTATTTTACAGCACTTTCGTAAAAAAAAAAAAAAATCACACATTAAAAAAATTTAAAATAAGTTGATTCCAAACTTGATTAAAATGGTATTATATACTTTTCAAGAGGCGTCACAGGTAAGGAGCTGGTGGTACCAAATATCAAATGGGTACCAAAAAGTATTATATACTTTTTTTTTTTTGAAAAAAAAAAAAAAAAAAAAAAAAAGTTATCAATTTTGACTATTACTCTGGAGGGCATAATGGTATTTTTGTTAACAAAAGGAGGTTCTGTGAGCTTCTTTAGCGGGCGGCGCTGCAAAACGAAGGATTGTGATTGGTTCAATGACGATCAAATTGCACATAATTACCGCACGTGTTCCCATGCCACTGCAATAGCCCCCCAAGTTGGTCAAAATCACAGAACTACCATTCTTTAATCAGAAAAATTGTTACCTCGTAGTGGTTATATTGTGAATTTGAAGAGTCAAAAGGCTTGTTTTTTGAAGAGATCAGTCTGTACCAGATCCATTTGCAGTGATTTTTTATTTATTTTTTAAATGAGAAAATAAAAGTAGGAGTTTGAAAAATATAAAAAGGGTCCCTGGAGGATTCTTGAATGTGAAAAATCAGTGGTAATTTCATTGAAATTGTAGTTTGGCCCCTTTCCTTACCTACCCCAAAGAAGTTGACTAGACAAGCCTTTGAATGACTTGGCCATTTTTGTTTTAAATTTAATTTAATGTAAAAAAGACAAACTTTGAATAATTGACATGGTAGGGAGGTAGAAATGAAACTCTACTATACGGGTGAGAGCTCTACTATACAAGTGAGAGAAAAAGAGAGAATGGACTATAGATTTTTTAGACTTTGTTTGGTAGGAATAGTGAAGAAAGTTTGAAGAAGGAAAATATACCCGCCTTGACAACAACATGAGGTTAGTTCGGTTCAAGGCTTTGATTATTTTCTACAATCTAAAATTATTGGTGTTCCAAATGGGAATGAGATGGACACAGTTTAACTATAACCTACTATGTGAAACTCATAAGATCATTTATATATATTTTTAATGATTTTGTGACTTGTTAAATAATATATATGGATGATCTTACGAGTTGTCACATAATAGATTGTAACAAAATCAGGAGTGGAGGCAAAAAATTTTTAGGATGGGCTAATTGCAAAAGAAAAAATCTTAACTGGGCTAATTACTTAATTTAAGGTAATTTTTTTTAATAAAAAAAAAAAATATAGGAAAAAAAAAATAAAAAAATAAAAAAAAAACCTTGACTGGGCTATAGCCCAACCAAGGCTAAAGGTGGCTACGCCACTGATCAAAATGATTGGTCCTATTAGATTATATTATGATTCAATTCACATGAAGAAATTATCACCGTTTTGATTTTTCAAGCATTGACTCTAGGCTCTCAGCAGATAAATGAGTTATTAGTTAAGAAGTTACTAAAAAATATATATAAAATTAACAAGTTTAGAAGATATTGAAATCAAGAATCTTCATATTGTGTGTGTGTGATTTGTCCTCCCATGCAAAATTCCTAGCTTCGTCTTTAACCATGGATGATCGCCTCCACCCTTTTTACTTATATGAAAAAGATGAGGTATGTTTTCTATTATAAGATTTTGGTGAAAAAGATAAAAAGAATAGATGCATTGAAAATAGAAATAGAATTATGTTTTTCTCTTACTATTTGACCTCTCAAATAATTAGACATGATTTCAAATATTTTTATCATTTTTAGTGAATATAAAAGGGTATTGGGCAACCAATTCGTGCAAGACCTTGCTTGGGCGCTCTCTCAAGTGGTTCCCAATTTGTGTCCCTGAAGATTTGATCTTAGAACATTATTCCAACTTAACTACGTGAAAGTAAACCTTTGCTATTGGATCACTCCCTTAGTAATAAATAATTAAAGTTATACTTTTCCAAAAGAAAATAAAAAAAATAAAGTTATACCAATTATTTATCAAACTCATTGTATATTAATATTATATTTTTCTTTTGAGGATAACAACTTTGTATTTCAACTAACATTGATTAGTCTCCTTTATAAGTAGAATCAAAATTTAAATCCTCTTTACCCTAACTATCAAACTATTAAAAAAAAATGTATCTTTTGAGACAATGGGTTTAGGCTGAAAGAGAGGGATTTGAAATGAGCCACCTTTACTCCGTAAATCTGTTCAATATAATCATCATATCATCCACGATATATTATATTTGCGAGTGTTTGTTAGTTTAATTATTATAGTTCTTATTGTTACATCAAAAACTTAATTAAATTTGCCTTACACAAAGGATATAATAAATTAATAGAAAGAAGTACCATCTATTGCATGGCTCATAATTCATGCATAGGTCCATGAAAAAGAAAAAGAAAAACAAAATCATATATAGGTGTATCCTTGTATTTTCAATATTAGGGTCATAATGTTTCCAAAAACTAAAAAGTAAAAACAATTACAATCACATTCATAACACACTAGAAGAGATCATTGTGACGTAAAGCCTGTAGAAGGAGACCAGTCAGAGAAGTGAAATAGGGTCACTCAATGAAACATTATTACAACAATAACAAGGAAGCTCCAACAAATTTTGCAACATTATTTTATTAAAAAAATAGGATAAAATACACTGTTGGTCCCTAACGTTTACTCAATTGCGCGTTTGGTCCAATGTTTAAAATGGGCAGAAATTGTAATTCATACATAATAAAAATTATGATGTGGACGAGTAAGACAACTAGGATATGACATACGGGTATAAATAATTTCACATCTTCTTTATGCCCTGTCAATACACTTCTCCTTCCATATAGGTTTGGAGTCTTACACAGTTGGAGATGACCCAAAAGAATTTTGAATTTAATTAGTTATTTTATACAGTATTGAGGAGGGGAAACTAGGGATTATTAGGGAAAATTACTATAAAATATTTGAAAATGAAAATAATCACAAACAAAAAGGCACAGTCAATGTTTAGATACCAAATTAGTGAGAATAATTTTCCTATACTAAACAAATCGTCGCAAAAACAGAATTTGGGAAGAATTACACTGTGATTCTACTTGTATTTTTGAAGAAGACCTTGACTCTCCTCTAATATTACTCTTCAGAACCATGCCCCTATTTGATTCTACTGAACAAATCACAATGAACCTAGATGATAAATTACTGAAAAATCATACTTTTGAGCATTTCAATACCATCTTGGCATTCCATCTTCATCCTTATGCTTGAACAATTAAGTGCTTTTTGTTAGCAGCTAACCTAGTCTTTCACAAACCTATATAGAAAAAAGAGTGATGCCACTTTCACAAATCCTAGTTAATTACAATCTACTTTTTTTTTTTTCTAAAATATGTTAATTACAATCTTCTATATACTTCAATTAATTTTCTAAAAATTAATGAAACTTGTGGTAGTTTACGTGTATCACAATTTAAGATTGGAAAGTTCTGAATCATATATGTAATGAAAATGATGTTACACCAAAGTATCAGACAGAAAACAAAGCTACATACATTTTGCAAAGCAGTAAAAGAAAAAGATAGAATTGATTGAAAAAAAAAGAAAAAAAAAAACAAGGTGAGTAGAAAAGTATATAAAAAACGGGTGGCTTTGAAAAATGGGAAAAAGTAGCCAGAGGAAAAGGACGGATCGCAGTAGATTGGAATGGTCTGAACGTCACGCTTCTTCTAAGTTCCAACCTCTCTCTCTCTCAAAAAAGAATACTAATAAAAAAAAAGCTCAAAATTCAAGGTGGGTCTGTTTGAAATATGAGAGAGAAAAAAGAATTTTGTAGTATAAAAATACTGTATTCTTAAGTATACGATCAAAAAAGTCAAAGTTAACTTTGGAGTATTTATCTGCAGAAAAGGCTCACTGGTTAGGGTTTTCAGCTATCTCTGGGGGCTTCTCTCTCATTTTCAGCTTCTGGGTATTGCTTAAAAAGTGATAAATCAGTGTTTGCAGTACTGGGTTTTTTGGCTTTTGTGTTGGGTTAGTGTTTTTTCTGCTTCAAGTTTTGGTTTTTCTTTGTAGTTTTTGGTGGGTTTTGGTGAATTTGGTGCTCGAAGGGCTTGTTAAGGTTTGGAGGGTCTTTTATTTGTACTTTTTAGTTTGTGGGTGTACGGAAAACTATGTTTTATTGGTGAATTTTATGGTTTACAAGCTTGTTCTTTTGTTTGGTTAGTATTTTGGATTTGGGTTTGTGTTTGTGTTTTAGATTGTATCTGTTTGGTAAAAATTGAATCTTTGCTGTTATGGTATGGAATAGGAGGTGAAGAAGTGGTGGTTTGACTTAGCTTGAGAAGCTTCCTTTAGTCTGTGATTTTGGAGTTCTTGGTTGCTTTGGTTTTGTGAAGGGATTTTAAGATTTTTGGGTTTTGTTCTGAGGGGGATAAGGTGGTGGTTTTGATGATGATGGTGATGGTGCTTCATGGGTAGTAGAACAGTGAAGATTGGTGCAGAAGATGCTAATAAAGTTGTGACCGGGATGCCGAGCTTCGTTCCTGCTATACCTACTTCTAATTCCCTGTAAATTTCCATCTATTACTCTCTATTAGTACACCTCTGATTTGAATTTTACTGTTAAATTTCTTTGGCTGTAAAGTTTCATTGGTTTCTAATGCCTCATCTTAGTTCTTTTTATTTAATTACTTTTTAAATAAGTTTCTGGGGTGGTTTACCAGTTTTGTTATAATACTTGTGATGAAATGGATGTGATATTTTAATGTGACTTCGGTTGATTCATTAGAGAAATTTTTGTATGCTGCTGAGATTTGAAACTTATGTTGTTGAGAAAGTATAGGAGAAGAAAAAGAAATTTAGATTTTTGATTGTTATTAAATGGGATATGAGGTGACAATCCTCCATTTATTGAATGCCATTCTGCTATTTGGTTTTGTTGTGATGAGTTCACCATCCTCTGAATGAGAAATAGGATAAAATATAAGATTCTGAAGTTTTTCTTTTTTGGTAATTCCTGCAACTTTCTTGGTAAACACGTGTAATTTTACTGTTCTTATTATGTCTAATGATGCATTTAGAGACTTGTCCGAAGAAAAAAAAAAGATGATGCACCTAGACTCAATGATTATTTTTAATGGTGTAGGAACATTTGATTTCAAATTAATCAGAACAATAATGTGGGGGGAAGGGGGGCATCAATGGTTGTGTAATTATATGTGAACAGGAAAAAAAAGAGAGGAAAACAACTGCTATCTTTGACTATTCCCTGGCCGGCAAATATAAGTATCTCAATCAACTATCCCAGATTATTAGAGCATCCTAGTGATCAGGTGTCATCTCACTATTTGTGTAGTTGCATGTTTTCCTTTCCAGATTAGTTCTTTTTCACAATGCATCTTTTCAAATTAGTATGCTTTTAAAAGTTAGAAGTTCATTTTCTTAATTGAGCATAATGGCATGATGAAAATGTGCCCAAATTTTTGGTTGATAAGGCTTGGTGTATTAAGATGGATGAATTTGGTCATAAGTAATCATTCAATTCTATTTGTCAAAACTGTGGTGACTTTATCGGACTGAAAATTGTGTTTGAAAGTTCAATTACGATTTGAACATATATAGCCTTTTTATGGATGCATATTTCTGTGAATGGATTGTGGTATTATTATCATACTTTTAGCTTTTAGTACCTGGCTAGGGAATACAGATTCAAATACTTTTAAGGATTCTATTTTTTTTCCTCTGTTTATTATGGGTGGTTCTAATGATCTTGTGGCTTTCAGTGGCACAGAAGGAAACACCATTGGTTCTTCTCGAATTTCAGACTTTGGAGCATTTGAGCAATCACTTGGATTTCGTATAGAGGATGCTGTGGAACTAAGTAGAAGTATGTAGCCAAAACTTAGTCTTTGACAGAATTAGACTAATCTTGTTGTGGCTCTTTCAATTATCACATACACAATGTTCCTTTTATTTTCATAGTTTTTATTTTTTTCTTTAACTCGTTTAAGTGCATAACTAGTATTTGCAGCTAAAGTCTTGAGTAGAAAGTACTGTTTCCGATCTCTCATTTCTTTGCTATGTAGCATGAGACACTCAAGTATTGTCATAAAATATCCATATTTTGTATTGTGAATAAGCTTATATATATAAATTTTCTGGTGGTTTTCCTCATTACTATGCACTTAACCTAGTATCCATTTACACAAATTCCTATGGCCTTGTATCCTGGTGTTGTAGGATGATTATTGTGGACCATATCCTTTGTAATTATCTTCACATATGCTCAGAAATATTGCTTTTATAAATCATTTTGACCCTCTGCATAAATTTTTCTTATGCATCTTTTCTTAAACAACCCCTTAAGTATGAGCTTGAAAAAGCATAATTTCACAAAGTATAGGAATTGCAATTGCAGAAAATATCATTCTGTTGTTTCTGAGTTGCTTGGATTGCAATTTTGTCATGCATCTAATAGTATGTATTATGAATTTTAAGGGTTGTTTGACCAACATAATAAGACACGCTGAGCAGAACAAGACCAACCCGAACGAATGAACTTCCTTAAGCACACACCATACCCACCCCTCCTCTCCATCAAACACCAACCTCCCCAGGCACTACCATATTGCTAACCACCACCTTTCTCCAAAGAGCATCCTCTTCAGCAGCAAATTGCCATAACCACTTGCCGAGTAAAGCTTGATTGAAATGTCTTTCTTGCTCTCTACGGTATTGCTCGAAATAAGAGGGCTATCGTGGCGGATATTTATGCTGGCATGGGGATTCTATGGTGTGGGATGTCTCTTTTGTTCGGCCTTTACAGGATTGGGAGCTACAGACTATGACCATTTTTATGGATTCCATTTATTCCGTTAAGATTAGGAGGACAGGTGAAGACAAGATTTGTTGGCGCCATACGAAAAGTGTGGTCTTTGAAGTTAAATCTTATTATGCCTTGTTCATTTCCTTGGAAGAGTAGCTTTAAGGTTAAAGTCCCCCGTAAGGTAGCTTTCTTATCTTGGACTGCTACTTTGGGGAAGATTCTCACAATAGACAACTTACATCATCGTTGGGTGTTGGTACTTGATTGTTGCTATATGTATAAGAGGGCAGGGGAGACGGTGGATCACTTACTTCTTCATGGTGATACTGCTAGCGAGTTCTGGTCTTTTGTGTTCTTCCTATTTGGGCTGTCTTGGGTTATGCCTTCTAGAGTTATAGATTTGTTGGCCTGTTGGAAAGGGAGTTCTGTCAGGAAGGTTTTGCGTGTTATTTGGAGAGCGGTTCCTTTGTGCCTTATGTGGATGCTTTGGCTGGAGAGGAATCGTAGGGCATTCGAAGATTCCGAAAAATCTTCACTAGAGCCAAAGATGATTTTCCTCTGGGTCCTTTGCGATTGGATGGATGCTTTATCAGGCCATTCGTTTCCTTCTATTCTAGATTTTGTTGATTCTTGTTTTCCTTGTCGATCTTTTTTTTTTTTTTTTTCACTGTTTCAGCATATAGCTTATATTCTGGGTTGCTTTTTTCTCTTTTTTAATAAAGATTATTATTCATAAAAAAAAAAAAAAAAATTTAAGGGCTTGTTTGTGAATTATACCATAACATGATTTATATAATTTCAGGAGGCCTATTTCTCTTATTGAATGTCACATGCTTCTTAACTCTCTTCTCTCCCTATTTAATAATTTCATTGGCTTTTAGGTCCACTATTTAATCAGATGAAGTCAAGTAGCCAGGCCCTAGGTACAGAAGTTCAATTTGCCACTTTAAATAAGGTAATACTTTCAATTTCCCTCACAGTTGCTTGCTTCAAGTTCAATAAAATTAATACTAAGCTGTTGCATTTCTTTTCTCCTTTCATCTGCATCGTGGAATTTAGTCATTTGCATCTTCAGATATAAATCTATCTGCTGCTATTGTGGGGTCTCAGGCGTTATCACTACCAAAAGAACCGCAACAGAATCTGGTTTCTACATCTGGTGGCCATCGTGAAAACTGGGGAGAGTCCACGATGGCAGAAGCAAGCCCCAGGACTGATACCTCAACGGATGACACAGATGACAAGAATCAAAGGGTGATGTCTCTTGCATTGTTTATTCATCTTATTCTGCTTTCTAGAGATTACATCTTCTATAAATACCTCTTAGTAATGCTTGTGTGTGGAAATTTAATGCTAAAAAGTAATGCACCCTTTCATTATTCCATATTATAATTCTGTAATGAGAACTATCTTTTCTTTTGGTGTTGCCATGTGAAAGTAATATTGCATGTAAGAACACTTTCTTTTTCATTGGAAAGCTTGGCTGCTCTTTAGCGGTGACTTAAGTTTTGTGCTTTCCTTGTCCTTGTGCAGCATGAAAGGGGTCAATTGACTGCTGTTGGTGCTTCTGATTCCAGTGACAAATCAAAAGAGAAATCAGGGGATCAAAAGGTAATATGATTTAAACAATATATATTCAGATAATGTCAGATCAATATGATTGCAATTGCATATTTACTTGTGTGTTTGAAACAAAATTTTTGCAGACATTACGCCGGCTTGCTCAAAATCGTGAAGCTGCCAGAAAGAGCCGATTAAGGAAAAAAGTAGGCCTTGTGTGTTATCAGTTCTTTTCTTCTCGAACATTGTTGTCATTGTTATGTTTCTGTGCTTTCAATTTATAATTGCTGCATATGCTGGAATGCAAGCTGCTCTATCTTATAATAGTTTGTGTTTAAGATGCAAAAAATGGTTGTTGCCTTTGCATTTTATTTAAATTCTTATCTTTTCTTCATATTTTAGGCATATGTGCAACAACTTGAGAGTAGCCGCCTAAAGCTAACTCAACTAGAGCAAGAACTCCAGCGAGCCCGTCAGCAGGTTTGACAATGTTATCCTCCATTATGTGAAGTACTACTTTTATCCTTTTTATTTCAATGTGAGGCCTATGGACATTGTCATTCTTATGTTTCTATTAATTTTTTAATCTTGTAGGGCATATTCATTTCAAGCTCAGGAGACCAATCCCATTCAATGAGTGGAAATGGTATTTAAACTTCTTTTTCCTTTGATTCTTTATGGATTGTGTGGGTGGATTTGGAAAATTGATCATAGAATCAATGTCTCTAATTACTTTAGAATTATTTTTCTTAGTATTTTGTGTTAAGGTCCTTAAAAATGTAATCACATGGTTGTAGCCTTAAATATGCCAGTTACTGAGTTTTATGATAAAATTAGCTTAAATTCTTAGTTGCATGTGCACAACAAGCAGTAGGGAAGCTCAACATACAATTTGATGTGGACACCTCAATTTGGTTGCTTATCTTAATCCATGAAGGGTTTTAACATGCCAAGGTGTTTAAGCTCATTTTGTTTGTAGCTCATTGAGGTTTCTTTACTAGACCATATGAGATGAACTCAAACCTGCATCACAGCTTTATTTTTATAAGAAATTCTCAAACAGTTTGCTGGCTTGCCTACATTGAAATCAGCTTGACATGTAGATTCATTTATCTTTTGTTTGACCTAATTGGGGTATGTTCCAAAGGCCAAAAGTTGGCGACCTAATTCTGTCACAGGGCAATTCTCCAAACATCTTTCTTGATTTCATTGTGTTTGTCTTTCTTTCACGAGCTTCATGAGTTGCTCAACTGCAGCCTCTTTGATTCTGTAACTCTTTTTATGGCAATGAATGTTTAGCGACTATCTCTCTCCTCCCCCCCCCCCCCCTCTCTCGCTAAATGAAGGAAAAAAGTAGAGAAATCTTATTTGTTAAAATGATTTTTAATCAGTTAATTAAACTTGAATTGATCTTATGAATCATTGACAGACATTTCAATGTGTTATGTATAGGTCAGATTTTATGGTGAGATTATTCAAAGTAATTTTCACTTTTTCTCTACATTCATTCTCTTTCCAATTTGTAATTGTGTTTTAGGCTTCTGACTTTGAACTATAACTTTTGGATACTAGACACTTTTTTTTCTTGGGGCAAGCAATGCTAAATTCTTTCCAAATCTTGACTCTCTCTATTTGGTCCATCTCTTTGAACTAATGGTAGCACAGGTTTCTTTTTATTATCCATTCCTTGTTTTTTCTTGGGCTTTGATGTAGCTTTTTGTTTTAAGTCTTTATGGGGCTGAAGTTTGACTCTTACACACATAGCATCATGTAATAGAGCACCCAATATCAAATTGGTCTTCTAGATTCTAATATACATGTCTGATGTTTTTTGGAGGAGAAACAATTAAGTGGATTTTTCTCCATGGTTACCTTCTTTGTTCAATCATGAGTCATGACTTGGAATATATATATTTTTGATAAGTAATTGAAGAGAAAAAAAAGACACTGCTCCCCATGTAAATAGGAATTGTTAGGGTCGCTACAAACATCATCCAAGGCGATTGTTTAATCCCTTCAAAAGTACGTTTGTCCAAATAGTCTACATTTGATGATATCGGCCCCCCCCACCCCCACATAAGTCGCCAGTACGATGTCTTGCAAAGCTTTCGAACAAGCCAGCAAATCCAAAACCCTTTTAGTCATAACTCAATGGACTCCAAACAAGTAAAACACCAATGACCATTGATTATATGCAAAATCACAATGAAGGAGCCATTGATCTTGGGACTCCCCACTTTTCTTGCACATGCAACACAACTCTACAATACAAATATTTCTTTTTCAAAGATTATCCATTGTGAGAATCTTCCTTCTAGCAGTTGTCCTCATGAATAAAGCAACTTTTGTAGCAATATTTACCCTCCAAATACTTTTCCATGGAATAAATGGGGATCTCTATTAGAAAGAACGTTATAATTGGATTTTACCTAAAAAATGCTGCCCCTAGTTGGAATCCAACACATCCGGTCTTCTCCATCCCTGTTAGTTTTGGTGGAATAAAGAAGAGCTATAAATGGTTGTAATAGCTCCAATTCCCAATCCTGGATAGTTCTAGTGAACATGATTTCCCAATTAATGGCACCATTATTCCATCGCATATAGTCCGCCACAAAAATCTCTTTTATCTTGAGAAATCAAAAAAGTGCTGGAAAAGCCTCCTTAAAGATCACCTCTCCACACCATGGATCATGCCAAAAACGAATGTGAAGACCATTGCCACTTCAAAATTGATGAATTTAAAGGAGCTTTCCCACCCATTTCAAATATGTTTCCAAAGGCTCACACCATAAGGTTCATTAATCACCCCCGAAACCCAACCACCCCATTCGCTCCCATATTTTGTGTACTATTGTTCTCCATAATCTCTTTTTCCATGGTATAACGCCAAAGCCATTACCCTAATAAAATATGATTAGAACATACAAAGCTTCTAATGCCTAGACCTCCATATTGAATCAACTCACAAACTGTCTTCCAATTAATCAAATGAAATTTAAAATCATCTCCTAAAGCACCCCCAAAGAAATCATTTTGTAAAAGAAATCTTCTTGCAATTTCTCAAAGCGATTAGCAATGCTAGCGGAGAGGGGAAATAAAGAGAGAAAATACTTAATAGAGTGATTCTTCCTCCTCTTGATTAATAAAGCTTTTTCCAACCTGCTAATGCTTTCCATCTTTTCCAAGATTGGATTCCATATCGCTTTGGACTTATATCTAGCTCCCAACGGTAAGCCCAAATATTTCATAGGCAGAGTAGATATCTTGCAAATGTCAGCCAAATCTTCCACCTCTAGAACCTCTCCCATTGGAACCATCTCAAATTTGCCTAAATTGATCTTTTGGACCATATAAAACTTCAAATACAACAAAACAAAGTTGCTCTGGATCTTTCCCACAAAATATCTAAGTATCATTGGCGTATAGGAGATGTGATATCATCAACTCATTTGTCCTTCCCCCCACAGTAAACCCAATAATATAATGTCTGTCTTCTGCCTTTAATATCATAACTCAAGGCCTCCATTACAATCACAATTAAAATTGGAGGATAGTAGATCTCCTTGATGTAGGCCCCGTGAACTAGCAAAGAATCCACTAGGACTACCATTAACAAGAATAAAGAATCTAACTGTAGAAATGCTAAAGTAGATCCACTTTCTTCATTGAACCCAAAACCCACATCATTTCAACATGTATAACAAAAATTCAGTTGACATGGCCGTTTGCCTTTTCTAGGTCCAATTTACATAAGATTCCCGGAATACCAGATTTTAGTCTATATCTATAGTCTTTGGCGATAAGAACATAGTCCAAAATCTGTCTCACCCTAATAAATGCATTTTGTGATTGAGACAAATGACTTGAAAATATAATTCTTGTTGCTCTTTATTAATAATAATGGTTGTTACATGTTATATCTTTTATTAACTTTGATGTAAGTTTTCAAATTGTGGTTGGATATCACAATCTAGTATGTAAAACTTGTGTTGAGTTTTCTTGGATCCAACTTGAACAGGCCCACCTGCAAACTGTTATTGACTCTTGCCATATTCATAAATTCCAATGAAGAGTTATGCATGAACTGATTGTGAGCTAGTTGCTTTATAATGTACTGTCAAGTTTGTGCCTGAAGGCAACTATCCTTAATCATTTGTTGGCTTTCACTAAGGTGCATATAAACAGATATTTTATGGACAAGCATTTGTGCCTGGGTGGTGGTCATGGGGTTATATTTGTTAATTCTCTGTTTGCATTATATAAAAACCAAAGTTAGAACCAATTTTCTGACAAGAACTTCTAAGGTATGGTGCTAAGATTATAGTTCCATGAAGCAGATATTTTATGGTGAAAAATTTGTCATGTTGATTGCACGTTTCTATAGGTGCCCTGGCATTTGACGTAGAGTATGCACGGTGGCTTGAGGAGCACAACAGGCATATAAGTGAGCTGAGGGCCGCTGTCAATTCACATGCGGGTGACACTGAGCTTCGCACCATTGTTGACAATGTTACGGCACAGTTTGATGACATTTTCAGGCTGAAAGGCATTGCAGCTAAAGCGGATGTTTTCCACATCTTGTCAGGAATGTGGAAGACACCAGCAGAGCGGTGTTTTATGTGGATTGGTGGCTTCCGATCATCTGAACTTCTCAAGGTCAGTTTCTATTTCATGCTTTCTATGTTCTCATCTGCTGTAGTTGAAAATGTGATAAAGTGGGAGAAGAATATGGTTGACACAGTTATCATGTTTTCTTGCAAAGAACTGAGGCATTGTTGTGTGTGCAATTGATGTAAAATGCTGGTTTCTCAACTTCATACACACAATAGGACTCACACACCTGCATGGGATTGGAACTGATATCTCACCCTCCACCTCTTGTTTATGGGGGAAGAGATGCCGTATTTGTCCAAAGACCATTCGCTTCTCAGCTTGAGAATTTTAAGTATAAAACTTGACGTGCCAAACTGTAGGAAAATATGGAACGGAAAATCATTAGTTTGTACATGGGAATGTATCTCTGCATATCCGTGTGAGCTCATGATGCGCAAAAATAATTTTATTTTAATTTAGTCTTATTTAATTTTAGAAGTCAATTGAATTTTATTTTATTATTAGTTAATAGGATATTATTATTTAATTTAATTTCCTAGTGTCAAGGTTATCTTTGTAACTCGATAATTGGGTTTTCGTAAGTCAATTAGAATTAGGGTTAAGTTATAGTAGTCTATTTAAATACTCTATTGAACTCCAAAGTTTACAGTATGGCTTGATTCATAAAATTTCTTTTGGAATTGTTTCCGATGATCTGGTGTTGACTCCAACCAATCGTAGGTGTTGACTCCTACATTTTCTATCTTGCTTGGTGTCAACTCTTAGTAACCTTTGGTATAGACTCCTAGATCTTTTACCTTTTCTTCTTTCTTTCTTTATTGCAATTTTCTTTCAGTGTTTGTCTTGCGTAAATTTTGGTATCAGAGCAAACTTTGATTTGTGTCTAATGAAGCCGACAACCCTAACAAGCACCCCTCAACCAAAAAATCCATTGCAAGTTCCAACCCCACCACCATCACGGACAAAACTGCCAATAGCCATGCCCAACCACTGTTGGCATGGCCAAAACAACCAACCCCTTGACTGTAAATAGAATCCACCCCCCCCCCCCCCCTCCCAAAAAAAAAGAAAAAAAAAAGATTAAAGCCTAACCACATTGACAGTTTGCTGAGAACCCATCACTTGATTTGCCATCCGCGACCTTCATTGGTCCTTTGATGGAAAAAGTAGGAATGTTGCCGCATATCCGACTGACTGTTGTCCACATCACCGATGATCTCAAGTTTCACTAAAGCTTACTCACACTGGTGGTTTGATCTCAGCTTGTGTTGTCGGTCCCACCTCTAGTCTTTGTGCCACACATCGTTGACAGAAGCTCGCTGGAAAACACAAGGCTAGCGTGTGCTATTGCGACCGCTAGCCAAGCTGCGTTGCTGCAACCTCATCGGAAGCCTGCCCCCTTGCTCTATGTCGTTGGACCGAGTCTAGACTACCACTTGGTCCTCGAACTGAGACCCTTGCGTAGATCTGTTGGGTCAATGATCTACCAATCTTAATTATTTGCAAGCTTCCTTATTTCTCAGTTTAAAAGAAAAAGAAAAAATGGTTTTGGAGGGCCCAAAGCCATATAGTTCGAATTCTGGAGTATAGGCTCATTCAATACAGACCACAAAGTTAACACAATGGGCTTCCATGCATTGCAACAAGGAGTTTGTAGCCTAGGTCAGCAAGCCCAAGTTCTTACTTTTTGATAAGTAAGAAAGTTAGAATTAGAAAAGGACAACCCTATGTGCATAAAGTATGAACACAAGAGTGTCAACTAATTACAGAGAATAAGAAGTGTGTGGGACATAAAGAATCCTATAAAACTAGCAAGAGAAGGTACTAGAAGTAAAATCCCAAGCCTTGGATCAATCGAACAATGAATTATCAAAGGACTCAAAAATCTGGTTCTCAGAGCTCTCCATATCCTCAAAAGTACGCCGGTTGCGTTCCTTCCAAACTGTCCATATCAAGCATGATGGAACTAAATTTCAAACAGTTGAAGAATTCTTCCTGAACCAATTCCACCAAGCGAACAAAAGATCCATTACCTGACCTGGTTGAACCCACTCAACATCAAAGGAGTGGAATTCATAATTCCACACTGTCGCCTTAGGACAATGTAATAGAAGGTGATCCACTGTCTCCCCATTACTACGACACATACAACACCACCCAACCAAAACATACCCGCATAAAGTTATCACCTAAGAAGCCTGGGTACGTTTTTGGGTACGGATACCGATATTGGTACAATACGACGGTACGAGAATATTAGGGTATGGGTACAGTGAGGTATATTTATTAAATATATTTTTTTATAAATTTTATGCATATATTTTCCACTCAACATCAAAGGAGTGGAATTCATAATTCCACACTGTCGCCTTAGGACAATGTAATAGAAGGTGATCCATTGTCTCCCCATTACTGCGACACATACAACACCACCCAACCAAAACATACCCCGCATAAAGTTATCACCTAAGAAGCCTGGGTACGTTTTTGGGTACGGGTACCGATATTGGTACAATACGACGGTACGAGAATATTAGGGTATGGGTACAGTGAGGTATATTTATTAAATATATTTTTTATAAATTTTATGCATATATTTTTCATATAATTTTAAATATATGTGAATTAGAGCAATCATGGATAATAAAGTACATTTATTGCCATTAAATGGTCTTTAGAGTACAAACCAAGATCTAAAAGAGTAAATAAAAGAAGTGTTCATCATTGAAATCAAAATAAAATAAAAGATAATTGGTCAAGACTCTTGATTGGGGGTAAGACTAGCGAAGATACTAGTTATTTCATGCTTATGTGATGAAGTGTTCAATTTTATTTATTTTGATATTTTTTGGGTAATGCTAGCGTGCTCAGGCAGCAGTACCCCTAGCAGTACCAGTACCCGGTACGGTTACTCCTAAAAATGGAGTACTTGTGCTTCATAGGTTATCACAAGTAAGGATCTTACCTCAGGCCGCCGCAGATGAAACAAAAAAAGCCATCCTCTGAGGTGCCTTGACACCCTAAATATTTCTCCAAGGGAATTTCACAACATGTGAGCCCCTTAACGTTGTGTAAAAAGAACTAGTATAAAAGACCCCATTCTGCTTCATCCTCCACTGCCAACTATCCGCTCCTTCACTAATCGGGACATGGGAATCAATAGATGCAGGAATGGCACAACCACTTCAACCCCGTACTCGAGCAATGATAACATCCCACTCCTGCGACCCCCCATTATTTGTTGGAACTTTATTGCAGTGAATCATGGTAATATCAAAGGCACCTACGTTTGATTGTCGTCAAGACCTATGGATTTTCAACAATTGGCTACATTAGATGGATCAAGTCTTTGAACAAGTAGGTTTATCAGATGACAAGAATCTTAGGTTGTTATCTTAGGTTTGCCAAGATGAAACTCATTAGTAGAGTTATGCATTACTGGAACAGTATTTAGAACCTTTGCCTGACAAGC
>OU015761.1:57809759-57858391 GCA_907173295.1 Fagus sylvatica | reverse complement strand
TGGTTTTGGTTTTCTGCAGAACTTTGTCCTACTTCGATGTTCCTAGTAACAGTGCCTATAACAAGTACTATTGATCCCTGAACATTTCCTACATTGTTTATTCTACTTGAATTGGGATTCCCATCTCTTTTCCGTCAAGTATGTCATCAAATCAGCCACTCCTGCATTCATCTGGGCAATATCACTACTGATTTTGTCCAACTTGTCTAATTTGTCTAACTTCTCATTCTGGGCTTGTATTCTCTTATCTAGTTTATCCAAAACATTCAGTTTTTCCAACTTGTTGTTTTGAATATTCATTTTTTCATCTAAATAGAATTTCCAACCCTCAGCAGTTACTGATTGTTGTTGTAATTCTACTTCTTCACTAGAACTAGATACATCTCCTCGAATATCTACTCCTCTGCCTGTACTTTTCATTTTTCTAATGCTTACCATGTACAAAACAAATATCTCCCACTGTGGTCGCCAATTTGTTTGAACAAAACTAAATTTCCTAATTAATTAAGTTCATTATCCAGTTTTATCCAAACTGATTACTTAATTAATTATCCAACTTCTGTAAATCAAAGAGTGCGTTTCATCCAAATTATGCCTTAATGATAAAGGACTTGGTTCGATCCAGCAGTGGAAAACACCTAACTGATTTACTTATAATTTTATTGTTGAAGTTGGTATTAAACAATCTCTAAGACAAACTTGATAACAAATTCAATCTCGAGATAACAAGTTATTGTTTATTCTTCTACAAATGTAAATAACTTCAAATTCAACAAGGCAGTAAATAGTTATAAACTGCAAAATCTTTATATTAAACAGTGATCAAGTACAAACACAGAAACTTACAAAAGAACTGAACAAGAAATTTCAGTTAAACAAAAAGACAAAAAGAGAAATTTCCTGTTACTCTCACACACTTCTGTAAGCTCGAACTGCAAGATCTATATCTCACTCGAATTGGAATCACACTAAATGCACTCAAACACACTAAATTACACTATTTTACACACTGAATTACACTCTGAATTACACTCGAACACACTTTAGAACACACTTTAACACATTTTAACACACTTTGAATCACAATTGAACTCTTGAACTCTAGAGAATACGGGGGGGTGTAACTGTTTTCCTTTCTTCTATTTATACCTTCCTCGAGCAACAGTTTCTTTCTTCATTTTGAATTTCAAATCATCAAGAGATCTGGTTCAATACATAATAACAACTTCCTTGGAGATGATAACACCTGTCACATGGGTTTCCAGATTATAAATAAACCGTTACTTAACAGTTCTTTCAAGATCGAACTGCTTGTAACTATTTTTAATTCAATCTAAACATGACCTCGAAGTGAAACCAGGTCTTAACCTTTTGGGCTTTTGTTTAAATAAAGTAACTTGTCTCACTTAGGCCCAAATAGTAAGTCAATCTAATCTTTTAAATAAATAACTTAACTTGGCCCAATACTATTAGTAGGCCCAAAATTTATTTTTATGTGCAAACAATATGCAATTTTATTCTAAAAGGATATAATAACAATAAAATTAAAAATGAAGAGGCGTGTGTCTGTAGTGAAGAGGTGTGCGCGTCTCTAAAGAGGCGCGCTAGTGCCACCAGGCAGAAACCCTAATTCGTGAAGACTGGCTTTTCCTTTCCTATGGGAACAGGTCAGTTTACCCCTTCTTCAAGCAAACCCTAACCCCTTTATCGCTATAAAAGGAGTCCCATACCTCACAAACAAATCATCACAAATCATCCCGAAGAGTCTCCACAGAAACACTGAAAATACCAAGAAGCATTGGTATAATATAATAGAGAGAAGTAGGAGGAAGTAGTCCTCGTGTGCGTCTCTAAAATGGCGTGCACCAGTGCTGCTAGGCAGAAACCCTAATTCGTGGAGACTGACTTTTCTTGCTAGAATAGGTCAGTTTACCCCTTCTTCAAGCAAACCCTAGCCCTTTTATCACTATAAAAGTAGTCCCATACCTCACAAACAAATCATCCTAGAGAGTCTCCACAGAAACACTGAAAATACCAAGAAGCACTGGTATAGTATATATAGAGAGAGAGAAGTAGGAGGAAGTAGTCCTAGAGTAGCGAAGCTCTACTGAAGTAGAAGCCTAGAGTAGAAGAGAGAAGAAGTAGTCTTAGAGGAGCAAAGCCCTGCCTAGAAGAAGGTAGTAAGGAAGAGTCCTTGAGCAAGTAGTTCTTCTCTAGTTGAAGAACTAGAAGGATAACCCCTTTCTCACGAAACACCAATCACAAACCTAGGCATTCAAAACCTTTCTTGTTGAAGAACAACACATAATTTCGTCAAAGAAATCAAGACTGAGAGACCGGTGATAATCTACTAGCTTGTTGCAAGCTCCCTAGAGGTTAGGTATAGATCTTAATTTAAATTACAATCATTCTCCAATGAGCTATGCCATGTTTGTCTGTTTACTAGAATAGTTTCATATATTACCATGTGTTTTAGGTTAGAATTATGACCTATGTTGTTGTGGGGATGAAGCCCATAACTTGGTGAGAGATGGATTCGAAGTGAGATTCTTCATCCACATTCAAACATTATGCCATGCTTTGTTTGCCTCTTGATTGTGCTAGATCTAGGTTTACGTGCTTTTGTATGATTAGAGATTCTTCAATAAACTCTTTCAAAGATATCAAGTAATATAGAGGAAGGCCAACCATTAGGTTGGGCGTTCTTGGGTGCCTAACACCTTCCCAAGACGTACCTTAGCTCTGGACCTAGTTCAAGACCAGTACTTTCGTGCATGAAGTCATATTTATGGTTCATGGACCGAAAAAACCAAGTGGCAACTCTTTGTTCCTCTGTTCCTAACCCTAAAAACATTTGAGAATACGAACCACCCCTTAAAGAAGAAGAGGTGACCAATGCGACATCTCACACACGTTTTTAGACAAACAAAATGTAGAGGCACAAAACCCAAGCCGTCATCCTCTCTCTTTCTCTCATCCGCTCGCATTTCTTAGGGTTCCATCAACAAACCCTAGGACTTGGTCCACGTATTTACGCGAAGTGCTCGAGATAGTGACATCTTTACATTGATAAGCACAAGACAAGGACAAATGGAGACCTGACAATGGATACAAGTGCATGTGGGAAGAGGCTTAGAATGATTATTCGGTTGCAAAGTGATATACAAGGTTGCAAAGTGATATACAAGGTTTTGTCACAGAATTCAAGAGGTAACGGACTAAAACACGATAGTTTAATGCATATATTGTGTGCTAATTATTTGGATAAATGTGTTACCATGTATTTTGGTTACTCGTCACATCCTTAAGTCAATGTCTTGTTAATTGAGATGATTTGCGCGAAGTGGAGATCGCTTTGGATGGTGTCATGAGCATGGGGAGATTTAGAGATATGGTCTAGGATCACATCGAAAATGCAAGAAAATCACTCATATTTTCGGCAAAGTGGGGAAATTGACTTTTTCTTTAAAGAATTAGAAACTGAATTTTTTGTTTTTGTTTTTAACTTATAGCCCCCTCTTATTCTAATGTTTTTAAAAATACCTTTTTTGTTTGGTATCACTAAAAATAGTGGGAGTGATGCTTCGACCTAGTGGGAGGATACCATTAGTGCATAAAATGTGATTTCTAGGGTCCTTAATGGTGTGCTAGCTAGTTTGGATTCACTCGTCATTTGTGACTTGTAGAGAATCATTAACATAAACTCGACTAGATTGGTATTGTGCTCTCCACCTGCTTGTTTGGAATGGTCGTAAGGCACCACTTCTCCTCATTTGGAATTGAACGTAAGGCACCACTTCTCCTCATTTGATTGAACATGGAGTTGTTGATTTTGTTTTTGTCATTGGACAAGCAAAACAAGGGTAGACTTGTGGACTACGATGTGAGTCCGCCTCATAACAACCTTTAGTTGCTATCACATGATTTTAGCAAGACATTTTCTGGAAGGATATTGAATGGTAGATTCTTCATTGAGGAGAATTAGGCAATATGAGATTCTTATGGAGTGAAGGACTAAAGCGCAAATATTGCTTGCTAGTAAATGCATGCTGCCAAAGATTTTAATCTTCACCAAGATTACTTCACCTCGTTGAGTCCTTCCGAATGGACAATAGACAGATACATTTTTTTTCCCCAAATCTCTACCTGGGACAATATGGAGATTCATCTCGTCGTGAAATTAAGCTAATTTTGTACTAGTAGCTTAGATCAAAGCTGATCCAAATAGACCACTTTTGATTTCCAATATAATATAAAATATAGTGTTTTGTAGAATTATGTAACTCGATTGCTTGTATCTAAGATATTGTATTATTTTGTCAAAAACTGGTGCAAGTGAGTCTTATTTATTGTCTTATGGGTCTTAAGATTAATGGAAATTATAGCTCATTCATGAGAACACAAAAATACTATGCCCTTTAAGTTTCATTGTAGGTGTTTTCTAAGAAAAAAGAGTAGGTCGCTGCAATCATTAATGAACATTTAGAACATTTGAGTTCTCATGTTACTTTTGTTAGAAACCTTCCTTTTTTCTTTTCTTTTTTTTCATTAAGAAAAGAGGTTTTGATTGTATTTCTAAGTCCTCCAAGACACATAAATGCTCTCATGATATTTAATTTATCAAACCCTCTTTAATCCAAGTAAATAGGAAAGTAATAAGAAATTTGGAAAGTAATAACATTTATTTATTATTTATTAATATTTAAAATTCAGCAACACCTTTCATTCTATCCACTTATATATAGAAAACAAATTTGAGGAGGACACTGTTTTGTGAATCTAAAAAGTGATTCTAAAAAGATTATTCATCTCTTTTATTTTAGGTAGATATAGAGAGGCTATATTATATATTATATGTAAAGGGATTTCCTTTTGGCATTCAGAATGACTAGTAAAAGTTGTTTCCACAAACTCAGGTTTCTCGAGCGGGCAAACACCCAAGTTTACAAGTTTAGTTTTCTCATTGCACTCACTGTCTTCTCTCCCTACATTGGCTTTGCCACTATTTAATCAGCTTTGAAGTTCCCACTTTAAATAAGCATTCTCACAGTTGCCTCAGTTCAATTTGCTTGCATTTCTTTTCTCCTTTCATCTGGTGCTTGCAGGGCCTACTTACATTCCTCCCTTCAACTTCAGCTAGCAAACCTACAACAATGTTTAACAAAATTATACATGCAATTGCATTATAATGTGTTGAGATTCAGATCTGCACAGAGAGTATTAACTCAAGTTCTCAACTTGAATTTGTTGAGTGCTTTGCTTTGATATTTATATTGATTGAGTACATGAGTTTGAGTATAATACAAAAACAGTTATTGACTAGAACTTAAACACATAACAAACAATTCCTATCTATCTGTTGTTGTCCTGAGTTGTAGGATTTGAGAAGTCCTTCAGCTGCTGTGCTGTTTGGTGTTTATCCTGAATTGATAAACTCTGCAGCAATTGATGATTATCCTTAACATAATGAATCATTTCAAGAAAAGACTCAAATTTACAAAAGTTTATATGTGAGTTACGGATTACTAATACAAATTAATATTATCTTGAGAAAGCAGTCTACATGAATCACTTATAAGAGTCAATAACCCAGAAAAAAACAAAGAATACAAGATTGAGTGAAGATTTCTCCATTGTTTTGGCTTAATGTGTATAGTCGATTTGCTAAATGATTATTTTGTTTCGCATTGTGACAAAATTGGAATTTATATTAGTGGATACAAATATATGTGAGATAGTTTGATCAAAAAAGGAAAAAAAAAATCCAAAAAGTTAGCCAAAAATAGAAATCCAAAAATTTAGTTAAAAGTAGAAACCTAAGATTTTGATTCCTTGTCTTGTGAAGAATATGAACAGAATAATTCTGTATTTATGAAATGTAGGAAATACATATAATTTTCATATAGTATTAGAAGTTGTCCTAATAGATAAGGAGAACAAAATGTACTATATATTGTATTAGAATTATGCATGGTTTCATCACGAATCATATGCTATCTTTGCTTTTGGAGTTTCCATGTGAAAGTAATATTGCATGTAAGAACACTTTCTTTTTCAAAAGCTTGGCTGCTCTTTAGCAACTTTAAGTTTTGAATGAATCAAAATTAATTGTAAATTGTAAAAATCAAAATATTAGTTTACAAACCCATTTTATACTTATTTGTAACATCAGGCACTAGGCTGACCCAAATTTATACTTATTTGCACATCACTTTTACTTGTACAACACTCCTAGCCTTCTGAATAAAAGTAGTCCCAAGTATTTTTATAATTAAATACAAAGAATGGTTTCCTAAGTTTATCATGGTATGAGAACCATAACTCTGACCTTCTGGTGTCTTAGTACAGTCATTGTCCCTCTTGGCGATCCTCTCAAATCTTTTGTCTCTCAAGCCTAGCTCTGTCTGGGCCTGATTGTTTGATGTTAAATTATTTTAATCAAATAATCATATTTTCCTTTCATTTCGCACTTATATTTATGGGTTTTTAAGTATTTTGTTTTGAAAGTTGAAATAAGAAGCCCAAAGGTCAATTCAAATGTATGATAAAAGACATTATATATTCAAATGGATTTAGAGTTTAGACACTAGATGCCAGCCCTTGGCCTCCACGGCTTCACTGCTTCCTTCCTCTTAGTTCTCAGTGGGCGTTTTTACTAGAAGCATGAAATAGAAACATCTAAATTCGTTTGCCCTTGCATTTTATTCTTATTTCATCCAACTATCTTCAGATTTGCTTACTAGTTATTTAACACGGTAGGAGGAGCCAGATAAAGGAGAGAGAGTGAGTTGCAGACCAACTTGGAAGAAGTAAGGCCGGTGGACGCCACCTAAGGGCGTCGGTCAAATCTCAGTAGTCTCAATGACACTCGTCAAAATCGAACCATCACTCATTAGGACCACTATATATCACAAGATTTGTGTCTTTACTCACCTCAATTATAGTTCACCATTTCTGATCTCGCACCCTTTAGGGACCTGTCTGTTATTTCAACTTGGTTCAACCCTTCAATTTTAAAATCCTTTTTTAAAATTAATTTAAATTATGAGGCTACATTGGATAAAAACCCATGCTCCATTCCCATAAACTTTATATAAGTTGTGCGGAAAATTTAGAAATAAGAAGTAACAATATTTTGTATTATCATTTTGTTAGGAGTTAACGACATAATAATTTTACATAACCATTCTTCAAACATACACAAGAGTACGATCCCAAAGCGCCCAGACTAGCACATTAGGGCATATTCATTTCAAGCTCAGGAGACCAATCCCATTCAATGAGTGGAAATGGTATTTAAACTTCTTTTTCCTTTGATTCTTTATGGATTGTGTGGGTGGATTTGAAAAATTGATCACAGAATCAATGTCTCTAATTACTTTAGAATTATTTTTCTTAGTATTTTGTGTTAAGGTCCTTAAAAATGTAATCACATGGTTGTAGCCTTAAATATACCAGTTACTGAGTTTTATGATAAAATTAGCTTAAATTCTTAGTTGCATGTGCACAACAAGCAGTAGGGAAGCTCAACATACAATTTGATGTGGACACCTCAATTTGGTTGCTTATCTTAATCCATAAAGGGTTTTAACATGCCAAGGTGTTTAAGCTCATTTTGTTTGTAGCTCATTGAGGTTTCTTTACTAGACTATATGAGATGAACTCAAACCTGCATCACCTGCTTCAGCTTTATTTTTATAAGAAATTCTCAAACAGTTTGCTGGCTTGCCTACTTGAAATCAGCTTGACATGTAGATTCATTTATCTTTTGTTTGACCTAATTGGGGTATGTTCCAAAGGCCAAAAGTTGGCGACCTAATTCTGTCACAGGGCAATTCTCCAAACATCTTTCTTGATTTCATTGTGTTTCTGTCTTTCTTTCACGAGCTTCATGAGTTGCTCAACTGCAGCCTCTTTGATTCTGTAACTCTTTTTATGGCAATGAATGTTTAGCGACTATCTCTCTTACCCCCCCCTAAAGTTAGATTGAAATAACATTAGTGAGAAAAGATTTTATAATCACTTTTAATTGATTAAACTGATGATCTTATGAAAAACATAATTAAATTGACAACATTTTAATGTGTTAATATTAATCATTTTGTGGTGATTTTATGGTGAGATTATTCAAAGTAATTTTCACTTTTTCTCTACATTCATTCTCTTTCCAATTTGTAATTGTGTTTTAGGCCAATTTGTAATTGTGTTTTAGGCTTCTGACTTTGAACTATAACTTTTGGATACTAGACACTTTTTTTTCTTGGGGCAAGCAATGCTAAATTCTTTCCAAATCTTGACTCTCTCTATTTGGTCCATCTCTGTGAACTAATGGTAGCACAGGTTTCTTTTTATTATCCATTCCTTGTTTTTTCTTGGGCTTTGATGTAGCTTTTTGTTTTAAGTCTTTATGGGGCTGAAGTTTGACTCTTACACACATAGCATCATGTAATAGAGCACCCAATATCAAATTGGTCTTCCAGATTCTAATATACATGTCTGATGTTTTTTGGAGGAGAAACAATTAAGTGGATTTTTCTCCATGGTTACCTTCTTTGTTCAATCATGAGTCATGACTTGGAATATATATATTTTTGATAAGTAATTGAAGAGAAAAAAAAGACACTGCTCCCCATGTAAATAGGAATTGTTAGGGTCGCTACAAACATCATCCAAGGCGATTGTTTAATCCCTTCAAAAGTACGTTTGTCCAAATAGTCTCATTTGATGATATCGGATCCCCCCCCACCCCCACATAAGTCGCCAGTAAATCTATGTCTTGTCAATCCCTGTCTTTTTTCAAAATCCTCAGCAAAATTCAAAACACCTTATAAGCCAATTTTGCCAGTCGACATGTCATTGCAAATCGCTATCGCCAATGGAGAAATCTTCACCAAACAGCCATAAAAAACCCTTGGACATAACCCAATGGACTCCAAACAAGTAAAACACCAATGACCATTGATTATATGCAAAATCACAATGAAGGAGCCATTGATCTTGGGACTCCCCACTTTTCTTGCACATGCAACACAACTCTACAATACAAATATTTCTTTTTCAAAGATTATCCATTGTGAGAATCTTCCTTGTAGCAGTTGTCCTCATGAATAAAGCAACTTTTTTAGCAACATTTACCCTCCAAATACTTTTCCATGGAATAAATGGGGATCTCTATTAGAAAGAACCTTATAATAGGGTTTTACCTAAAAAATGCTGCCCCTAGTTGGAATCCAACACATCCGGTCTTCTCCATCCCTGTTAGTTTTGGTGGAATAAAGAAGAGCTATAAATGGTTGTAATAGCTCCAACTCCCAATCCTGGATAGTTCTAGTGAACATGATTTCCCAATTAATGGCACCATTATTCCATCGCATATAGTCCGCCACAAAAATCTCTTTATCTTGAGAAATCAAAAAAGTGCTGGAAAAGCCTCCTTAAAGATCACCTCTCCACACCATGGATCATGCCAAAAACGAATGTGAAGACCATTGCCACTTCAAAATTGATGAATTTAAAGGAGCTTTCCCACCCATTTCAAATATGTTTCCAAAGGCTCACACCATAAGGTTCATTAATCACCCCCGAAACCCAACCACCCCATTCGCTCCCATATTTTGTGTACTATTGTTCTCCATAATCTCTTTTTCCATGGTATAACGCCAAAGCCATTACCCTAATAAAATATGATTAGAACATACAAAGCTTCTAATGCCTAGACCTCCATATTGAATCAACTCACAAACTGTCTTCCAATTAATCAAATGAAATTTAAAATCATCTCCTAAAGCACCCCCAAAGAAATCATTTTGTAAAAGAAATCTTCTTGCAATTTCTCAAAGCGATTAGCAATGCTAGCGGAGAGGGGAAATAAAGAGAGAAAATACTAATAGAGTGATTCTTCCTCCTCTTGATTAATAAAGCTTTTTCCAACCTGCTAATGCTTTCCATCTTTTCCAAGATTGGATTCCATATTGCTTTGGACTTATATCTAGCTCCCAACGGTAAGCCCAAATATTTCATAGGCAGAGTAGATATCTTGCAAATGTCAGCCAAATCTTCCACCTCTAGAACCTCTCCCATTGGAACCATCTCAAACTTGCCTAAATTGATCTTTTGGACCATATAAAACTTCAAACACAACAAAACAAAGTTGCTCTGGATCTTTCCCACAAAATATCTAATTATCATTGGCATATAGGAGATGTGATATCATCAACTCATTTGTCCTTCCCCCCACAGTAAACCCAATAATATAATGTCTGTCTTCTGCCTTTAATATCATAACTCAAGGCCTCCATTACAATCACAATTAAAATTGGAGGATAGTAGATCTCCTTGATGTAGGCCCCGTGAACTAGCAAAGAATCCACTAGGACTACCATTAACAAGAATAAAGAATCTAACTGTAGAAATGCTAAAGTAGATCCACTTTCTTCATTGAACCCAAAAACCACATCATTTCAACATGCATAACAAAAATTCAGTTGACATGGCCGTTTGCCTTTTCTAGGTCCAATTTACATAAGATTCCCGGAATACCAGATTTTAGTCTATATCTATAGTCTTTGGCGATAAGAACATAGTCCAAAATCTGTCTCACCCTAATAAATGCATTTTGTGATTGAGACAAATGACTTGAAAATATAATTCTTGTTGCTCTTTATTAATAATAATGGTTGTTACATGTTATATCTTTTATTAACTTTGATGTAAGTTTTCAAATTGTGGTTGGATATCACAATCTAGTATGTAAAACTTGTGTTGAGTTTTCTTGGATCCAACTTGAACAGGCCCACCTGCAAACTGTTATTGACTCTTGCCATATTCATAAATTCCAATGAAGAGTTATGCATGAACTGATTGTGAGCTAGTTGCTTTATAATGTACTGTCAAGTTTGTGCCTGAAGGCAACTATCCTTAATCATTTGTTGGCTTTCACTAAGGTGCATATAAACAGATATTTTATGGACAAGCATTTGTGCCTGGGTGGTGGTCATGGGGTTATATTTGTTAATTCTCTGTTTGCATTATATAAAAACCAAAGTTAGAACCAATTTTCTGACAAGAACTTCTAAGGTATGGTGCTAAGATTATAGTTCATGAAGCAGATATTTTATGGTGAAAAATTTGTCATGTTGATTGCACGTTTCTATAGGTGCCCTGGCATTTGACGTAGAGTATGCACGCTGGCTTGAGGAGCACAACAGGCATATAAGTGAGCTGAGGGCCGCTGTCAATTCACATGCGGGTGACACTGAGCTTCGCACCATTGTTGACAATGTTACGGCACAGTTTGATGACATTTTCAGGCTGAAAGGCATTGCAGCTAAAGCGGATGTTTTCCACATCTTGTCAGGAATGTGGAAGACACCAGCAGAGCGGTGTTTTATGTGGATTGGTGGCTTCCGATCATCTGAACTTCTCAAGGTCAGTTTCTATTTCATGCTTTCTATGTTCTCATCTGCTGTAGTTGAAAATGTGATAAAGTGGGAGAAGAATATGGTTGACACAGTTATCATGTTTTCTTGCAAAGAACTGAGGCATTGTTGTGTGTGCAATTGATGTAATGCTGGTTTCTCAACTTCATACACACAATAGGACTCACACACCTGCATGGGATTGGAACTGATATCTCACCCTCCACCTCTTGTTTATGGGGGAAGAGATGCCGTATTTGTCCAAAGACCATTCGCTTCTCAGCTTGAGAATTTTAAGTATAAAACTTGACGTGCCAAACTGTAGGAAAATATGGAACGGAAAATCATTAGTTTGTACATGGGAATGTATCTCTGCATATCCCCGTGTGAGCTCATGATGCGCAAAAATAATTTTATTTTAATTTAGTCTTATTTAATTTTAGAAGTCAATTGAATTTTATTTTATTATTAGTTAATAGGATATTATTATTTAATTTAATTTCCTAGTGTCAAGGTTATCTTTGTAACTCGATAATTGGGTTTTCGTAAGTCAATTAGAATTAGGGTTAAGTTATAGTAGTCTATTTAAATACTCTATTGAACTCCAAAGTTTACAGTATGGCTTGATTCATAAAATTTCTTTTGGAATTGTTTCCGATGATCTGGTGTTGACTCCAACCAATCGTAGGTGTTGACTCCTACATTTTCTATCTTGCTTGGTGTCAACTCTTAGTAACCTTTGGTATAGACTCCTAGATCTTTTACCTTTTCTTCTTTCTTTCTTTATTGCAATTTTCTTTCAGTGTTTGTCTTGCGTAAATTTTGGTATCAGAGCAAACTTTGATTTGTGTCTAATGAAGCCGACAACCCTAACAAGCACCCCTCAACCAAAAAATCCATTGCAAGTTCCAACCCCACCACCATCACGGACAAAACTGCCAATAGCCATGCCCAACCACTGTTGGCATGGCCAAAACAACCAACCCCTTGACTGTAAATAGAATCCACCCCCCCCCCCCCCCCCCAAAAAAAAAGAAAGAAAAAAAAAAGATAAAAAAAGCTAACCACATTACAGTTTGCTGAGAACCCATCGTTTGATTTGCCATCCGCGCCACCTTCATTGGTCCTTTGATGGAAAAAGTAGGAATGTTGCCGCATATCCGACTTGCCCATATCCCGATGATGTTCACTTCACAATCTCAAGTTTCACTAAGCTTACTCACACTGGTGGTTTGATCTCAGCTTGTGTTGTCGGTCCCACCTCTAGTCTTTGTGCCACACATCGTTGACAGAAGCTCGCTGGAAAACTCAAGGCTAGCGTGTGCTATTGCGACCGCTAGCCAAGCTGCGTTGCTGCAATCTCATCGGAAGCCTTCCCCTTTGCTCTATGTCGTTGGACCGAGTCTAGACTACCACTTGGTCCGAACTGAGACCCTTGCGTAGATCTGTTGGGTCAATGATCTACCAATCTTAATTATTTGCAAGCTTCCTTTTTTCTCAATTTAAAAGAAAAGGAAAAAATGGTTTTGGAGGGCCCAAAGCCATATAGTTCGAATTCTGGAGTATAGGCTCATTCAATACAGACCACAAAGTTAACACAATGGGCTTCCATGCATTGCAACAAGAAGTTTGTAGCCTAGGTTAGCAAGCCCAAGTTCTTACTTTTTGATAAGTAAGAAAGTTAGAATTAGAAAACCCTATGTGCATAAAGTATGAACACAAGAGTGTCAACTAATTACAGAGAATAAGAAGTGTGTGGGACATAAAGAATCTATAAAACTAGCAAGAGAGGTACTAGAAGTAAAATCCCAAGCCTTGGATCAATCGAACAATGAATATCAAAGGACTCAAAAATCTGGTTCTCAGAGCTTTCCATATCCTCAAAAGTACGCCGGTTGCGTTCCTTCCAAACTGTCCATATCAAGCATGACGGAACTAAAATTTCAAACAGTTGAAGAATTCCTGAACCAATTCAATCACCAAGCCACCAAGCGAAAAAGATCCATTGCCTGACCCGGTGAAACCCACTCAACATCAAAGGAGTGGAATTCATAATTCCACACTGTCGCCTTAGGACAATGTAATAGAAGGTGATCCATTGTCTCCCCATTACTGCGACACATACAACACCACCCAACCAAAACATACCCGCGCAAAGTTATCATCACTAAGAAGCAACCTAAGAAGCCTGGGTACGTTTTTGGGTATGGATACCGATATTGGTACAATACGACGGTACGAGAATATTAGGGTATGGGTACGGTGAGGTATATTTATTAAATATATTTTTTATAAATTTTATGCATATATTTTCCACTCAACATCAAAGGAGTGGAATTCATAATTCCACACTGTCGCCTTAGGACAATGTAATAGAAGGTGATCCATTGTCTCCCCATTACTGCGACACATACAACACCACCCAACCAAAACATACCCCGCATAAAGTTATCACCTAAGAAGCCTGGGTACGTTTTTGGGTACGGGTACCGATATTGGTACAATACGACGGTACGAGAATATTAGGGTATGGGTACAGTGAGGTATATTTATTAAATATATTTTTTATAAATTTTATGCATATATTTTTCATATAATTTTAAATATATGTGAATTAAGAGCAATCATGGATAATAAAGTACATTTATTGCCATTAAATGGTCTTTAGAGTACAAACCAAGATCTAAAAGAGTAAAAAAGAAGTGTTCATCATTGAAATCAAAATAAAATAAAAGATAATTGTCAAGACTTTGATTGGGGGTAAGACAGCGAAGATCATTATTTCATGCTTATGTGAAAGTGTTCAATTTTATTTATTTTGAATTTTTTGGGTAATAAAAGATAATTGGTCAAAAAATGACTCTTGATTGGGGGTAAGACTAGCGAAGATACTAGTTATTTCATGCTTATGTGATGAAGTGTTCAATTTTATTTATTTTGATATTTTTTGGGTAATGCTAGCGTGTTATTTCTCAGGATGAAGTGTTCAGATATTTTTTGGGTAGCAGTACCCCTAGCAGTACCAGTACCCGGTACGGTTACTCCTAAAAATGGAGTACTTGTGCTTCATAGGTTATCACAAGTAAGGATCTTACCTCAGGCCGCCGCAGATGAAACAAAAAAAGCCATCCTCTGAGGTGCCTTGACACCCTAAATATTTCTCCAAGGGAATTTCACAACATGTGAGCCCCTTAACGTTGTGTAAAAAGAACTAGTATAAAAGACCCCATTCTGCTTCATCCTCCACTGCCAACTATCCGCTCCTTCACTAATCGGGACATGGGAATCAATAGATGCAGGAATGCCACAACCACTTCAACCCCGTACTCGAGCAATGATAACATCCCACTCCTGCGACCCCCCATTATTTGTTGGAACTTTATTGCAGTGAATCATGGTAATATCAAAGGCACCTACGTTTGATTGTCGTCAAGACCTATGGATTTTCAACAATTGGTTACATTAGATGGATCAAGTCTTTGAACAAGTAGGTTTATCAGATGACAAGAATCTTAGGTTGTTATCTTAGGTTTGCCAAGATGAAACTCATTAGTAGAGTTATGCATTACTGGAACAGTATTTAGAACCTTTGCCTGACAAGCTTTCCATTATTGATTGGGAAGAAATGAAAGAAAAACTTAGGAATATCTATCCCAATCCTATCAAAAGAAATATCTACCACAATCTCATCAGGATGATTTTCTAGTTTAAAGAGACAGTCTAAGATAAGGGAATAGACAATGAGTTGCACAATTTGAAGAAATCAAGATGAGCGTTCTCATAGCTTCTAGTCTTAGCTCTACTCTAGCACAGTCTGCCACAGATACAACCTTACCAAATCTAGCAAAAGCTTTTTGAGACTTGTTCGCAAGGTTCACACAAATTAATATCCAGCTTAAGGTGTCATGAACGATAGTTTGCAATGAACTTACTGCTTTCCACACAGAAGATAATGTTGGTAATGAGATCTTGGTATTGAAGGAATATCAAGTATCACCAAAAGCTAGTGTTGAAAGGGAAGTGTAAGTGCCAATAACTATTGCTTCAATGTTCATGGAGCAAGAATAACTTACTGTGATATCTGAACCTTGTGTAACAGGTTTAATTCAACCTGTTGAAGAGTCAGATTTGTTGCTTACCGTTTAGAAAGAAGATTTTTCACTACTTGATGAGGAGAAAGTTCAACAAAAGAGCAAAAACTCAGAGGGTACATATGGTGTGAAAAGTGAGTTTGATGTGACTGCTACTAATCTATGAAGCACTAACACTGGTACGACACGAGACACGATACGACACGGGATATAGCGATACGACATTTCTTGAAAAACTAGGACACGACACTGTGGGGATATGACTATTAATTAATTGATTAATATATATTTTTAGGTATATTTTATTTATTTATAGGCTTATTTTATGTTTATTTTAAATTGTCAACATAAATAACAACTATCAAAATCTTTAAAAACATATTTATAATCAAAAGAAACTTTTTTAAATAAGAAATATTTTCTTCCCTTCTAATACAATGGGGACACGCATGCAAGAGTGTCCCCAGTGTGTCGGACACGGGTACGCTAAGGGTTTTGAAGTGCCCGTGCATCATAGAGACTAATCAACCTTCTAATGTGCCTTTAGTGAAAAAGCTTGGTAGAGTGGAAAAGTTTGATACAAGGGTGTATATTGTTTGCAAAATTGGTCCTACCCATTGATTTTAACATTCCAGATGAAAATAATGATATGGTGGAACACAAGGCTTTGTTTATACAAAAAATGCTTCGAGAGTTAGTACAAGTATCATGTGCAAGAATTCATATTCTTTGACACTTCAAAACTCGAACAAGTTTTCTCCACCAGGGGAGAATGATGCAGTGAACGTAAGACAATTTGTGTGATTAATAAATATTTTTTTTGGAATTCTTTTCAATGGTTTGGTACTGACTTCTAGGTTTTCTGTTTTCTATTTCCCTTGCTGTCAACTTCAAGCAACTCTAGGTGTCGACTCTTAAGTTTTTTACCTTTTCTTTGTTTCTTATTGCAATTTTCTTTCAGTGTTTGTCCACTGTCAGCTCAAGAATTTAATGATGTCTATATTGTTGCCAAAAAAAGGAAAAAAAGAAAAAAGCAGATAGTATACATTTTCTTTTTTATAAGTAAACAAAGCAGATAGTATACATGCCAGTTGAATTGATAAACCTTAAAAGGTATAATCCAACAAGAACAACACCAAATGATAAAAATATTATATTAAAAATTAGGATGGATACGAGCAAATGAAGGTGGTGGAATACTATATAAATGAACCCTAATCCTAATGTAGTGAACAAATTGTGTGAAAAGATATAAACTCCTATCCAATATCTGAAGGTAAATGGTAATTCAGTTTTTGAGAGGGCTTTTTAACTCTGGAAATTACAATTTTTGGATTGGAGGCATTGATTAAATTCTTATGTAGGGCTTTCTAATAGGATACTATAGGTCTCTTTGATTGTTGATGTTGGATACTATCCTGTCATCGTGCTCCATCCAATCCGTATCACGCCTTCCTTCCAAACTCAAGTTGTCTTGAAGCTTTTATCTTGAGTTTGAAGGGGGATAAACTACCGCTTGTTCCAAAAGTTTCAGTTGTTAGGAAATGATAATTTAATCACTTGAAACATTATTCTAACACATGTATGGTGTTCACAAGGGAAGATGGACTACACACATACACAAATATTTAATGAAGGATGTCTATTTAAAATGATATAGTAGCTTCCCCCCCTCCCCCTCATTTTTTTTTTGTTTTTTATTGATTGTTCACTTGGTGACATTAAAACCCACGTGGGAGTGTATGTACATGTCCAAGATATTTGACATGGAAGTAAGGACTATGTTATCTACTTTCTGATTTTTCTAGTAATGCAAGTTCTGATTTTCATAACATTTAGCCATTCGTATTTCGACATTGTCGTCTTTCTTCTACATTATACATTTTTGGAAAGGATGAATTGTAGATGTTGTGACAGAAAAAAGCACTTTAGGCCATTCTGTTTTAACATGTGTCAAAAATTAAAATCTTCCATACCTTGTTTCTATCTTGGCAGAATTTCTTTTTTCTTTATTTTTTCAAATGATTTTGTAATGTGTGTAACTGAATTGCCAATGGTGCAGCTTCTTGTGAATCAATTGGAGCCTTTAACTGAGCAACAATTGGTAGGCATCTACAACTTGCAGCAGTCATCCCAGCAGGCTGAGGATGCTCTGTCACAAGGCATGGAGGCATTGCAGCAATCCCTGGCCGAAGACATTGGCCAATGGCTCACCTAGCCCATCAGGATCATCAGGGAATGTGGCAAATTATATGGGTCAAATGGCCATGGCCATGGGAAAGCTTGGAACACTTGAGGGATTCCTTCGCCAGGTAATTTTCTTTCTGATTTGATCGCACTTATATGTTTTCCCAGTCTGGTTCCTGCACTCATTGCTAGGAAGGAAAGAAGAAGAAATGAAACTCAATCTTGAAACAGGCTGGATTTGAAGTGGTAGGATAATCCTTACATATGGTAGAATATAACTTCTTGGCATTGCTTTAAAATTCTTTAGGCTTTGATATTGTCTTAAAACAGTAAGAAATCTGTAAATCTAATTGTTTTGTGGAATGTAGGAATCACGGAATAATTAAATTTTTAATTGATGTCCTTGGTCCATAATTAGCCCGTTTGTGTTCCATAGCATTAGGCTTAGTGTACCCAGATCTGCACTTCTCAATGATTGAATTACTTTGGTCTGTTTTCAGGTATTTGGAACCTCAAAAATAAACCAAATTCTACATGTAAATGTTGGATTTGTACATGTTCTTCAAAACATTATGCATATAATCTTGTGTGGACAGTTTTTTGGAGTGTGGGGATTTGCTGGTTCAATATTTTGATATGCTTTTCATAAACTTCCCATTATTAAAAAAGAAAAGTCTGCAAAAACTTTGGAAAATGCAAGAAATTTTTTCCCAATCAATGTGAAGTAATTATTCAGCAGAAATTTAGTCTTATGAGAATATCAAATGCAAAGAGGGCAATGGAAACAATTAGTATAGTTGAGGGAAAAGAGAATGATACTATTTTCATTCAATAAATACCATTTTTTTGAGAACAACTTTTGTGCCATGATTCCTATTATGATTAAATGTTAGGGTTTAGAAGTGAAAGAAAATCATAGCCAAGTTTTCTTCTTAAGTCTCATTATTGTAATAAGTGATTCTATTTCTTTTCCAAATAAACAAAATCATGTAATGCCTGTCTTGAGAATTAAATCTGAACTTTTCTAAAGAAGAGTTCTTTGGACTTACGGGCATTTGACAAGAATTAAATCTGATTCTAGTTCTCTTAAAGTCTTCTTTCTTTTCATTGTTATAGTTACGATTATTGAAAATAGTTTTACCAGAGGAGATTTTGTTGCAGATGAAATATCCTGAATTTATTATTGCCTAAATTGTTGAAAAGCTAGGTGATTATATCGAAGACACTTTATGGTTTCCATCGATTTGCTAGGTGGAACAAATCAAGAATTTAAAACAGCTCATGCTAGTTTGATGCAGCTTGTACATAACTTGGTCTTCTTGTAACTGTAGATGAGGCAGTTTGATGACACTTTTTCTTTTCCCTTTTCTGGCAATTACCAGGCTGATAATTTGCGTCAACAAACACTACAACAAATGCACCGTATATTGACAACCAGGCAATCAGCCCGTGCGCTTCTTGCAATAAATGACTATTTCTCTCGTCTTCGAGCCCTTAGTTCCCTGTGGCTTGCCCGGCCACGGGAATGAAAAGCATGAATGATGACGTTATTCTGAAGACTGACTCCCACCAACCTATGAAATGATCACTAAGCTTTGAGTTCGAACGTGATCGGTCATATGATTCACCATTAGTGGATTGTTGTGCTGTTCTTTAACCCCAAACTCCCTTTGGGATTGGGTTGTTGTGCATTAGTCACATTGATGATCAAAGTGAAAGTTGTAGATCTCTTCATTGTTGATATGGTCTCCATCTGCAGTTCCAGTGTCACATATGTTTTACCTAGGTCTTTTATTCTCATTTCTTATGTCTAAACTATAGTGCCAATAATCTGATTATGTTAGATGTTTAATAGAACCAGGAAGGAAATAGGATAGTGTTTGTAATGTAGGTTACAGTAATCAATTTGTATACCAAAATCAGATTATATATTGGTGAAAGAGTTCCTTTTTGGTGTTTGGATTTTTTTACTTCTTCAACATGTAAATATGTTTTTGTGCACAATTTCATTGGCTATGATAATTCCGCAGGTTGGCTGTATAGTTTGGTTGTAGTGGCAAGTCAATTTTGCTATGCTCAAATATTTCCTGTGCTCTGAGGAAGTTTGGCTATTGTTGGGTTTCACCAAAATTATTTAATACTTTCTTGGACGAAGAAGGAAGAATAGCCTAACACCTTGTTCGGAAGAGGGGATTAGGGAGGAATGGATGAAAAGATTTTTTTTTTAGAATATTATTTTCATTCCTTGTTTGGGAGTTTAATTAGAGGGAAAAGAATGAAACACTTTTCCCATTTATCTCCCTCTTAACTCCATCTTTTAATCTCTCAAAAATTGGGAGGAAGGGAATGAAATATTTTTTTTCCCCTTAATCTCTCCATAATATATTATTTTTTTTCCCCTTAAAACCTTTATTTTTATTAAAGAAATGGCATAATAGACTAGGAGTGGGCAAAAATCCGCCAAACCTGACCCACCCAACAAGATTGTCTGAACCGTTCATCTGTCCACCTGCTCGTGAACATATATATGGACGGATATGGATTAGGATATATATTTTTCTTTTGGATTTCGGGCGGACCATGGATTTTATGTTTTTGGTCGAGTAACTGCTCGACCTGCCCATCTAATTATAAATATTAAAAAAAAAAAACCTAATCCTCACCCGCCCGAACCCTCATTTTCTCACTTCTCACTCCCTCTCTCTCTCACTTCTCGCTCACTCCATCTTTCTCTCATTTTTGCAGCCCAAACCCTAGCTCACGCCTTGCCGCCTCAAGCCTTTAACTTACCCCAGCCAAATCACTCACACGACAAAACCCGTCCCTCACTCTCTCAAATCTCTCTACTCTTCCTAACCGCAACATAACCGACAACAAACAAGAGGGCCAAGAGTGCTCCGAGTGGTCGAAACGATGGAGAGCCTAGAGATCGAAATGATCGACTCAACTTCGTGGTAGATTTGCACTCCGAATAGTCGATTGGAGACTATGGCTTAAGGCGGTTCACAATGGGGGGCTAGTTCGGTGGGTCTGGGTTTAATGAGTGGGTAGGTGGGTTTTTTGTGTTATGGGTTTGATGAGGTGTGGCTTTAGACGGCTCATGGTGGGATGCTAGTGGCAAATCATAGATGGGTGTGGTTCTGGTGGGTTTTTTGTGTTCTGGAATCCATAGAAAGTGCGATTTGGGGGCAATCCTCAGAGACTCGTTTTGGAAATTAGTGGCTTTGATTTTTTGAATTTGGTAAAGATTTGATTTGGAAATTAATTTGTGTCTTTGATTCTCTGATTTGTTAAAGATTTGATTTTTTTTTTGCTTGAAATCTATTCTTATTTGGATTGATTTTGTGTATATTGATGATACCGATCACCCGACCATACCCGACCGCTCAACCCGTTCACTCGATCCGACCACCTGTGTGGATGGTCAATGGATTTCATTTCTTCAAACCCGACTCAGTCGGGTAGGGTAATAAATTACCCTCAAACCCGACTTGCCCAACCCTTGGCCACCCCTAATAATAGTAATATTGTTATAAAGTGATTTTATTTTATTTCATTTTCATTTAATTCCCATATAAATACTTTCTATTCTATTCTATTTATTCCATTCCAATTATTTCTTTTATAAACCTTCAAACATGGTGTAAAAGTCTTGGCAATGGGAATGTGACACTTTTTTTTTTTTAATAAGAGAATTTGAAACTTGGATGTCTCGTTTAGAAAACATCAAGAGGTGTCAACTAGTTAAACTACAAAGACTCTTGGCAATGGAGACGCGACAATTGATGAGGCATAACTGGATAAGCCAAACAAAGATTTTATTTATTATTTGTGGGGGTTGGGGTGTTTTGGCTCTCTTGCAAGTTCCATGCCCATCTTCAGACGCGTGATTTGCACCAGTTTAATACTGTACTCGGCTTACGGCGATTGAGAGCTGAAGCTTTTTAGCGCAAGCCCAAATGCCTCATCAAAGCCGCTTCATTGGATTATTGCACATGTCTACCTCATTTCCAATTGCCCATACACCTTTAAAACAAGGCCAATTCTAAATAACCTTGATGTGGAAAATAAAAGTCCCTACCTATCTAAACCATCCACCTCTCCTTGAATATTCTTACAAATTTCTTTCCCAGGAAAATAAAAATAGAATCATAAGTAGCATAATGCTAGCACAAATTAATTATTGTAGAAGAAACATGGTTGTGTTCAAATTATATTTAGTGTACATATGTTATACTTATAACATATCTAATACCTTTCAATTAAATTAATATTTCATCAACTTCATAGTTGGATTACATGTCCTCCATATACTCATCATGCTATACTTCATATAAATCTAATCCAAAAATTAGTTACATAGTACAGTTTTTAAACATTAAAAAAATAAAAAAAAAACCATATATTTGAGCATTTTTATATGAGAATTCTTAATTTCAGATTTTCTTAATATTTAAGAAGCATAGATGGGTATGCAGAGATCATATTATGGTTTGACAAAATATTGATCCTATTAAATGTTATTAGGTAGAGTAACATTCTAAAAGAACTACACTAAATATAAGTTCATTTTAATTCAAAGGAACTAAATAACTATAAGAGTATCAAGAAGATAAATTAGCATGAACATGAGGTATTTAGTTGAGCATTTAGGTGCGTAGATAAAATGTATGACATTCACATATAGAATTCATAGAAGTCAATTCTTGGGTCTCATAGATAAAAGATTGCACATAGACAAATACAATAAGAATATTATCACACATAACTCTCTGAATACATATACAAACAACATAAGATAGATCCAGCTAGCTACATTACAAAACGAAAAAAAATATATGGCCCAAGAGTGTGGAATGAGCGTAAGCTTTAGATGTGTTTCTCGTATGCTATATGGCAATGCCTTCTTTCTACATATATACGCCAACATTATCATACTGCCTTGCCAACTTGAAGCTGAAAAGTATGCACGTTGATACCACCTGTTGTCATAAATATGCAAGAAGTGACACATTAGATTTAAAGTTACTTGAATGACACTACTTTCATCACTTTTATACTTTTACTAGTAGCAGGCCTGTGCGATGCATGACAAAATATTCTATTGTATAAAATTGTCATCATTCCTTCCAATCATAGTCATTCAGCTTTAATTATACTAGTCGCAAACCCGTGCGATGCACGGAAAATTTATACCGGTATTAAAAACATTAAATTAAACAAAAAAGAGAAGAAAAAAAAAACTCGTGTTAGAAGGAATTTCCAATTTTGATGGTATCTTGATAGCTACCGCAAAAGTGGAAGAGATATGTTTTATAATTTCAATGCGTAAATCGGTTTCTATATTTCTTTCACTCCGAAACGAAATTTTGTACAGTTCATTGGTTTAAGGTTTCAACTGCCAGTTCGGTACGGTTTTTATAACTATGGGTAAAACGCTTACGAAAAAAAAAAAAAAAGAAAAAACATGAATAGAAGGAAGTTGCAAAGCAAATAAAAAATATTCAAAATTAATCGAAAACTAAATTGAGCAAAAAATGAGGAAAAAATCACTTCAGAAAGAGGTGCCAATTTTGACTGTATCTTGGTAGCTACTGTACAATTGAAGAACCAATGGGAAGGAAAAGATGTGAAAGAATTACATTTCATTCAAATATTGATTTAATGATCTTTTAAAGGGAAAAATAAAATTAGTTTTTTCATTGATGGCATATCGGTTTTAATTAAAATTCAAATAAAAGTAATAATATTTTTTTCATGGCATCAGTTTCTTTTCATTTTTTTTTTTTTTCATTTCAAAATTTTCTTTTCATATCTGACAGCTTATATATATATATATATATATATATCAATCATTGTTGACAAACATTAATTACCTACAACCACTTTTCAAACGTTAGTGCCTTAGTGGCGTATTTGATATGAAAATGGAAAAGGTTAAATATCATTAATATATTGACTAATCGGATTTCATAACATATGAGACCTTGCATTTTATAAAATCTGATAGGGGTAGACTTTCGTGTGGGGTGGGAGGATTCGAAAAGGAAAATTCTGAAATAGAAACCGGCGAATTAATACGGGTGTGGACTTAATGAGAATTTTTAGTAGGGAGGTGAGGAGCCGAAGGAGAGAGAAAAGAGAGGAAGGGGAAAAAGAAAAAGAAAAAGAAAAAAAACAAAAACAAACCTGTGATGAAGAGAGAGAGTATGAGGTGGAATAAATTTAAAGAAATTGAATGATGGAATTATTTAAATAGATGAGTGAAAATATGGTTTGAATTGGAGAGAGAAAGTGTTAGATGAGGAGTCATGCCTTAGAGAGAGAAAAAAAAACAATAATTAATTTGATTGCTGAATTAATTGTGTTTGGCCACTTGGGCATTCGATCCAGTGGTAATCCCCCTCCCCAAAAAGCCTCATCATCTATGAGTGTATGGGTTCGATCCACAGGATCTTCAAAATATACGTGTGTGTGAGTTTAGATTAGAATTTCTATCATATATAAAAAAAAAAAAAAAAAAAATTGTGTTTGTATAAGAAATCCCTACAGATAAGGATAAAAATAAATTGGAAGGAATTAAAATAGGAAAAAAAATTGGAAGACTGATTTCCTTTATGAGAAGAATTATGGTTCAAATTCTCCATTAACTATTGAATTATTAAGAAAAAAAGAAAAGAAAGAAGAAGCTAGAATTCATTTTAAATTTATAGTACGACTTATGATTTATGAAGGTGATTATAATTGTATTAACAATTGCAAAGTTTGTTGTTACAATGATATTTCATAACGTGGTTGTAAACGATACAAAAAGACTATTGCGTGGGGGCTCTCTCGCCGTAACTTGGTAAAGACTAAGGTGGCCTTGGTTAATATCAAAAGTTTATTAAATACATTAAACTTATAAGTTTAAATTTACAATTCTCATATGAAGTCTCAAATTATAAGTTTGAAGTCTCAATTATCCCAAGATAACGATGCTGCTTACATGCTTAGCGCGTACATTTTTTATTTTTTTTATTTATTTTATTTAACTCTACTCAATTTGATTCAAGTGAAGAATGGTGGAAGTGGAACAAACAAAGAGGTGTATGAGTTAAATTTCAAACACCCTCAAGACAGGGTAAAACTGTAAGAGTGTTAAAAATCCTATAAAACATGATAAACATCATATTTAAAAAGATCATATTCATGTTTACAGGTTTAAGGAATTTTTGTAACAATCACAAATGATTGGGACAAAGGTAATGGCAGTGATGCCTCCATTTTGCATCATCATGGATGATGAAACTATGACTCAAGTTTACTACAAAATACAAGTATACAACTTTCATTTTTATTGGACATCCTTTTATAAAAATACCATAGGTAAAATATTAGAGAATTGTGTTGCACAAAGAACCAATACTTCACTTATGCATAGCATTTTTCTTCGCATGATAATTCCAAGAACACAACCTTTATGCCAACAATTCATTCTTCATCCAATCTGTGACTCAGAAGGCAGACCAAAATCTACCACATGAGAGGCTATCAGACCTGATCACACTCCACTTGATGCGCTCTTACATAGTGCAGGAAAAAGGAAAATAACAAAAAATTTGAAACACATAATAACACAACACATATCTAAAGGAATTTCACCAAACATATGGCATGCAACAATAACAAAGATCGATAACACCAAAAAATTCAAGTAGAAAAATAGCAAACACACCTTAGGAAGTCTTAATGTGAAAGAAACAAAACCCAAAGTCAAATCCAAATCCAACATAAATAAATAAAATCCTAGATCATAAAGCAAATCAAAAGAATAAAACTTTGAACCCACAGACCCATTGTCTCCAACAGAGCTCTCATCTTTATGAACTACAGACTTGGCTTGGCTGAAGACGACGGCGGTTTCATGCACAGCAGAGTGCTCAAAATACTGAATCCAAAACAACCAAAGCCTTCATGGCATCATCACCTGAGACAGAATTCAAGAGGAAAAAAAAATTCAGCTTTCCACAAAGATTTAAGCATGCCCAGCCGGGATAAAACCTGAAAATTAAAATTTGGATAGTGCAGTAAATATAATAAGAAAGCAAAATAATATTTACGCTACCAATTGGTGTGACTCGCGTATTGATCAAGAGAATTCAAAAGCAACCTGAGATTGAGATTTCAGAAGGTGTGCTCTGGAAAAGGAAATGCATAAAAGGGTTGTTGATATGGTTTGAATATTTAAACGCAAGTATAAGAGTAGTAACAGTGAACTAAATTAAATTGGGAAACCGAAAAATTTGGGAAGCATTAAACGCTAGCCATGAAGAAGAAGGAAAAAAAGGAAAGCTAGGGAAGAGGAAGAGTGTAAAGATGGTTGAATTAAATCAATGGGTTTTAATGGGGGAGAGGAATAGGCCAAAAAGGGAGGAAGAGAGCTGGAGGGCTGAATCAACAGGTGTGATGGGAGACGAGGAGTCCAGTGAAGGGTTAACCGATAAGCATGAAAGAAAGAAATAGAAAATTTTGAAACAAATAAATGGTATGAATAAAAGGAAATAATAAATACTAATCAATAGGAAGCTGCCAACATTAAAATATGAGTGTAAATGTAACGTTAAGAAGGAGTAAGTATTTAATACATATAATGGGACCAAAAATAAATAGGGAATAATTGAGTGTGGAGGAGAAAAAGGAAACTAAAAAATAAAAATAAAAAATGAAAAAACAGGATAAACATGGAAATTTGTGGGAAGCAGAAGTCTGACATGGCGGTATTTGGAGGAGGCTGAAAATTTTCTCTCAGCTTCCCCTTTTAGTTTATACTAGTCATGGACCCGCGCAATGCGCGGTATATGTAACTAATTTGTAGTGGGATATAATCCATATTTTTTTTATTTGAATTTTGTGCAAGACACAATCATTTGAGGTGAACACTATTTTTTATTATTGGAGAAGTTTTTGAGAATTTCTTTAAAATGCAACGAAATAATTAAGAGCATTAAAATCTAAATCACAAATTTTGATAATATATAAGTGGAAACAAAAGGCAAATAATATAATCTTAACATACCAATGAGTTTTTTCCTTTCTTTATTTACCATAGCCATCTCCCAAAAAAAAAAAAAATCACAATTAATCAACATAACCTAACCGAAACTAAAAGCCATCGTTTTATGTTCTAACAAAGTAACAGCAACGAAAAAAAACTACTACTATGAATTTAAGTTTACCCACATCAGATATATCAAATGACCAAAATAGTCTCATGGCAAGAAACTCCCCCAACCTCAACTTAACCCAAGTCCCCCGTCATTTCCTAGGAAACATTGGGCAAGATAAATAAAGAGGAAACATAAGAATTAAAAACAACTAAACAAAACACCAGCAAATGTGCACTTTTTTTTTTTTTTTTTTTTCTAAATACACTAATTTATAGTAGAGACAACTACCAAAACAAAATAAACTTGTCTTCCATTCACCTACTCATTGAACAATGTCTCTCGCCACTAATCTCTATACTTCAACAATACTAATATCATAAATAGTCAGCATCATATGGATATTTTTAGGAGGGTCCGGACTTTCCTTCACATGTTCCTCATAAGTTCATAACGGGCCCGAAACAAAAAATAAAAAATAAAAAATATTGTGGTACAATGTTAAAAGTAATGGCAAAGAACGCAACAATGTTAAATAAGTTTCAGTAACAAAGACAGCTTATATAAATATATTTGACGCAATTGACAAATCCTTGTTTTTGTACAAGTCACGCATGCCCGAAATTCTCCATAAAAGGAATTGATTCACATATTTAACATTAATTGGAGAAGCAAACAATACCCAGAAAGAGTATTGTGAATACCAAACCGAGCATTTGTCAATAATTCCTTCAAACATCAACGCGCTATAACTTACCTTTAGTAGTAATTGATCCATCCAATTTGTTATGTCTTATATATTTAGTATCTTCAATGATGGGAACATAGCCAAAATTGTAAAACATCTTATATATAGAAACGGGAGTAAGTAACATATTATAATGGGAAAAAGAGGGAGAGTGGGTGAAATTATTAGGGTGTCAATTAATTCGTTAAAGCATCAAATGGAAAAAGAAAGGCCAATTAACTTCTTTGGGGAGAGAGAGAGAGAGAGAGAGAGAGAGAGAGAGAGAGAGAGAGAGAGAGAGAGAGAGAGAGAGAGAGAATGGCAATTAATCTTCTAGGATTAAATGAAAAAATAATTGGAAATTAAGGTAAGAGAGAGATTAATATGATCATAAAAGGAAATATTGGATGAGACGTAAAGGGAAGCAAATGGCTAGATTTCTACCATCCAAATTCATCATGTTAGCCCTGTTTAGGAAGGAGAAAAGGTAGAATAAAGGGAAAACTTGAGCAGAATTATGAATGCATATTTGGAAACTAAGATCAAAATTCGAGCAGCCCTTCCTTTTTTTTGCAATTTTTGCAAATAACGACTCAAAAAGGAAATTCATGGAACTTTATTTGTCAAATGAAAAAATCAATACTCACAAATAGGAATTTAAAACTTGAACATAAATATGAATGTATTTATGGAAATGAAAACCAAATAATTTGGATGTATTTATGGAAATGAAAACTAAGTAATTTGAAGAGATAATTGGGTTTGAAAAATGAGGGCATTAAATGCCCCGCCAAAAAGAGAGAAAGAAAAGATTGTGAGAGATTGGTGAATTAGATTGAAATCAATTAGGGAGATCAGTTGATTTAATGGGTATGGAAAAAAAACCCATGGGAGATGAAGAGACCTGAGAGAGAGAGTTGATTTAATGGATATGAGAAAAACTTATGGGAGATGAAGAGGTGAGGAAGATGAAGAGACGTGAGAGAGAGAGAGAGAGAGAGTGTGTGAGAGAGAATGAATTAGATAAAAGGAAGGATGTTGTGGATTTGTGAGTGAGCAGCAAATCTGACATGACAATATTTGGAGGAGGCTAAAAATTTTCTCTCAACTTTAGCTTTTAGTTTATATTATAGATATAGATTATAGATATTATAGATGATCAATACGGGTGTGAAAGAGAGAATTAACATAAAATAGTTTAATATATAGAAACTAATTTACCATCTTCATCAAAATCATAGAACAATGTTTACAAACTGAATTCATAAATTCAGGCTAATTTCTCTCTTTTATTCTTTCATTTGGCAAAACAATTAGAGAACACATAACAAACAACAATCCACTCAATACAAAATCAAATTGAACAAACAAATATTAAAAAATAAAATAAAAAAATAAAGGGTAAACTTTAGCATTTAGCCTTTATACCTTCGTAGAGTCTACTATATTGAAACTATAGCAACCGATAACATAACGAAACATCAGTGAATAAAAAAAAAAGTGGTAGAAACAATAAAAAAATATCCACTAAAGGAGAAATAAAATCGAAGAAATAGAGAGAGTTCCTTTATGAATGGGAGAGTTAGAGAGGTGTGAGTAATATCAAATTTATATTGAAAATAAGATGGAAGATCAAGGGTTGCTTACCCTGTATTTGTCTTTAATTCCCAGCATCACATATTTTTCTCGGTGGTCTCAGTTTGCTCTTGTTGCTGCGTTTCATGATCAACCTTAGGTTCCTGTACGAATAAAAACTATATATGTAATTTAAGTTCAATCATATTTGCAAGTGGAACAATGAAAGTTGCCATGTGACTAGTAGGTGCTGCTATAAATATTGATGGTATGTGGAAAAATTACTTTTTTCAAAACATTTTCTTGGTATAGGAAAGTAGTGTTTTTCTATTGCTTTACTCTTCCTTTAAAAATAAAAATGTGATAAATTTTCTTATTATTCGCTAATTTTGTATTGCGATGGTCTATACATAGGGGTCAAATTGTCCCAGTAAGGAGAGATTTGTTGTGAGAGTGTGCCATACCTTTCCTTTGAATATGTGCTCTATGGTGGCATTAACATCTCCCTTCCACTGAGCACGCTCTTTGAATTCAAATTTGTAGGACTCGCGGTTGTAGCGGTAGTCTTCGTATACTCCTTCCAGCTCAGGTGTCTTTATATTAGCCGGAACAAACGTCCTTAAATTAGGGCATCTAATTACCCCCACTTTCTTCAGGGATGGCCATTCAAAAGCATTGGCTTCATTGCAAAAACACTTGAGATTTGGTAAGTCCATGAGCATGAGTAAGTTAACTTTGTTGAACAAAACAATGTCCTTTTCTTCTCCTTCTTCTTCTCTTGCTCTTGTAAGGATTTCTTCAATTTTTTCACAGTCAATAACTTGTATTTCCTCTAACATTACAAGCAGTTTTGCTATGGATGGTGAGAACAAATATGTCAGACTGTTGCATTTCCGTACTTCTAACAATCTCAAGTTTCCAAAGCCCATGATCCTTTCTGGACCCTTCTTCCATATGTGCATCATTTTTGGTAGGACATTTAGTTTCAAGTCCCTTAACTGATTAAGTACTGATGCGACGTGATTTTCCTCAACATTTAGCTCCTCAAGTTGAAATATAGCTTCAATTGAATGACACATTTCCAACTCAATCACTTCTAGATTCTTTAAGCACTCGATCATATTGGATGGAAAAAAAGACCATATCTCTAAAGGCTTGTCGACAACATTAGCTCTTTGATCCTTCAACTTAGTCAAAGTACCCTACACAGAAATCAAGTATATATTTAAAGGACTAAAATAATCAAAATAATTATTTATTTTAGATCCATCCAAATTATTTGGACCATGAGCTCGGCAGCAAAACAAAACATATCCAAATTCTACACAAGAAAGATGGTATACAAAGAGTGTGTTTTTGTCATTAAAAATAATAAAATAACAAACCATTATTTATCATAAGCATACCTCTTTATTCACCGAGGAGCTTCCGTGGGATTTCTTGGTGGGGCACATATGGTCAGACAAATCCACTAGACCATAATTCCTACGATGTGGAACACACTCAAGGCATCGCCCAAGAAAACCAGGGGAACTCCGTATTGAGGAGGATCCAACACCAGGCTCTTGGGGTCTTGAATCCAATCCCTTGATTTTCTTTCGCTTTCTTGGGCTCTGAATTTCTGAACCAAATGTTTTCAATTTGTCACAATCATTGATTTTGATCTCCTTCATGGATGGCCATTCAAAAGAATAAGCTTCAACACAGAAACTCATGAGATTTCGCAGGTGATGTAATTTGAAGGAACTAACTTTAGGGAACACGATGGTATCCACTGCCTCTTCTTCTCCATCTCTTCGGACGATGTTTTCCATCATGTCAGAGCCTCCCAAATTTACACTTTGAAGTTCCACAAGTAGTTTTGCAATAGAAGGTGGGAATAAATATCTTAGATTAGGACAAGAGCTTACTGAAATTGATGTTAGGTTTTGAAAGCCCAAAATTCCTCGTGAAAAATTCTTCCACACATACATCAACCTAGATAATTCCCTTAGTGTTAAAGTTTTCAATTGAGCAAGTACATCGATTCTCTGGGGTTGAACCATTAGTCCTTCAAGGTCAAATAGCACTTCTAAACTATCATTATACCACATGACAAGTTCTCCTAAATTCGGTGACCAGAAAATGGTCATGGATGAAAGGAATTTATTAGAGATTGACCCTGATTCAGGAAAGGAGCCAGTATGATGTTGCTCATGTTGCTCAGTATTGATCTTTCCAATCTGATGAATCCATGCATTAAATTATTATGACATGATAATAAATTTTCAACTTTTCAAGTTCTCATGTAAGAAGCATCAAATCCATAACAGAGCTTGAAAAGTTAAAAAAATAAAAATAAAAATTGATAAACCAATTTGAAAACATAAAACAATGAGCCTTTGGCATACCTCCTGATTTAAAATTGGTTGCGTTCCCTTAGCATGGCTAGGTTGGACAAGCTCAATCGGATCCACGAATGTACAAAAACCAATAAGCCTTGGCAAATAGCCTAGTCCCACATACTTAAGTTGTGGAAACTTTATCATATCAAATGCTTTCTCATCTTGTCCTTCCTTAGAGAAAATTTCTTCCATGACGTCACACCCTCTTATAAATAACTCTTGGAGTTGAACCAAACCCCTCGCTATGGACAATGAAAAGACGTTTTTCAAACGGTAGCATGCATCTAGGCGAAGAGATGTTAGGTTGCCAAAACAAGCAAGCTGTGCACCACTGAAGGACCTCTCTTGGAATTGGCCATGATATATCTCTTTTAAATTTGACAAATATGCCAGTGATAGTGACTCTAGGATAGGGAAGGCATCACGTGGAGTCTGATCTGATGTGGCATCGATTACATATTCTACATTACTGAAAGAAACTGTTAGAACCTTCAAGCATGGAAGATCCTCTTGGTGTAACTCATATAGAATGCTTTTTAAATCTTTTATATTCCTCAATTCTAAAATTTCAGATTTCTCTAACAGTTGACAAAGCAACCGACTCTCCTTAATATCACTTGCATCAATTTCTTCAAATATCACTTTGTTATTAAGTAAATAACAAGCTGTTTGATCAAAATGAAACAGCCACCCACGCGTCATTTGCCCAGTTACACGTATCTGAAATTTTATCATTTGATTTTTGAAGTGCAAGTCTTTTGGCAATAACTTGATGTTTGATTTTGATATATAATGTTTTAAAGCCATCAAATGGGACAGGGGAATTAGTTCAGCAAGGCTTGCGTTGTCTCCCTCAGAGTTCCCCGTAGGTTCCCAATTTACAGGGACATCTCCAATGTACAACTCTTCTAGTCGAGATAAACTAGATAGAAGACCATATGGAATTCGCTGAAGAGTAGTGCATACTGAGAGATCTAACAACTTTAAATGACCAAGATTTCCTATTTCTCTTGGCAACTCCTTGATTTCAGAACCAAGAAAGCTAAGCATTTCAAGTTTCCCAAGTGCTCCAATCGCTGATACATCTTGTAACCCACAATACTCCAAACTCAGTGTCCGAAGGTTCTGAAGGACCCGAATTGATTGTGGTAGTGAAGGAAAGGACATACCTCGCATAGACAAAACCTTTAGTTCTTTCATCCCTTGAAACAGATTGGCTGGGAGCGTCTGTGAAGAGTTTTTGCTGCATGATAGCTGCAGAAGCTCAAGTTTCGAACACTCTGTGCCATCAGGATGCCTTTTAATTTCTCGAGAGAAAAGGGAAATTGCAGCATAATGCTCATATGTATCTTTCTCTGGCCATTCTTCCAATTTGGCGTCACATCTTACTAGAAAACCTTGTTTATCTGCAATTGATATGGCCACATCCCGTATAACATCATGCATTTTCACACATTCTTCTTTCAAGCTATCCAGTAGTAGAAATGATCTTTTAAGATTCTTAACCATTGCATGGACTTCATATCTTGCTTCTGCCACATTATTCCTCGCAAAAATCCTTCGTCCCACTCCAGATCTGACTAAATATTCAATGGGAATATCATAATCTTCCGGAAATAGACAACATAGCAAAAAGCATGACTTGGCTTCTTCACTTTTTAAATAATTATAACTTAGCTCTATGCTAGAATAGACCTTTGAATCCAAACCTGGAATATGTTTTGGGATTGACATTTTAAGCTGTTGAAGTGCTGCAATCCACTCAACCTCGCTTTTGTTTTCAAGCGCTCTTCCAACTGTAACAATAGCAACAGGAAGACCATTACATTCCTTTGCAACCTCTTTTGCTATTGGACGTAGACCGGGAGTATCCACACAATCACCTGCCATCTCTCTGAAAAGATTCCATGCTTCTTCTTCAGATAATACTTTGATTGGAACAATCTTTTGACTTCTCATCTGATTGCAGGCTTCTTCACTCCGTGATGTCAACAAGATTTTGCATCTCTTGTTTTGACCTCCACAAGGAATTCCTACATCCATTAGATTAAGTGCATCCCAAACATCATCCAGTATTACAAGGACACTCTTAATATCTTTTTTTTCTTTGATATCGACACTCTCACTATTCATTAGTCTTTTAGATAACTGATTTGCTCTTTCTTGTAAACTCTCTGTTTTTAGTTGCAAATGTAGCATATCCGCTATCTGACCTTGAATGTGTTTCACGTCTTGTTTCTGGGACACCACTGCCATCACATCTTCATCAAATAACTTGGCATCTTTTGCTCTTTTTGCAACCTCTTTTGCCATTGTTGTTTTCCCAATCCCCCCCATACCGCATATGGCAATCATGTTGATGTTGTCGTCCCTTAGAGCCTCCAAAACTTCTTTCATTATTGATTTTCTTGATTCAAAATGCTTGAAAACTTCTGTGGATACTACTCCCAGTGGACGAGGAGAATAGGACACTTTATTAAAAAATGTTTGTTCTGCCTCCTTTAGTAGCCCATCAATTTCCAGAGTCTTCTTCTTAGCTTTCTTACTCAAGGAATAACGTGACTTCAGATTCAAGCACATCTTATCTTCAATATCAATGAATCTTTGCAGACCTTGGCTGATGTTGTCTACCTTCTCTATCCACGTGTTAACCTCAGGTAAGATTTCCAGTCCGTTCCTTTTGGCCGCGTCAATTTCTAATTGCAGCCCCTTTCTCTTGTCACCCAGCTTCTGAAATTGATCTTTGAGATTTTGGATGTTGCTATTTAGGTGAATCAAATAGCCAAACTGCTGTCCGATTGGCTCCACCAAGTATTCTCCAATTTTTGCTATAATTGAAATAACAATTTCCATTTCTTTGTTTTGTTCTTTTGGACCAAGTACCTACAGATCATTAGAAAGTTTAGCGCAGCCATTATCACCAAACGTTCTATAATGATATTCTCTAATCCAAAAAAAGAAAAAAAAACTTGAGATAAGTAAGTTGGTGCTATGTGCATTTAGAATTTGTATTAGAGAAGTTGAGTGTAGAACCATAGCCTTCACAAACAGATCTAATGACTAATTATTCTACACCCCACGAGTATATCCAATTGACAAATTATTTCATATTTTCAATTTCCAATAAAAGTGGGTATCAGAGCCTCTAGCATTGCTCAGGGTTGGAAATAATTTATCTGCTTATATTGTAGATGAATTTACCTACCATCATCTACACCAAACCAGTTGGTGATAAATGATAGTCAAGCCAGGGTCTTTCTTGGAATAGAATTTCATCATGTGAACCTTTTCTAAAGCCCATATATATATTTTTTATATGATTTATGATAAAAAAAAAAAAAAAAAAAAAAAAAAAAAAAAAAAAAAAAAAAAAAAAAAAAAAAAAAAAAACTTAATAATTTTCTATCGGATGTGTATTTGACAAACAACGTTTAGATTATATTTTCTCCTTACACTCTCATGCTTGATTTTCTTTTAAGATGGTCAAATATCATTAGTTATTTAATTTATAGAATCTTTAAATTTCAAGTTTTTGTTATTTTTTATTTTTGTATTTTAAAATTATACACAAAAGTGCCTAGAGATTTGTAGCTCACTGTCACCTCCTAATATTTCCAATCAAATCCCCCCTCCCCAAATATCAAATTATCAACAACAACAAAATTATACACAAAAAATAAATTTATGAATCAAATGATAAATAACATCCAATTCATACGAAATTTGGCATACGTATGAAGAACAACGATAAATTTTAATCTAACAATGAAATTTTAAAAATACTAATCCTAAATGTTACGTGTAACATTAACAAATTAAGTGTTACACTATTTGTAACTTGACATAGAATTTAAACCTTAAACTTTTGGATTGTTGTCAACGTGACCTGAAATTAGGATCCGTCAACACTATGTCGTTTAAGTGTCCAGAAGGATGATGTTTTGCCAGCTTTTTCAATTTTTTATAATTTTCTAAACAAATAAATTTTAAAAAAAGTGGTCACTTGACCTACCAGGCTACCACCCCTAAACCACCAGACTTTACTCACGCCTAAGCGCTATTGCCTTCTGTAACCAAAACTGATTCATGAAAAAAATTTAAAAATTCTATAAGAAAAGATTTTTTTAGAATGTAAATTTCGTTGTTCTTTGCCACCAAAAATATCAATGTAATCAAAGAAATCCGCAAGATTAAGTCACCAATCAATAAAATCTTCCTCATATAATAAAAATAAAAATAAAAACTCAACAATATCTACTGTTAATGTTATAATTAGTAGTCCATTGGGCTTTGGGCTCTAGCCCGTGTATATGCTTACTTGTGCATCACTCCCTTTCCTTGTACAGCACATTACTTGTGCATCACTCCCTTTCCTCGTATATTCTCATATGCCTCCTATATAAAGGCACTCTACTGTATTGTATTACTCATTTCAATATACAGAGATTATTCATAAATCTAACATGGTATCAGAGCCATTGATCTAAGTGTTTCGTGCAGTCTTCGTCTTTTCTGACATTCTTCCGCTGCCTCAACCATCTCCGATATTGCTCCACCACCGCCGTTAGAATTCTGGTGTGCCCGCTGCCGTCAAAGGTTGAACAATCGCCAAAGACTCACTGCCTTCGTTGGAACTTCCTCTCCAGGATTCCAATCGAAACACCTCCACCACCATTAGAAAGCTCTCTCGAAGACGATCTCAGCCGCGCAAAAATCACCGCCATCCGACGCCGGACGCGCCGCCACGCGCCGATCAGAGAATCTGCCCGCCGTCACGCCACGTCACGCGCCCCACGCGCCTGGCTCATTCCTGTGACGCCACGTCAGCCCTAGACACGTCAGCCCTAACGCCACGTCAGCGACCGTTGACCACTGTTGACTGCCACGTCATCCATTGACCGATTGTTGACCGTCGACCGTTGACTTTTGGGTGTTGACTTTGACCGTTTGACCGCGTTGACCTTTTGCAACCCCGGTGTTTCTTACTCAGTTTTTCGTCCTGATTCCATTTTTGCTGTCTGTTTTTGCATATCTTGTGTCTAAATGGCTCAAACTGAGATCTCTCACCCCATTCATGTTACTTTGGATGGTCGAAATTATTTTGTTTGGTCTCAATCTATGCGCAGTTTCATTAAAGGACGAAAACTATGGTTTTATGTCACTGGTGAGATGAAGAAGCCAGTCAAGGGCTCCTCTGAGGATGAAAATGCTTTCAGGATCCGCCTGATAGAATGGGATAGTAACAATCACCAGATTCTTACTTGGCTACGCAATACCTCCATCCCATCCATTTCTAATCTACTGGGAAATTTTGATGATGCTCGTACTGCCTGGGATATGCTCGCCAAACGATATTCCTCCTCACATGGCACTCGGGAATATCAACTTTCAATTGAACAGTATCAGATTCGGCAAGACCCTGGCCAGTCTATCAATGACTTCTTTGCTCGTTTCCAGTTCATATGGGACCAACTTGATCTCTCTGATCCACCATGGGATACTCCTAATGATGCAATGAAGTATGCTACCCGTCGTGATCAAATGCGTCTCTACCAATTTCTTATGGCCTTGCATGAAGATTATGAGCCTGTCCGTGGTCAGTTGCTTCACCAACTACCTACTCCATCTTTAGACGCAGCACTCAATGACCTTGTTCGTGAGGAGACTCGTCTCCAGACCTTACAAGCTCAGAACAAGCTCAATGTCTTGGCTACTACATCATCTCTTGCACCCCTTCAGCAGTCCGACTCTGATCAGTCTAGCCCGAATACTCGTCGTTCAGATCGGAAATCCAACAAATTCTGCCGATATTGCAAGAAGCATGGCCACACTATTGAGACTTGTTTTCGCCGTAATCGAAGCACTGCTGCTGTTACTCATGGTGATACTAATCAGACACCCATTGCAACTGTTGCTCCTGCACACTCTGGATCCGCCATCACACTCACCACAGATCAATTGGAAGACATCATCGCTCAGGCTCTCGTCCGGGCTGGTAATGCATCCTCTTCCTCTGCTCTTTCTGTCCTGCCTGGTAAGTTCTCCTCATGGCTCCTTGACTCTGTCTGCTGCAACCACATGACTCCTTATCCATCCTTTTTCTCCCACACTAGCTCTGCCCGTCATGCACCTACTATTCACACAGCTAATGGCTCCACTATGCTTGTTCGTAGTATAGGCACCGTTTCTACTTCCAAACTCTCTATTTCTGATATCTTTCATGTGCCTAAACTTTCTTATAATCTACTATCTGTGGTTCAATTAGCTGAACTTGGTTATCACATTATTCTTGATTACTTTGGTTGTATTGTGCAGGATCCCCGAACGGGGCAGGAACTTGGGACCGGCCGTAGAATTGGACGTCTGTTTGAGATTTCCAGTCTTCGTCTTCCTGTTACTGGTGTCTCTGCTGCTACCTCATCTTCACATTCCTTATCACTTTGGCATTCTCGACTCGAGCATGCATCATTTTCCTGGGTACAACAGCTAGTCTCTAGGGGTTTATTAGGTCTAGTGTCTAAGGACAATTTCGATTGTGTTTCATGTCAATTAGGAAAACAACCTACTTTGCCTTTTCAAAATAGTGAGTCCATGTCTACTGAAGTTTTTGACTTAATTCATTATGATGTTTGGGGACCTTCCCCTATTAATAGTCTTGGTGGATCTCATTATTTTGTTGTGTTTGTTGATGATTATTCTCGTTATAGTTGGGTTTTTCTTATGCGTTCTCGTTATGAATTACTAAACATTTATCGTAACTTTGCAAACATGGTCAAAACTCAATTTTCCAAAACAATTAAAGTTTTTCGTTCTGACAATGCACGTGAACTTACCCAACATGCATTTGAACACATTCTATATTCCCATGGAACTGTACATCAATTCTCATGTCCAGGCACCTCTCAGCAAAATGGAAGAGCCGAAAGAAAACTTCGACACATCCTTGACACAGTTCGTGCTCTCCTCCTATCTTCCAAAGTTCCTGTACCCTTTTGGGGAGAAGCTGTCCTCACTGCTGCCCATGCCATCAATCGTATTCCAAGTCCAACCATTTCTAATCAGACTCCTTATGAGCGCCTTTTTGGATCTCCACCCCACTATCAGCATCTCCGATCCTTTGGCTCTGCTTGTTTCATCCTTCTTCAGCCTCATGAACACAACAAACTCGAGCCTCGTTCTCGCCTTTGTTGCTTCCTTGGTTATGGTGAAACTCAAAAAGGATATCGATGTTATGATCCTATTGCTCATCGCCTTCGCATCTTCGGTCATGTTGTCTTTTGGGAACATCGTCTGTTCACTGAGGTATCTCAATTTCGTCCCTCTTTCTCCCTCTCCTCTCTCTCAGATCTTTTTCCAGAAGTGTCTCCTCCTTCTCTAGAGTTGTTTCCTCCCTCTCCAGAAGTGTCTACCTCCATTCCACAGACTGAGTCATCTGACCACTCTTCTGGATTATCCTCTCAAGAGACGCCTCATTCTTCACCTGAATCCCCGGCTCCTGCACCTTCAGAGGATCCTGCCCCTGCAACCACACTTCGTAGTTCCTCTCGAGTAACAACTCTTCCCTCTCATTTACGTGATTTCCATTGTTACACTGCCCTTGCTACACTGCACGAGCCTCACTCCTATCGTGAGGCCTCCTCTAACCCTTTATGGCAGGCTGCAATGACTGAGGAACTTGATGCATTATCTAGAACCCGTACTTGGGACCTGGTTGATCTGCCTCCTGAAAAATCTGTGGTTGGTTGTAAGTGGGTGTTCAAAATCAAAACTCGGTCTGACGGATCCATTGAGCGATACAAAGCTCGTCTTGTTGCCAAAGGTTTTACACAGGAGTATGGCATTGATTATGAGGAAACCTTTGCTCCAGTTGCTCGCCTTTCATCTGTCCGCACCCTATTGGCTGTTGCAGCCTCTCGTCAGTGGAAGCTATTTCAGATGGATGTCAAAAATGCATTCCTCAATGGAGACTTGAGTGAAGAAGTCTATATGCAACCTCCCCCTAGCCTTTCTCATCCACCTGACAAGGTGTGCCGACTACGTCGTGCCCTTTATGGTTTGAAACAGGCACCTCGAGCTTGGTTTGCTAAGTTCAGCTCTACAGTTTCTCGACTGGGTTTTTCCATAAGTTCTTATGATTCTGCCCTCTTCCTCCGTCGCACCGGCAAAGGTACCATTTTGCTTCTTCTTTATGTTGATGATATGATTATTACAGGTGATGACCTCAGTGGGATTCAAGAACTCAAGGCTTTCCTAAGTCAGAATTTTGAGATGAAAGACCTTGGCCACCTCAGTTACTTTTTGGGTCTTGAGATTACCTCCTCTGATGATGGTTTCTACCTCACTCAAGCCAAGTACACCTCTGATCTTCTGTCTCGAGCTGGCCTTACCGATCATAAGATTCTTGATACACCGATCGAACTTAATGCGCGCTTGACTCCTTCCTCTGGAGAACTATTGCCTGATCCTACTCTTTATCGGCAATTGGTTGGCAGCCTAGTCTATCTCACAGTCACTTGACCAGACATCTCATATGCAGTTCATCAGGTGAGCCAGTTTATGTCTGCTCCACGATCGACTCACTATGCTGCTGTCCTGCGCATCCTTCGATACCTTAAGGGCACTCTTTTCCACGTTCTCCACTTCTCTACTCAGTCTCCACTTACTTTGAGAGCCTACTCTGATGCCGATTGGGCAGGGGATCCTACTGATCGTCGATCCACTACTATTATTGCTTTCTCCTTGGCTCCTCTTTAATCTCTTGGCGAAGCAAGAAACAGTCTGTTGTGGCTCGCTCTAGTACAGAAGCTGAATATCGTGCCCTTGCTGATACCACATCTGAACTCCTCTGGTTACGATGGTTACTACAGGATTTAGGTGTGTCCACTTCTTCTGCTACTCCTATCTACTGTGACAATAGGAGTGCTATTCAGATTGCTCGCAATGATGTCTTCCACGAGCGGACCAAACACATTGAGATCGATTGTCATCTTGTTCGGCATCACCTTCTCCAGGGTTCCCTCCAGTTGATCTCTGTTTCCTCTCACGATCAGCTAGCCAACATCTTTACCAAGTCACATCCCACTGGACGTTTCCGTGATCTGGTCTCCAAACTCCAGTTGGTTTCTCATCCTCCACCTTGAGTTTGAGGGGGGCTGTTAATGTTATAATTAGTAGTCCATTGGGCTTTGGGCTCTAGCCCGTGTATATGCTTACTTGTGCATCACTCCATTTCCTTGTATATTCTCATATGCCTCCTATATAAAGGCACTCTACTGTATTGTATTACTCACTTCAATATACAGAGATTATTCATAAATCTAACATCTACAATTCTTTCACAAAACCTGAAATCGGTACAAAAATTCGTACCAATAAATTGCCCTTGAGCTACATCACCGAGACATTTATCTCTAAGATTACCATAATTTTGATTGGTATAGATACTTGTACCACGTAGTGTTCATAGGAATCTAACATCCCCTTCTTAACTTTTATAGTAGCTCAAATGTCCTGTATCCTTTAGTCGTCATCGATAGAGTGTTTGCCATTAGTTCGTTGTTTGGCCACCATACCAAGCTAATCCTAACTACACCTAAAAATCTACAAAAGTTCAAGATCTGGGACACCAAATGAAGGAAACCAAAGAGAGTAGAATTTTATTGCTTGTTAGGTGGAACAGATATTGTTTAAAAATCTACAAGTTTTAGTTAAGAGTTTACATATTGTTTGAGTGAGAGAGTATACCATTATGTGTCTTGCTAGTGAATTACTATTAGGAATTTTTTTTGGATGTAATGGAATTTATTGGGTTAATTTATGTTTGTGAATGTTTTTATGTCTACAAGTAATTGCGAGTATTGTTTGTCTGAAAGCAGTCGTGTTTGTCCCAAATTCCAACAAACAGGTATTAGCATTTGTTAGGTCCATGTTATTTTAGTCTTGCTAATAATAGTTTAATTTTGCATATTTATATTATTATTAGTGAGCATTATCGTACTTATCTTCTTTTAATCCATGCAGTTTATGTTATGTTTTGGAATAATATTAAATAATTGATTTTGTACTTAAAACTAGTTTTAATGCATAGATATATCTTTAGAAGGAGATTGGAATTAATTCTAGCAATTTTTATCAAGAAAGACGCTAGCAAATTTGTTTAATTAAGAGGTCTAATGGAATTAATTTTGTTATAGGTCTTAATAAAGCTAAAGAAGGTCTTCCTAATTCAATTGGAGTCCAAATAGAGTAAGGAATTAAAAAAAAAAAAAAATCACACAAAATCCAAGTCCAATTCAGATTAGGATTCTAGCCTGTACATGGCATAAGATGATGATGTGGACAATGATGTGGCGCTAACTGTGCCGACATGGTGGTTGACGTAGAGCTGGTGTGGCAACAGTTGGAGTGACAAGTGGCAGTTGTCATATGGTGATGCTAAGGCTGATGTGGCAGTTGACTTTGCCAGAGCTAATGTGGCCCCAACTGAGCATGACATGTGCCATCGTCTGAGGACTTTTGGCACGAGCAATGTGTGTAAGCGCTTGAGAGACAGAGAAGATCGGTGCGTGTAGCGCATGTGGCATGTTTTTTTGCAGTGATGAATCTTTTGGTGATGCGTGGAACACCGTATTGACTAGTTTCTAGCGGATTTTGATAGATAGGTCATCTATGTATCGATTTGTGATGTTCGTTGCTTAAAGTGGAGCCTAGAGGTGGTTGCTAAGATTTAAGTGGCACGTGGAGAGGTTGGATCTATTGGTAGCATTTAAGGGCGTGTGACTACTCAGAATCTGCTTTAATTTGAATGGGTTTTCTGATGTCGGACAAGGGACTGATTTGTGTGATCAGTTTGGCGAAAAAATGAACTAGGTAATGTTGAGGAGAGGTTTGATGTGGAAGTGGTTTGAATGGCGATGCGCGAGGTTGCACAATGACGAGCGTAAAGCTTGGTGGTTATATCTTTATAATATAATGTCCTATGTTACAATTAACCCAATGTAGGCTTTATACTTTATAAAGTAGTATAGTAGAGAAACTATACTAGTCTTAGATTAACTAGAACTAGATTTGCTTGTTCTACAATTAGTGGGCCTACACTAAGTTTGGGCCTAATGGGCCAATATATTCTAACATCTAATATATCATTTTACTCATGGTGCCAAACTCGTAAAATGTAACAATGGTTTAGCAAAAAAATAAAATAAAATTTAACAATGATAGCTTTAGGAAATTTAGATAATCTCTTCCATCTCCTTTTTATTCATGTTGAATTTCTTACTAGGAAAAACTTTAAATGGTGGAGTACTCTATCAATTTTACCACATAAGTCTTACATGATTTAAGTATACAGTTTTTCGAAAAATGGTGTCCAAAACTAATAACAAAACAGCAAAACAATAATAAAAAATAAAAAAAATAAAAAATAAAAATAAAAAGAAACAGGATTGTGAAACTAATGTGCAAATCAAAGATGTTCAAGAAACATGAAAGGAAGGAAAAATTTCTGGTACATTACCTATGTCTCCAATACAAAGCAGAGAAGTGTACCACAGAGAGATGTCCACGAACACTTGAAGAGCACCGTGACCTGCAAAGATGTGTACCACAGAAAAATATCGGTGTTCTTTACTATTTCGCAATTTTGATCCAAACTGAACAGTGATTGCATAATTGGTAACTTAAGTGAATAAACTGGTTAAAAATTAATCAAGTCGAGGTATTCATTTCCCAACAATTTATTTTATATTATTTAATATTCTAACTTAATTTATTTAGGAAATTTAGATAATCTCTTCCTTTTCCTACTCATTCATGTTTAATCTCTTACTGAGAAAAATATTAAAAGGTGGAGATATCTATAAATTTTACAACATAAGTTAAGCAAACCAATGTGTCATCAATCACAGAATATAATTCAGACATTTATTTATTATGTTATTAAAGTGATACCAATTACATTAATTATTATCACCTCAGTTTGTAAGGTTTTAAAGTAAAATTTATAGTAATTTTAACATTTTTCATATAAAATTTGTCTGACTGAAGAATAGCCTATCTGACTTGTTGTTTTGTTTTCAGAGGGCTAGGATGCTTATTTTGACAATGCTAAAGATTTTGATTAAACCAAGGCCTCAATAATGGAACTTGTTACTCAGCTTTATGGTTTTTATTTTGTAACTTTTTTATATTTTTCTCTTTCCTATCTATGTTCTTTTTGTGAATGCCCATACGAGATGTAGAACTACAAGTCCACAACCAATAACAAAACAACAAAACAATAATAAATATAATATAAATAGAAAAGTAACAGGATTGTGAAACCAATGTACAAATGAAAGATGTTCAAGAAACATTAAAGGAAAGAGAAAAGTTTCTAGTACATACCTCTGTCTCCTATACAAAGCAAAGAAGTGTACCACAGAGAAATTTTACAGGTTGCAGCAAAGAGATGTTAGCGAACACTTGAAGTGCACCGTGATCGATTTTAAGTGTAATTAAGGAATAATCACAAGGGGAAAACGAGCAAGTGGCCAAGTGGGTGTTATTTATGAGTGTAAATGCCTTTAGCAAGAAATTGACAATGGAAAGGTATCCAATTCTTACTTACTTGGCCATTTATCTTTACTTTGCTTGAACATCAATCTCAAGGGTATGGAAGCAAGTCTTCACTTTCTAGAATAGGGACAATTTTTTATACTATCATTTTGTTAAGTTATTATTTGGGAAAGAGTTAAAAAATAAAAGACGTATAAGCAAGTGGCCAAGTGGGTATTATTGTATGAGTGTAAATGCCTTTTAGCAAGAAATTGACAATGGAAAGGTATCCAATTCTTACTTACTTGGCCATTTTGGCAATGTATCAATGATGATTTATTTATTAACAGGCATCCTTACTTTGCTTGAACATCAATCTCAAGGGTATGGAAGCAAGCCTTCACTTTCTAGAATAGGGACAATTTTTTATACTATCATTTTGTTAAGTTACCATTTGGGAAAGAGTTAAAAAATAAAAGACGTATAAACCTAAAAAAGGAATATAAGGAAACAGAGATAACCAATAATAGTGATGAAGAAGAGTGATAAAGTTGAGTTGGATTGGTATGCAAAAAAGTGTTGATAAGAGAATTTTTAGATTTTTATACTTCAATTTTCGTAGAGAAAACCCCTGTATGGCCTCAGACCAGGAACGGGTTCACAATGCGGTCATGAAAAGACACAAAGATATCTTAAAAAAAACTAGAAAGATCAAAAAGCAATCCATGGGGAAAACTAGCAAGTCGGGCTAAGAGTTTTGGGCACGTTGATAATCCCGGCCCGAGTCCCTAATATGCTCTGTTACATACTAAAATAGAGGATTTTGAGTTGCTTTGAAAAAGAAATACTCAACAGAAGACGCAAGTCCATGACCCAAAAAACATTGTTTTGTAATCCATGACGCAAGTCCATGACTTAAAAACCATTGATATTTATTCTCATTTCTTTTGTTTGAATTATAGTGTCAATAATCCGATTATGTATTTATGTTAGATGTTTAATAGAACCAGAATCGAAAATAGGATAGTATTTGTAATGTAGGTTACAGTAATCAATTTGAATACCAGAATCAGATTATATATTGGTAGAGTTCCTTTTTGGTGTTTGGATTTTTTTATTTCTTCTACAGCATGTAAATAAGTTTTCGTGCAATATCATTGGCCATAATAATTCCGCAGGTTGGCTGTATAGTTGGTTTTAGTTGTAACTCAATTTTTGCATGCTAAAATATTTCCTGTGCTCTGACGAAGGTAATTTGGTTATTGTTGGGTTTCATCAAAATTATTTAATGCTTTCTTGGACAAAGATATATACAACTTATGTTATTCTGGATTGAACCCCTAATAGTTTCAAAAGTAACAAATTAAACCTTCAAGTTTTAAAAAGTAACAATTAAACCCTATAGTTTCAAAAGTAAAAAATTAAATCCTGAAGTTTCAAAAAGTAACAAATCAAAACATATTTAATCAAAAATCCATTTACGACCCCACTTGGTGTTGGAAATGTTTTTAGCCAAACTCAATTTTAGCCCAAATAGATATAGAGCCAAGTTACCTTTAGTTGACTAAAACAAATCTGTAAACCTAGACCGTGTTTGGATTCTTTACTCCAAAGTGATTTTTCGGATTCCTATGAAGAAAATGCATTCTCTAGAAATACTGAGGCGTTTGGTTGGAATTTGGGGAAATGCCTAAAATGTAGCAAGGAGATTTTTGTGAACACTTGAAGAGACTGTGATCGATTTTTAGTGTAAGTAAGAAAAAATCACAAGGCTGATGGAGAACGAGCAAGTGGGTGTTATTATATGAGTCTAAATGCCTTTAGCAAGAAAATGAGGATGGAAAGGTATCTAATTCTTACTTACTTGGCAATTTTGGCAATGTATGAATGATGATTTATTTATGAACAGGCATCCCTACCTTTCTTGAGCATCAATCTCAAGGGTATGGAAGCAAGTCTTCACTTTCTGGGACAATTTTTTATACTATCATTTTGGGAAAGAGAAAAAAATAAAAGACGTATAAAACTACAAAAGGAATAAAAGGAAACAGAGATAACAAACAATAGTGGTGAAGAAGAGTGATAAAGGTGAGTTGGATTGGTATGCAAAAAGTGTTGATAAGAGAATTTTTAGACTAACTCAGGATTTATTAAGTCAAGTACTACAATAGATCGATTAACCATGGTGAAATTGGGCCGGTAAAATGTACAATTTTATTTATTTATTTTTTAAATGGATTAGAAAAAAATTTCAGTAAACTACTTAGATTACATATAAAAAGAAAAATCAGTTAATAAATATAGATATTACAAAAAAATTTCTAACTTTGGCCTAAAGTATCAGTATTTTCTTTTTCTCAAAAAATAAATAGTGAGTAGTTAGTTTATTAATTTAGACAGTCAAGAATTTTTATTGTTTTTATTTTTATCTATTTAATTTTTTTGTTCCGGGTTGAGGGAAGAAGAATTTTATTGATATAGAAAGGTGAATACATAAACCAGAGATTTTATAGAGAAAACCCATGTATGGCCTCAGACCAGGAACGGGTTCACTGTACTCCCTGGCTTACAGCAATGCGGTCATCAAAAGACACAAAGAAATCTTAAAAAACTAGAAAAAACACAAAGCAATCCATGAGGAAAAGTAGCAAGTCGGGCTAAGAGTTTTGGTCACGTAGCAATAGAAGGCCCGAGTCCCTAATATGCTCTGCTACATATTAAAATAGAGGATTTTTAGTGCCGCTCAAAACACATGTAAAGATCAAAGAGAGGAGGTAAATTGTGTTTTTCTTCCATAAACTATTGTGAATTTGTGATGCGGGGCCTAAATTTTAAAATCTAAATTTATGCAATAAATACATATAACGCCTGCTATTTTAAAATTGGTGTGAAATTTGACTTTTATTTTTTATTTTTTATTTTTTTAACACTTGAGTATCACGTGACTTGAAGCAAATTTAAGAATTTATCAACTTAACCAAAATGTCTACATTACTCTAAACAACCACAATTTTTTTTTTTTTTTTTAGAGAGTTAACAACCACAAACATCAAATTTATCAATTTTTAATAGTCTGAAGCTAACTGCATTAAGAGTGTAAACTTTAGAAGATGATTACTAAATTTTAAAGTTTACAGAGGATGTTAGAAATCATCGGATTGCTTGAATACAAATCTTCTATCACTTTTTATATTTCATTTTATATCATCAATCACAACTTGCCACATTTTTTTTTCTTTCCTTATAACAAGATTTAAAATAAAATAAAAAAATCAAACGCAATTTTACACGTAGTATATTATAGTTGGTAGAATATAAAGTAGAATCTAAATGTAGGATAAAAGATTTTTATTCGCTTAGAGTGAGAAAGTACAATTTAGTGATTTACTAGGAAAAAAAATAAAATCTAAAACAATCTCCTTGTTAACCAAGTTATTGACGAAATTGAGAATATGTAGTCTTTACTATATACGAATTGAGAATCAAACTTTGGTAATTAACGTTTGTTGTCTAAAAAAATAAATTAAAAGAACTAATCGATTTGGTTGTCCAGTTTCATTTGGTTGAATATTATAAAGTCAATTTTGTTTTTTGTTTGTGTCAGATATTTTATTAAATTGGATATTGGATAGTTTTGGATTTGTGTTTTGACCCAAACTCATGTATTTAACCCAAATAGATACAGAGCCCAGTAACCTTTAGTCGCTTCCCTTTCCCAATTTTCAATCTAAGCTAATTGATCTCCTCGTGTCATGCTCATATAGAAATATAAAATTCCCTCACTCACTCCTCTAACTAAAAAATGCACTATTGCAAACTTAAGAAGCTATATGTGCTTTAACTAATTCACATCATCGCTGCTGTACTAAGCGATGGTCTGCAAGAATGTTGTTTTATTTGGAGTTAATTCATGTGGCTTATGTTCTGTTCAATGATCATACCTGATGATATGTTTGAACCTGCTCGCACTGCATCTATAAGGATTTATGAAAAGGATAATCGCATCTGTCGTGGTCACATTATGCATTACCAATTCTCTATTTGATATTTATTGTTCTTATAATTCCGCAAAAGAAATATGGGTTGCTTTGAAAAAGAAAAACTCAAGGGAAGACGCAAGTCCATGACTTAAAAAACATTGTTTTGAAATCCTTGTTGAGGAATGTTCAATGTCTCAATGATGATGCATTCCATGAGTACCAAAACCAACGTGGGAGTGTATGTACATGTCCAAGATATTTGACATGGAAATAAAGACTATAGTATCTACTTTCTTATGTTTCAAGTAATGGAAGTTCTGATTTTCTTAACATTTAGCCATTCTGATTTGGACATTGTGTCTATCTTCTTCATTAATACATTTTTGGAAAGGATGAATTGTAGATGTTTGTGACTGAGAAAAACACTTTAGGCCATTCTGTTTTAACATGTGTCAAAAATTAAAATCCTCTATACCTTGTTTCTATCTTGGCAGCATTTCTTTTTTCTTTATTTTTATAAATCATTTTGTAATGTGTGTAACTGAATTGCTAATGGTGGTGCAGCTTGTTGTGAATCAATTGGAGCCTTTA
>OU015761.1:57778217-57809659 GCA_907173295.1 Fagus sylvatica | reverse complement strand
CAACTTGAAAGTAACTCCAATAGTAAATAAACACTTGTAGAATTCATTCAATATCTTCCAACCTGAACTCCATTTCAGCACCTCCTGACTTCACCTTGGATGGGGATTTAACCTAGGACATTGACAATTAAAAGACACTGCAAATTATCTTCCAAGTTGCAAAAGGGAAAACCATGTCCAAAGCTTACCAAGTTCAAAGATAAAAACATTGTAATAGTCTAACTATTGAGAGTAAGAAATTATACAAACTCATGAACAACAGACAGGCATAAGTTTCACCAACAGCCCTATTATCCCACTTACAACAAAATACAACCAATCCTAAGTACAAGATGCCTGTATATTTCTAATTACATTAATTGATTTCATTGATGTACCAGTTTTTCAGTCAACAACGAGCTTCCTTAGCTGTGAATTTGAGCATCTCCTTTTCTGTGACACAAAACAAAACCATCTAAATTACTTTCAGAAAACCAGAGCTCTTCACAACATTAAGAAAGAAAACTACACATGGAAGCACTCTTTTGATTTAAAAAACAACTAAGCCTTAGTCCCAAAATTTGGGGTCGGCTATGGATTCTCAATAGAATAGTCAGGGCCAACCACATGTATTCTTTTATGCCATTCTATTCTATTTGAAGTCGTACTTTAGAATTTTCTTAATTAAGGTGTCCTTTTTTTACTACTTCTAGTAACGTTAGTTTTGGCCTTGCCCTACCTTTTTTCGTTCCCTCAACTTAAATCCACTTATTCTCTCGCTGGTGCATTACTCTCTCTCCTCTGAACATGACCAAACCATCTCAAGCGACTCTCCCTCATCTTTTCATCAATAGGAGCCTCTCTTATCTAAAGGGTATTTTCTCATTTCAAATCCTATATTTCCAAGAGGGAGTGTCATTTATACAAACTTTTTTGTTTTTTTGTTGGGGGGGTCATATAAACCTCTAGGGAGTTTGGTATAATACTCTAAAGAATATCACAAACTCCCTTTAACAATGAATTTGTTTCCACCAAGACTTGACACGTTATACAACCCAAATGTTAATTAGCATATGTATTTGGTTGCAACAACATATGTTTAATCAGCAGCCCTGCGCATTAGTACCGATGCTCTATTAATTTGGTGAATTTTTATTCAAGTAATGGAGAAATCAGTCTTGCCCATCAGGAGATGCACATGCATCACCATTGACTATTTCAGCCACAGTCCTTCTATGCTCTTTTCCAATGAGAGATGTCACAAAGAAACAAATACATGCCTGACTAAAGAAAAAGAAAAAAATCAGAGTTACCCATATTGCGGTAATCTCATGTAGGACAAAGAAGGGACCAAATAATGAACCAAGGGACTGAGAAAACAGAGCATTTCATGTGATAAAGAATGTGACCTGAAATGGATGTAGAGCGACAGTTTTGGTAAACCATGTGTTTCACCTTTTCTCTGTGCCCAAGAGTTTGTTCTGAACTGCCTGTTTGATGAAGCAAGCTCTTGGAACTTTTATCCTCTGCTACTTTATCTGAGAACCGATCTGTTGGTTCGTTGTCTATCATAGTGACTTTCCTCGTTGAAACTTCCATAGTGACCCTCTTGATGTACCACGAGGGTTCTGGAATTTAATAACCAAACATTTAAAATGATGACACTTTTTTTAAAACAAAATTAACTTTAAAAAAATATAAAAATTCATGACCACCATTTCTCATGATTAACTTATGATCCCCAAAATCAATAAGAATACTGGTAGTGGAGGAAATAAGAAAGTGAAAAGTGAAGAAGGGAAACAAAAGAACGGACAAGAAGATTGAACCGTGATGTCTATTAAAATGAAGTTTTAAATATCACCTCACACATTTGTTCTTTGAAACTAGGACAACTATGCAAACCATCAGTCTTAGCCCTTCATTTTCTTTTTCTTTTCTTTTTTTTCTTTCAATCAAACAACAAAAGAGCTCACAGAAATTGTTAATGGTATCAAGAAAATCATACCCATAAATTTCACTATCTACAGCACCTGTTTACATGTCAGGGAGGCATCAAATTTTACAAACTCTTTAGCACTTAACAAAAAATCCAATGTACAGTTACTAGCTCAGAGAGATCCTTCCTTTTGCAGCCTTGAATTGTCATTTGTTACTTTCTTAACTTAACAGTGCAACTTATGCATATCGGTTCTCTTCATATGATTTTCCTTTTCCAATGAAGACAATACTCACTTTCAATCCTAAAATCGTTATCTTGTTAGGAAAATTATTAGGTTACTAAGAAGAGAAAAATAGCAAGTTTCAACCTCAGAATAGAACGAGGATTTTAAGTTGCGGCAAGTTTCAACCTCAGAATGAAAACATTTATCATATCAACGGACTCTCATTATGAGATAGCGACACCACTTTCTATAAAGCATTCATATTTGGTGCTAAACAGCAGGTTTGAAGACAGTATGAAATTCAATAACATGAGGGAATGAAAACCATGTTCAGATCATGTTGCCAAGTATTAAGTATACTTGCATGCACAGAAGCTATGCATAATTTGGCCCAACCCTAGGTAGACAAGGTGGATAATTATAGCAATTTATCCAAATCATAGAACTATATTTCATACATTTCATCAGATCTCAGTGCAATGTTTTCAGCTTGGTCTTCATATATCACAAGAGTTCACTACAAAAAACTTGGTTTATTTCGACCCATTTATTTCGAGGGTTCATTAAAAACCCTCGAAATAAGTCTGGAAAAAGCGCGCGGATAAAAATACACTACACCTATTTCAACTGTCATTAATAAACCTTCGAAATAAGCATAAAAAAAAAAGAAACTGACTCAATTGAGTCCTGCTATTTCAACGGTCACTAATAAAATCCTCGAAATAAGTATTAAAAAAAAGGAATTGGGGCTTTCTTACTTCGACGGTCACTAAAAGCTTCGATAATAGTTAAAAAAAAATGCACGGCAAAAAATAACAGATAAAGCCATAAAATCCTAAATCGTATACAGCTTCTTCCTCTTCTTCTTCTCAGTAAAAACTCTCTCACTCTCTAACTGCGGGGAGGCATCAATATATTTATTGCCCTCCCCAATTTCACGCACACCCTTATCCCCCTCTCCCTCCAAAACTTTCGAAACCCACCCAACGCAACTCTTTTCCCTTTTTCCCCTAGGGTTAGGGTTTTGCTACTACTCTGCTCTCCTTCCAGCCCCCTCTTTCCCCCAAAAGAATGGCGAGGTACAGAAGCCGGAGCAGAAGCTACAGTCCTCGCCGCCGGAGCAGAACCCCGCCACGTGGCCGCAAGCGATACGAAGAAGAGCCTCGCGATCGCTACCATGACAGCAAGTCGTACAGAGACCGTCGCTCACCTGCTCCTTCTGGCTTGCTCGTTCGCAATCTCCCCCTCGACGCTAGGTCTCTTCTACTTCTTCAATTTGTTTTTTTTTTTTTTTTAATTGCTCCGAATTTCAAATTTCATGGTTATATTTATCTCTCTAAAAAAAAATTGAAATATTTATGCTGCTTTTGAACTATGGTGTTCAGGCCAGAAGATCTAAGGGCTCCGTTCGAGCGATTTGGTCAGGTGAAGGATGTGTATCTGCCGAAGAATTATTATTCTGGGTATGATTTCTCCGTTCGAGAGATTTTATTTTTCTTCTTGTTTCTTTCAATTGCTTAAATTTCTGGCTTAAATCGATTACTTATGCTGGATTTTGAGCTCAGCTATTCAGATATTGAGCTTTTGATGCGTATTCTATAAGCTATTTTTCGTAAATTCTGGTTTGACTTGAGCTTATATTATTCATTGATTTTTGCTATTTGAATTTTAGATGAAGAGTAATAAGTAAAGCTGTAATTTTTAGATTTCATGTGGAAAAATTAGGTCCTGAAATGTTTAGATTCTATTGCATTATTTACTTATATATAAAAAAAAAAGATTCTATTGCATTATTCAGATCTACTGGCTGAATGATTTAGGGTTTGATGATAGTTTAAAGTTGGGGTTCAGAATCAGAGCTTGATTGTCGAGCTGAAGAAATTGGAGTTGTTTCTGTTAACCTCAAGGTTTCAATAATTATTAATTGGCTAATTAATCCAAGGACATTCATGTAGTTTTGATGATAACCATGATTTTAAGTTGTTCATTAATGATATTTTCATATGAACTAATGATTTATGTTTTAAAGCTTAATTTTGACTATTGATTTAATTGGACCAAGATGGCCAATTCAAATATCAAGCAAATGCAAAGTTGATAAGTTGCAAATTCATTGAAGATCAAAGTCATCAAGACTCAAGACAAAGAAATCAAGCTCAAAGATAATGATCCGAGACATATGAGAAGTAAGAGTTAGGTTTTGTAAAGTTTATTAAGATTTGATCTTTAAGGCTCAACTTTAAAACCAACTTCAATTGAAAAATCTCTTAAAGTTTTCAAAGACAAACTTGATTGGTTGAAATTCAAATATAAGACAACCATATCAATTGAAAAATCTCTTAAAGTTTTCAAAGACAAACTTGATTGGTTGAAATTCAAATATAAGACAACCATATCAATTGAAAAATCTCTTAAAGTTTTCAAAGACAACTTGATTGGTTGAAATTCAAATATAAGACAACCATATCAATTGAAAAATCTCTTAAAGTTTTCAAAGACAACTTGATTGGTTGAAATTCAAATATAAGACAACCATATCAATTGAAAAATCTCTTAAAGTCTTCAAAGACAAACTTGATTGGTTGAAATTCAAATATAAGACAACCATATCAATTGAAAAATCTCTTAAAGTCTTCAAAGACAAACTTGATTGGTTGAAATTCAAATATAAGACAACCATATCAATTGAAAAATCTCTTAAAGTCTTCAAAGACAAATTTGATTGGTTGAAATTCAAATATAAGACAACCATATCAATTGAAAAATCTCTTAAAGTCTTCAAAGACAAATTTGATTAGTTGAAATTCAAATATAAGACAACAATATCAATTGAAAAATCTCTTAAAGTCTTCAAAGACAAACTTAATTGATTGAAATTCACATGCAAGACAACCATATCAATTATGGTTGAAAAATCTTAAGAAGAAAAGTTTTCAAAGAAAGCAAATTGATTGATTGAAAATCAAGAAGAATGCAAGACAACATGATGGCTATAAATACTACCCTTTCTTCATTTCTAAACATCAAGCATACAAGAGAAATCAAAGATAGAAAAGATAACATCTTATACATCAATCCATCCTTCTCAAGCTTATATTTTCATATCATTCAAAATCCTTGATTGAAAATTTCTCTAAACACTTTTTGAGCCACATTGATCAAATCCTTGATATACTATTAGAGTGAGCATATTGTGTACAATTACTCTTTGAGAGAGCCTTATCTTGTACAACAAATACTTTGTTGAAACCATTGAGTGTTTTTGTTAGGGTTTTGGTATAAATCCTAAGTAGTGAAAAGGATTTTTCACTGGGTGGTTACTCTTCACCTTGTAAGGAAGATTTGTGGGTCTTGGTATAAATCCTAAGAGTGAAAAGGATTTTTCACTCGGTGGTTACTCTTCACCGTGTAAAGAAGATTTGTAACGGTTTTGATCTTCACCCGAAAGAAGATTGTCAAATTAGTGAATTTGGGAATCCTCGAGAAGTGATCTTGAGGCGGGGACGTAGGCGGGGAAGCCGAACCTCGATAACAATCACTGTGTTTGATTTTCTCTATCTCTATCTCTTACTTATTCAATTGCTTATATATGCTTGTGTTTGATTTTCTATCATATCTTATTGCAATTGAATTGTGTTCTTAAATTTGTTTTTGCTAATTGAAAATAGTTTTTAATTCCGCATTTAAATCGAAAAAGTTTGCCTCAACCTAAATCACCCCCCCTCTTAGGTTGATATTTGGGTAACAATTGGTATCAGAGCCAAGGCTCTACATATAGATTTAACAATCTTAGAGTTAAGATCATGGCAAACACATCTAGACCTCAAATGGTTGAAGGTCAATCTACAAATAGACCACCCTTGTTCAATAGTAGTGATTATAGTTATTGGAAAACTAGAATGACTACGTACATTAAAGCTCAAGATTATCTCATATGGAAAATCATTGTAAATGGTCCTCATGTTCCTACTAAAATAGTAGAAGAACAAGAAATACCCAAACAAGAAACTGAATGGGATGAAAATGATGTCAAACTCATTGAATTAAATTATAAAGCTATGAATTGTTTATATTGTGCGTTTGACTCAAAGGAATTTGATGAAATTTCAAGTTGTAATTCAGCTAAAGAAATTTGGGAAAGACTTGAAGCTACATATGAAGAAGCAAGTCAAGAATCAAAGATGAGCATGCTTGTTCATGATCACAAATTGCCTCAAATAGAGAAAGATGAATGTACAAGCATTAGCCCTCAAACATCCAACGATGAAGAAGATTCTACCGAAGCTTTTTGCTTAATGGCATATGAAGATGAGGTAACTTCTAAACTTAATTCTTTAGAAGATGAATCTTATAGCTATGATGAATTACAAAATGCTTTTGAAGAATTGGTTGAAGAATTTGAAGAAGAATGTTTTGAAAAATAAAGTTTTTAAAAAGAAAGTCACATCTCTTTCAAACGAATTAGATGATTTCAAAAGCAAAAATGAAATTTTAGAAAAACAAATTATTTCTTTAAATGATAAAAATCTATCTTTAGAAAAAGAAATAATTAAGTTGAAAATTGAATCACAAAGCTTCATTGAGAAAATGAAAGCAAAAGATGTGGAAACATCATCACAAATAGCTTATGATTCAAATCTCTTAGTAAATGAAAATAAAGAATTAAAACTCAAAGTTGAAAACTTAAACAAAATTTTGACTAACTTTACAAATGGAAAGAAAAATTTGAATAATTTGTTAGGTAGTCAAAGATGTGTTTTTGACAAAGCGGGTATTGGATATAACCCGAAAATAAAAGAAAAACACTATCAAAAATTTTTCATTAATGAAAACTTCTTGAAATCTCCCATATGTAAACATTGTGGAAAATTAGGGCATAATATTCATACATGTCCCATGAAAAATATGATTTGGGTAGTCAAAGGAACTACTCCTCCAAAAGCTAACCCTAGTGGACCCAAGAAAATTTGGGTACCAAAGAAGGTTATTTGAAGTTGTTTTGTAGGTATGCTTGATATCCAAATCTACCAAGGATAAGTGGTTTCTTGATAGTGGATGTTCAAGGCATATGACAGGTGACAAAAACAAGTTCACTTCTCTTACTCTAAAAGATGGAGGAAATGTCAAATTCGGTGATAACTCAAAAGGAAAGATCATCGGTATAGGTAATATTGGTAAAACACATTCTCTTGTTATTGAAGATGTTCTTTTGGTTGATGGCTTGAAACATAACTTGCTAAGTATTAGCCAATTGTGTGATAAAGGCTATAATGTAATATTCAAATCAATCATGTGCATTATAGTAAATAAAATTGATAATCAAGTTCTATTTGTGGCATTTAGAAATGAAAATGTCTACACTATTAATCTTGATAATATGACTTCAAAAGAATCAATTTGCCTTGCTGCCATAAATGAAAATAGTTGGTTGTGGCATAGAAGATTAGGACATGCCAATATGGAATTACTCTCAAAATTGTCTAAACTAGATTTAGTAAAAGGCTTGCCGGTTACTAAATTTGTTAAAGATAAAATATGTGATGCATGTCAACTAGGTAAACAAACTAAATCATCATTTAAGAAAAAGAAAGTCATTTCTATTTCAAGATCTCTAGAACTCTTGCATATGGATTTATTTGGTCCTATTAGAACCGCTAGCTTAAGTGGCAAATTGTATGCATTTGTAATTGTTGATGATTACTCTCGCTATACATGGGTATTATTTCTTACTCACAAAAATGAAGCTCATAAAGCATTTGTTAAACATTGTAGAAGAATTCAAAATGAAAAAGGTTATACAATTAACAATGTTAGAAGTGATAGAGGTAGAGAATTTGATAATCAAGATATTGAACTATATTGTGATCAAAATGGTTTTGGACACAATTTCTCGGCACCTCGTACTCCTCAACAAAATGGAGTAGTAGAACGTAAAAATAGATCACTTCAAGAAATGTCTAGAACTATGCTTAATGAACATAATTTACCTCAATACTTTTGGGCAGAAGCTGTTAACACCGCTTGCTATGTTATAAATAAAACCATCATTAGAAACACTTTAAATAAAACTCCTTATGAACTATGGAATAATCGAAAACCTAACATTAGTTTTGGATGTAAGTGCTTTGTATTGAATGATAGAGATAATCTTGGTAAATTCGATGCTAAATCCGATGAAGGTATATTCCTTGGTTATTCTACAAATAGTAAAGCATATAGAGTGTTCAATAAACGAACTATGATTGTTGATGAATCTATGCATGTTGTTTTTGATGAAACTAATCCATTCCATATCAAAAGTAATTGTGATGATGAGCCAATTTCTCTTGAAAATAAAGCTAGTTCATCTAACCAAGTTGATTTAAGTGAAAAAGTCAAAGATCAAGTAGATGAACCAAAAGATGAAGAAAAAGCACTTCCTCCAACCAAAAATGAAGAATTACCAAAAAGTTGGAACGTAGTCCATAGTCATCCTAAAGAATTAATCATTGGTGAAGTTGAACGTGGAGTAAGCACAAGATCAAAGCTCAAGAACATCTGCAACAACATGGCGTTTCTCTCACAAATTGAACCAAAGAACATAAATGAAGCTATTGAAGATGAATCATGGATCTTGGCAATGCAAGAAGAGCTAAACCAATTTGAAAGAAACAAGGTATGGACTCTTGCACCTAGACCCAAGGACCACTCCGTCATTGGTACAAAATGGGTATTCCGAAACAAAAAGGATGAAGAAGGTATAATAGTAAGGAACAAAGTAAGGTTAGTCGCTCAAGGTTATAATCAAGAGGAAGGTATTGATTATGGAGAGACTTATGCTCCAGTTGCTAGATTAGAAGCTATACGCATGTTACTTGCTTTTGCATGTTTTAAAAATTTTAAATTATTTCAAATGGATGTCAAAAGTGCCTTTTTAAATGGTTTTATTGCCGAAGAAGTTTATGTAGAACAACCTCCTGGATTTGAAAATCATGAATTTCCAAACCACGTTTTTAAATTATCAAAAGCTTTATATGGTTTAAAACAAGCTCCAAGAGCTTGGTATGAACGACTAAGTGGTTTCCTTATTGAAAAGGGTTTTACACGTGGAAAACTTGACACAACATTATTTCTAATGTTTGATGGAAAAGACATGCTTATTGTGCAAATCTATGTTGATGATATTATATTTGGTTCTACTAATGAAAACTTGTGCAAAGAATTCTCTAAGACTATGCAGGATGAATTCGAAATGAGTATGATGGGTGAGCTAAAATTCTTTCTCGGACTTCAAATAAAGCAAACCGAAGATGGGATATTCTTAAATCAATCCAAATATATCATAGACTTACTAAAAAGATTTGGATTGACAAATGCTAAAGCATATGGAACTCCCATGAGTCCTTCAACAAAGCTTGACAAAGATGAGAAAGGTAAACCGGTGGACGTAAAGCTATATCGAGGTATGATTGGTAGTTTACTTTATTTAACCGCAAGTAGACCCGATATAATGTTTAGTGTATGTCTTTGCGCCCGATTTCAATCCTGTCCTAAAGAATCACACTTAATTGCAGTCAAACGAATATTTCGATATTTGCTTGGAACCATTGATTTAGGATTATGGTACCCTAAGTCAAATTCATTTGACTTAATAAGCTACACGGATGCGGATTTTGCTGGTTGCAAAATTGATCGCAAAAGCACTAGTGGTACTTGTCACTTTCTAGGACACTCACTAGTATCATGGTTTAGTAAAAAGCAAAATTCTGTGGCCTTATCAACGGCGGAAGCCGAATATGTAGCGGCCGATAGTTGTCGTGCTCAATCTCTCTACATAAAACAACAACTAGAGGATTTTAAAATTCTTTTTGATCATATTCCCATAAGGTGTGATAACACAAGTGCCATAAGTTTAAGTAAAAATCCTATCCAACACTCTCGCACAAAGCACATTGAAATTAGATACCATTTTATAAGAGATCATGTGCAAAAATGGGACATTGAACTTGAATTTGTGAGCACCGATAGTCAATGGGCGGATATTCTCACGAAACCTCTCATTGAAGAACGATTTTGCACAATTCGACGTGAAATAGGTATGGCTAGATACGTTGATATCAAATAAGCTTAAATTTATTATCCTTCTCTTTGATTCAACTATGTTAAATCTATATATACCTTAAGAATTGAATATAAAATGATTTTATGCATATCATGTTCATAAAATTGTTCATTTTATATCTTCCTAGTTATATTGTTTGAACATTAAATTATATATCCAGTTTTATGTATATTTGCTTATATGTTCTTGCATAAAATAAAACTCATCATTTAAACAAACTTGAGTTTATTAAAAAGAAAGCCATAAAGGAGAAGTCACCACAAAAGGAAAAACCACTACACTTCCCACTACATTTATTTGGGGATAGAGCGAGAAGTCAATTCCTTCACCTCAGCTAGTAGCTTCTCGTACTGCTTCTGCAGCTTATTAGTGGTCTTGCTCTGCTCTGTGGACCGGATTACCAAATCATCGGCATAAGAATCCACGAGCGCCTTCAGCCTTTTGTTCTCCTCCTTGACCTCCCCTACTTTCTTCTTACTCTCCTTCAGCAACCTTTGTAAAATGGTGACTTGAGAACGCAGCGTTTTCACTTCCATATTCCTAACATGAAGACGACGTCCCATGTTAGAAACAGTGGCAGTACACTGAACCGTGAGTGCCAATGATTCATTTATTATTTGTGGGTCAGTCCTCCCAGCTAAAACCTTTGCATCCTCCGGAGTACAAAGACCGGCAGCTACTGCGGTGGCAGTCTCACCATTCAATATCACTGAATCAGTTACTGACACAGGGCCATTAATTGAAAGGAAGTAAGGACGCCAGACTTCTGGCATCACACTAGGCGTATCATTTAGATTAATTGTTTCTGGTTTGTTTTGAGAAGAAGAGGAAGCCATTCTAGAAAATCTAATAAGAGATTAAGCTAAGAGTTTGAAAATGATGAAGTTCATCGAAAATTAGTGTGTGTTAAATAAACCTCAGATTTTTGAACAACAGCCTGTACCTATCACCCGACTCCCGAGATTTTTCTTCAAAATTCAACGTTCAAATCTCGAGATTTAACGTATACGGAAATATCACTGACTCAGAACTCGATGCGTCGACAAAAATCTTTTTTCTGAAAAAGCAGATATTTTTTTTCAAACTTCCTGATTTATCGGTGTCTCTGGCGTGCGCAATTGGACAAGTCAGACACGTAGCAAAATCTGAACCATTCATTCACACTTATGACATGTAGCAAAATCTGAACCATTCATTCACACTTATGACATGTAGCAAAATCTGAACCATTCATTCACACTTATGACACGTAGCAAAATCTGAACCATTCCTTCAAACAGCGCGTCTGTCCTATAAATTCGCTTCACCTCTCCACTACATACTCACACCTCTCAGATAATATTTTCTCTCATTCTTTAGATAAAACTCTAAGAGGATGCAGCATCATTTAGAGATTCATAAAATCAAATACTTGATCTTCTCAGATAGAAGCAAAATTATTATTGATCAAGTTTCCACGAAGCAAGATTATTATTGATCATGCTTCTCGGTTGAAGTACCTCTCTCATACACCAGGTTGATGGGAAGATCTTTAGCATTCACTCCAAATATATCTTCCTCATCCGAATCATCCCGTTCATACAACTGTTGATACACCTGAAGCTTTGTATGACAGAAGAGAGAGAGTACGTAATATATGGGCATCATCCCATGTCCTTTCCAGATTGCTTAAATCATCAGCATTTTAGGCATATGGCAAGGGACATCATATCCTTTCTTGAAGCATCTTCAACCGAACCCTCAATCCAACCGAACCACTAGGATGAAGAATCTTACAAATATGAATATATTTGTTTTATTTCTTTATGCCAAATAGGAGAAAAATATGATATGTTGGGGTAGAAACCAAAAGGGAAAAATATATTTTTTGTTCAATTTTGGTTGTTTAAAATGTTGAGTGATGTTTGGAGATATTGAATCTAATATTTATTTTTTGATGATGCCAAGGGGGAGAAAGACATGACATTTTTTTTGTATCTATTAGTGAATTATCATATCTTGCAATAATTAATATCTTGCAATAATTGGCAAAAATACGCATATATATTGATTGCTTGATAATACTTAAATGACAAATTGATCTATGCATAAAGATAGGGGGAGATTCAAAAATCTCTAATATAAAGATATGCATTATTTTAGGGGGAGCTTTTCAAGAAAAGCTTCAAAATCATAAATCGTATAAAAATATCATATCATATGTGTCATCATCAAAAAGGGGGAGATTGTTAACCTCAAGGTTTCAATAATTATTAATTGGCTAATTAATCCAAGGACATTCATGTAGTTTTGATGATAACCATGATTTTAAGTTGTTCATTAATAAGATATTTTCATATGAACATTAATGATTTATGTTTTAAAGCTTAATTTTGACTATTGATAATTAATTGGACCAAGATGGCCAATTCAAATATCAAGCAAATGCAAAGTTGATAAGTTGCAAATTCATTGAAGATCAAAGTCATCAAGACTCAAGACAAAGAAATCAAGCTCAAAGATAATGATCCGAGACATATGAGAAGTAAGAGTTAGGTTTTGTAAAGTTTATTAAGATTTGATCTTTAAGGCTCAACTTTAAAACCAACTTCAATTGAAAAATCTCTTAAAGTTTTCAAAGACAAACTTGATTGGTTGAAATTCAAATATAAGACAACCATATCAATTGAAAAATCTCTTAAAGTTTTAACTTGATTGGTTGAAATTCAAATTAAGACAACCATCAATTGAAAAATCTCTTAAAGTTTTCAAAGAAACTTGATTGGTTGAAATTCAAATATAAGACAACCATATCAATTGAAAAATCTCTTAAAGTTTTCAAAGACAACTTGATTGGTTGAAATTCAAATATAAGACAACCATATCAATTGAAAAATCTTCTTATTGGTTTTCAATTCAAAATATAAAATATACAACAAAATAAGATCAAAAGTCTTCAAAGAAATTGATTGGTTGAAATCAAATTAAGACAACCATATCAATTGAAAAATCTCTTAAAGTTCAAAAAAACTTGATTGGTCATGAAATTCAAATCAATGAAAAATCTCCATATCTTCAAAAAACATCTCTTGATTGTCTTCAAAGACAAATTTGATTGGTTGTTCAAATATAAGACAACCATATAATTGAAAAATCTCTATAAAGTCTTCAAAAAAATCTCTTAAAGTCTTCAAAGACAAATTTGATTAGTTGAAATTCAAATATAAGACAACAATATCAATTGAAAAATATCTTAAAGTCTTCAAAGACAAACATTAATTGATTGAAATTCACATGCAAGACAACCATATCAATTATGGTTGAAAAATCTTAAGAAGAAAAGTTTTCAAAGAAAGCAAATTGATTGATTGAAAATCAAGAAGAATGCAAGACAACATGATGGCTATAAATACTACCCTTTCTTCATTTCTAAACACCAAGCATACAAGAGAAATCAAAGATAGAAAAGATAACATCTTATACATCAATCCATCCTTCTCAAGCTTATATTTTCATATCATTCAAAATCCTTGATTGAAAATTTCTCTAAACACTTTTTGAGCCACATTGATCAAATCCTTGATATACTATTAGAGTGAGCATATTGTGTACAATTACTCTTTGAGAGAGCCTTATCTTGTACAACAAATACTTTGTTGAAACCATTGAGTGTTTTTGTTAGGGTTTTGGTATAAATCCTAAGTAGTGATGGGTGGTTACTCTTCACCTTGTAAGGAAGATTTGTGGGTCTTGGTATAAATCCTAAGAGTGAAAAGGATTTTTCACTCGGTGGTTACTCTTCACCGTGTAAAGAAGATTTGTAACGGTTTTGATCTTCACCCGAAAGAAGATTGTCAAATTAGTGAATTTGGGAATCCTCGAGAAGTGATCTTGAGGCGGGGACGTAGGCGGGGAAGCCGAACCTCGATAACAATCACTGTGTTTGATTTTCTCTATCTCTATCTCTTACTTATTCAATTGCTTATATATGCTTGTGTTTGATTTTCTATCATATCTTATTGCAATTGAATTGTGTTCTTAAATTTGTTTTTGCTAATTGAAAATAGTTTTTAATTCCGCATTTAAATCGAAAAAGTTTGCCTCAACCTAAATCACCCCCCCTCTTAGGTTGATATTTGGGTAACAGTTTCAATTACTTTGTAGTTTTAGGTGCAATGGTGTGTGTATTTGTAAATGGAGATTCTAGAATCAACAATGCCTTTGTTTGTTGTTGTTCAATATAAATGATTAGAATTCAATTAGCAGTTTAAAGTTGTTTGCTTACTTTCTAAGAAATTTGTGTGTTTGGTTTGTATTTAATTCTGATTAAGTGGAATGATTGAAGTAATTTTGATATATGGTTAAGGAAAGCTCACATTCAAGAGGCCTTGAGATTGGTGGGGGCTTTCAATCTAGCTGATTATCATGGGGCACTCTTGCGGAGGTATAGTTTCTTATTTAAAGAACTTTAACTTTTGTGGGCATGCTGAATTTGGTTGGGTTTTAAAAAGTTTTTTAGATGTATTAATCTATTGCTTATGCATTCTTTTATATGCAGACATCATCTTTATTTCTTCACATTTTTAAGGTTCAATTTACAGAGAAAAGAATACTGATTGGAGGGAAGCAACCCTCTGGTTTGTTTCTTGCTTCTATATCTTAGAAGATGACTAGAATCAACAATTGATTTCAATGGCACATATTAGCTGCTAGCACATTGTGCAGAACATGAATTCTAACCATTAACCATATATCATTTTAATTAAATTAAATTCTCAGAATCTGAAACCACCCTAGAAGAAAAAAGAAGCATATGGCATTGTTGATTAACATATTGCCTAACTGATTGATAGTAAGATGTAGAGAGATATCAAGGTTGAACTTGGAGTGTAGCACAGTCCGAGCCCAAGCATCAAATGTTAGTATCGGATCTGGGGGCTATGAAGGCCAGGGGGAAGATGACGACTGAAAAGTCTTTGCCAATGTCCACCCAGTGACAATTCATCTGAAATGTGAGTTATATGAGATTGGTTTAATATTACTAATACTAGAAGATGGTAAATTTAAGTGTTATTCAAACTTTTGAGATGATTTTTTTTTTATAAGTTTGAGATGATACTGTCTTTAGTCTTAGCAACATGCCAGTATATGACTTTTGATGTGAAACTCCATAGACCCCATTAATATATTATCTATTTTAGTAACAAAATTTATAATATTTATTGCTAAGTCTCTTTCTTCACCTTCAAAGTCCACCATATGACTCTGCAACTCTTGCATGACTGGAGAGGAGCAGTCAAAGAAGGTTACACAAATTGTTTTTCTGTTACTTCTTTTTAGCTCCTTGAATTCATGTAATAAATGAGTTGAGGTAGTTTCTGTTATGGGCCTATGGCTATATTAGTTGCTTCATAGATTTTATGTTTCTGGAAACATTTATTAGCTGTAGTAGTATATTCTGATATGTGATCTGCATGTCTTTTTTCACTATAGTTTTGTGACTAGTCAAGTTGGATTCAATTTCCCAATACTTATCTGATGCTGGGTTCAACAAAAAATATAGTAATTGTAATAGTAATTGGACTGTTGAGTGAGCTGCCTTAAATTCTCCTCTCTCTGCCAGGAAGGTTGTTGGAAAAATTGAAAATTTTGGATCTGTGTAGTGTTGTCTATCCATTTGTAAAACAAGTAACTACTTGTTTTATACTGATAGTCAGGTTGTTCACCAAATTCATCAAAATTGCAGATTCCAAATCATGTAGCTATCAAAATTGTTCTTGAACTCAAGAAGCTGCTCATAGACAACAGCCTTCTAGATGTGTATGCCTTCTTTAATTCTTTCTTTTGTTTTATTTTTTATTTTTCTGCCTTTATCCAGATTTACTTAAAAGTTTCGCTTGCATGCTTGTATTATGTTGCAGCTCTCAGTCTGATTTGGAAGCTAATCTGTTTAAGGTATGCCGTATGTACAACTTAACCAACTTAACCAAGGTTTTCATTCACAAGTAAATCGTGTCACCTTGATTTATGATGACTGCATTAATCAATATCCCATTTGGGTCTTTACTTGTGAATGCTTCTCCCTTTTTGCCTTTATCCATTCTAAAATAACATAGTTATTTTTTCTTGTTCATTTGGGTCTTTACTTATGAATACATCTCTCTTTTTGTTGTAGTGCCTATGAATGTTTCTTGCCCTCTTCATCTTTTATGTCTATTCTGTTTCCTTTTGTCATATGCTATATGAAAAATTATATTAGATTTATAAATGGTTTTTATTTATTCATATTGCAGCAATATTGAGACATTGGTTGTTTGTAGTTTATTCATACTCATATCATTCTTAAATGTAGGAAATGTGTCTAATAAACAAGAAGAATCGTGGTGAAAATAAAATTGTCCACACTTCCGGATCAAAGAGCTTTCAACAACGGAATGTGGAAGAGGTAATCTAAGATCTTAACGTATATATCTTTTGAATTTACATGCCAATATCATTCAGAATTTAACGTACAGATTCTGATGGCATAATCTTGTACTTAGATCTTAATTTGTGCAATAACAAAATCATATGCAATTTCCCTGTTTAAGGAACTCATTTATTTCAACATGTGGCTGTTACTTGCCTAAATGCCTTGATTGAATATGCCCTGTCCTAACTATTTGTGGCCTGGATTGAACTCGTTCCCTCCCTTCCTATCTCATCTGGATTGAACTCGTCTCTGGATGTGTGTTTGTGTGTTGTTGTAATCATATCTACATTGTTGTTGCCAATCAGCACAGTTCTTGAATATGTGATTGCTGCAATGGTGGATGTGGAGTGATGTGTTGTGTTGGGGATTAGTAGAGGGGAATTTTGCTTCAGTGAACATTGATGTTTCTCTCATGAGTGGTAGTTTGTGTTTATGCGTATGTGTAAGAGCATAATGCTCATCTCATATGAATATTAGTTTTTAATTTATTTTTGCACACTGATTTTTATTCTTTATTGGACGTTTGGTTGTTTAATATAGAGTTATAAACTACCTTTTTCTTTTTTTTCTTTTTTTAAATTGAAAACTTTTCACTGCTTCCCCAAGATGAATGCAGGTGTTTCATTCAAAACTGTGTTATGAAATTGTAATCTGGCTCTGTTACACAGACTAAGTTTTTGATTTTTATTAGGAACTAGGAAGTTTGGGCCCTGTTATTTAAGGATCAAAATGTCTCTGCCATTTTTTTGTTGTGGGAAAACAATCGAGAAGTAGAGTTCAGTTTATAATCCATCCTGGGTTTGTATGTAGGGTTATTTGCGGTATGTAGTGTCTTGTAGTAGTGTTTTAACTTCAATAGCAATTTTATTGATCACGAATTGCAATGACCCTACTAACTGTTAGCTGCTTGATGAGATATTAGACTTTGTATGCCTTTGTTTCTGCAATTCTTATTTTCCTTACTTATATTTTGGTGTTTTTCATTGTCCTGGATTAATTTCCTTAGATTTTTAGGATGCATTTCAAAGTATTTGGAGAAAGTACTTAGACTTTTCCTATTTTCATAGATTGAAAATTGAAGTTCTAAATAGTTCTTTTCAAACACTTACATCTAAACAAGTCATAATTTGTGAGGACTTATTTATGTTTCAAACTTTAGGATTTGATTCTTTATCTTGAATTTGGTTTGAGATCATTTGTTTGCATGGTGCCATTCTCTCTAGTTTTGTACCATGGTCGATGATATTCCATAGTTTTGGTACAAATGTGGTATATTGTTTGTATATTTGGTATAGGTCCTTGCTCAATGAATTTTTTTAGAAAAAATAAAAAACCTATGACCCTCGATAAAAACAAAATTACTTATTTTGAGGGTTCTGACCCTCGATACAAGTAATATTTGTGAAGTATCCAACACTCTTTATCGAGGGTTATGACCGTCGATAAAGATAAGATACTTTCTTCGACCTTTGTGTAGGCCGTCGAAACATCTTTTCGACGGTGTTTCTATCAACGCCTTTCGACAGTCATCTTGACCGTCGAAATAACCTTTTTCGAAGGTTTTTAATACTTATTTCGAGGGTTTTGACCCTCGTAAAAAGTCGTTTTTTTTGTAGTGGTTAGAGTATAGTAAAAACTCCAAGACAACGCCATCCGAAGCCTGAAAAGCTACATGAATACATTTGGTAATTCTTTTACACAACATCCTAGAATGCATTTGGTAATTCATAATCAGATTAAATGAAGGAACAGTTGTACCAGAAGTTGAATCCATAATCTGGTTTTGCAGTCATACAAAATGAAGCATACAATTTGAAACAGCAATCAGTGCCAATTAGTCCTGAAACTCATATTTAAACGAAACCAGAAAACCTTAGGAGGCCTCAGCAGCAGGTTGGGTCATTCCGAACTTCACTAGCTGCTTGCTCAGGGACTCTGGTGAGCATACCTGGTACTTGACATTTCCTGAAGGCAAAAGGAATACCTCAGCCAATTCCAGCTTATCTGAGGTTAGACTTGTGCTGTCCATTGTCTTGCTGAGCACTTTCAGTGCAAGCTCAATTGCTTCTTCTCTTGAGATATTATCCTTGTAATCCTGCTTAAGCATCGATTGAGCTGCCTGGTTGTTTGCCCCAATTGCTGCAGCTTTCCAACCACCATGGTTTCCACTTGGGTCACTCATGTAAAGCTGGAAACCAAAATTTTTGTCCCAGCCTGCGAACAGAAATGAAACACCAAATGGACGGAGCCCACCAAATTGTGTGTAGCCTTGTTTGGTATCACAGAGATTGGACAAGCTGTTCAACAGGCATTGGTTCTTGGTAAGCAAAAGTGTAACGCTGGGCTTGGACTCTAGCTGTGTTGATAAGGATGCTGGCATCCGACATTATTCCAGCAACAGGACATGATACATGATCATCAATCTTATACATCTTCTCAGTTGATGTTGAGGTTTGAAGGAGTTTGGAAGTGACCTTCTTTTCACCGACCAAGACAACGCCATCCTTTGATAAAATTCCAATTGCAGTTCCAGCATTTCCAATGGCCTCCATTGCATACTCAACTTGGTAGAGACAACCTTCAGGGGAGAAGATCGTCATGCGGCTATCATACCTCCGAGACATTTGATATCACACTGAAACACAAAAGCCAAAAACAGAACAAAGTTTCATTTAAAAGAACAAAAAGCTTTAGAAAGGTGTAAGAAAAAGTACAACATGAGTGTCTACATATCATAAACTATATATGTTCTTTAATTGGTAAAGCCAATGTAAAAATAAAATAGGGAAAGTTATATTTAAAAAACCTATCATTTAGGGGGTGTACCAAATTAAACCTATAGTTTCAAAAGTAACAAATTAAACCCTCAACTCATATTTAACCCCAACACAATGCCGGGCCAAATAGATTATTACACAAAGCAGGAGCAAATAGATTATAGAATAAATCAATCTTATAACATGAAAAAGGAGGAGCAAATAGATTATTACACAAAGCAGTTATGAATTTTAAAGCTATAATATTACTCTCCACATGCGAATCAGTGACAGTTGAAGCATCAGACCATTAGGATTTCAGAGCAAAATTACAGTGGTACATAGTATTGACTTTCCAAGCGACTAATGTTGCACCAAAGATCAGGACAGAATAGTGATGCTGGTGGTCAGTTAAGTATAGTGGTTTGGAAATAAATCTCAGCAATCGTACTATAGAAATTATCAAGCTTTTATCATAAACCCAAACAAAGATGTAAAATTAATTAAACTATCCTTAAAGGATATTAACAACCAACCCAAAGAAGCGTAGCAGTCATTGTAAACCAACATTATAATTAACAAAAAAAAAACCAGTGTAAACCAACGTTATAAAGTTATTTGATAAACAAATCAATCCCTCATTCAGTATGGCGTCTATATCCCTTATAACTAATATCTTGTCAATTTGAATTCTTCAAATTAGGTCAGAAAATAGTAATAGACACAGTCGATGGTTAGAAACAAAATGGACTGCACCAAATCATGGTTACCTTCACATTTCACATACATATACTAGAGTTAGAGTATAGTAAAAACTAAAAGTTCCAAAAGATTAGAGCATATACTTTTCCCTATAAATTAATTAATTAATTAATCCTTGTGAGCAAGAGTAACAAAAAAATATAGCTTTCTAAACAAAGAACATAAACATTAATTTTTATATATCTCCATAATTTTGTATTCTCACTACATCATATTCTTAATGGTTGTCCAACCGAGCAGATTGACCTGCAAATAACACTCGTTCTCAAATGTTTATTCAAGAATAATGACGGGACAAAGCAAGATCAATCAAATGCAAGGTCTTAACAATCAAGAATATGAGGTCCATACCTGAATAATAGCTAATATCTGCCCATTGCTCTTCTTAACTTTCTTCAGCTTCCTCAAAAAATACCTTCAAGAACAAAGTAACATAAATATAAGTTAGTAGGAAAAAAAAGGATTTACTTCTCAGTGACAAACGATAAAAAAAAAATTAAAAATTAAATAATTGGAAATCACTGATCGCTCTATCCCATAACTAAGCACCCTTAATATCATATACAATGTCCATAATCCATAACCCATTTCAGAAATTTTTAATTAAGATTATAAACAAAGCAAAGAAAAGTTAAAAAATTAGAGTCTGATACCATAGAGAAAGTGAGAGACAGACCTGGTGATAGTAGGAGTCGATGGCAGAGATACAAGAATCGGAAGAGGTCCTAACCTCGTAACCCCACAAGTCCAGTTTCACTCTTTCCATCTCTCTCTTTGAATCACTGGTATGGGTTGTGTAAAATAGAGAAAAGGTAGCGACGCAGTCAGGGTGAAGAAGAGGATGGGGATAGGATAAAGAATATAGGGATTGAAATTTCAACAAAAAATGAGAGGGAGAAAGTGGCGGGGCATGAAATTTTTTAGAGGAGCGGGGGGGGGGGGAGAGGGATTTTGCAATTTCAGATTGGCAAAAGAAAATTTGGGGGAAAGCGGGAGGCTGAAATTTTTTAGAGGAGCTGGGAAAAAAAAAAGAGGGATTTTGCAATTTCAGATTGGGAAAAGAAAATTTGGGGGAAAGTAGGAGGCTGAAAATTTTTAAGAGTAAATTGTTGCATTTTGACGTGAACCGGTCGGTCCAATTCGGTTTTTAAAGCCATCATCCTAACATTTCTATTACAACAAATATTTAAGGAATACAAGTAACTGCTACTATAACCAAAATAATTGGAAAAAAAAAAAAAATTCCCAACAATTAATGTCTTCCATGCCAATAAAAGAAAAGAGAACTACAAGGCTTTGAATCTAAATTTCTTCAATTTCACAACTTGAATCAGCATGTATGTTCGGAAACAAGCTCCAATGCGTGAGCAAATTCGTAACACCCTCCTGCAAACGAAATTTAACTTTTATTTAATAAAATAAATTAAATAATAACTATTATATGAACAATTATTAAAGTATTGTAATGGGGTGCAATGTACTTGATTACCGGATCATTCTGCAATACTGTATACTGCATGCATATCCTATACCATATCTTCGTTAAGTGCATCTGAGCCATCACCATCAACATCTGCTTGTTGGGTATGGAGAGATGGACATTTGCGCCTTGTGTGTCCCACATCTTTGCAAATGGTACATCGCCTAACTTTAGGATTTGGATTACTCGTGTTACCATAGTCGCCTTTAGTTTTCACAATGATTGGATCACGAACAATTTTATCTCTGTTTAATCCATCTTGTATTATATCTTGAGTTGTTGTAGTATTTAAATTACAAAGCACTTCCATACGGAGTTGTAGCCTTGCTATTTCGCTTTTCAATTCCTCAAAGCCTTCTGATGTTCGCGATCCAAAGTAACACATCTTACTACAACTGGCAGATAACGCACTAAATCGTGCAGTGCGTATGACATCATCCAAAATTTGGGAATCATGTTTGTAAGGTGGGTCGGACTTTGCAGTTTTTAGCCACCTCTTCATTATACATGTCGAAGGGATTTGATTCAAATGTTCAGCTTTCATGATAGTAAAAAAGTGACGACATGGAAATCCATAAGACTCAAAAAACAAACAAGAGCACTGCATGCGTTGGTCATCTGGGTAATATTTTACCTCCCATGTAAAGCTTTGCCTCTGATACTCTGAAATGGTGTAGGTACGGTTGCCATCATTCTCTAACCTATTAACCACGAATAATAGTTGTTCGTGTTTAATTTCATTTCGAACCCTCAAGAATGCAGTCCTTGTAAAAATGTCAACAGCATGTTTCTCAATCATTCCCAATTGGGTCTGAATAGCAAGTTCACTGTGTTTTGACTCATAACTTGAAATCGCCTCATTGTGTCGAATGCGTGCAAGTGCCCTATCAACATGTTGGAACAGTTCATACAACCTAGTTTTAACTTCTACAAATCTCTTAAGGAAAGCATTCATACTTTCGCAACGTTGTGTACTCCTACATCCGGCAAAAAAATAACCTCTCAAGGTAAGCTTCAGCCCATTTACTCTTTTTTGCACCCATCTCACGAATCCATTCATGGTTATGTAATCCATGTTTTTCGATCATAATACTCCACATGTCTTCAAATTCTTCTTTTGAAACATACGATACCATACACCGTATAAAATCATTCACTGCATCTTTATCATTCAAGTTTGATTGGGCGTTCCTTTCGAGGTGCCAAATACATAAACGATGTTGGGAAGCTGGAAGTACTTTTTCAATGGCTGCACGCATTGCTTTGTCCCCATCAGTTACCACTGACATAGGCATCTTATTGTTCATTGCACCGATCAAAGTTTTCAAAACCCATGTGTATGTTTTAACAGTCTCGTCGACTAATAATGCACAACCAAATATTGTAGTCTGCATGTGGTGGTTGACTCCTACCAATATAACAAGAGGTTTTTTGTAAGCATTTGTCCTATAAGTCGTATCAAATGCAAGGACATCTCCAAAATGTGCATAATCTAATCGACTTTGTGAATCTGCCCAAAATATATTCTCCAAACGGTCTTCATTGTCAACAGTGTACTAAAAAAAAAATGACGAATCCGTTTCTTTTTTGGCACATAAGTACGCCAAACCACCTTCAGCATCACCATGACTTATCTTAGACATGCGATCCATGTCAATACTATTATAGAGATCCTTTCTCGTAAAGCCAACATTCTCGTATCCTCCACTTTGATGGACTAAATGATCCATAATTTGACTAGTCTTGACCCCGACACTTCGCAGTGCTTGTACTTGAGCCTTATCAGATTCTCCAACTTTTCTATGTGAACGGAGAAACTGGACATCAGAAACACTAGCTAATTCATGGTTATGATCTGATGCAAATTCTACCGCCTTCCATTCATTTGACTTTTGATCGTACTTCATACGGAAAGCAGCCATGCAACCACATCTAGTCATCGGTTTTGGATCACGTTTACGATCCATCGTTTCTTCGTGTTTTATTTTTCGAAATCCTTCTTTTGCACAAACCCATCTTCGTGAAATTACAGTATTATTTTTATCACGCTTCACATCATCTTTGCGAACACTAAAGCCAACGAACTTCGCGTATGCATTGTAAAAGTCATCACCATCAGCTATAGATTTGAATTTCAATACGAGACACATCTGCATAACTCAAATGATGTAATCTTTTGCCCAAAATAGTTCTCCAATCTTGTTCATCAGTGTGTGTATCATCACAATTGTCTCGTTGTCCCATGGAAACATCATTCGCTTGACCAATATAATCTTCATTGCTAGTATCACTATTCGTTTCAATGAGAGGAGCCTTCCCTTTGTCTTTTGCCCTCTGATCCATGTTGAGTAATATATTCCTAGATTGAAAAATAATAAGCACACTTATAGTTATATATAATACATGATTATGTGTAATTTAATAAGAATTATTTATATTAACATGTCATGAAAACCCACCGAAATAAATTAACAAATAATTGTAATAGTAAGTTTCATTCACATTAAAAAAAAAATTTTGGGTAAAGGTTATGGGTAAAAAATTGGTTCATCCACCAATATTTGCGTAAAGGTTAAAGCCCAAAAAATTGGTTCATCCACCAATATTTGCGTAAAGGTTAAAGCCCAAAAAATTGGTTCATCCACCAATATTTGCAGTAAAAGGTTAAAGCCCACCTTTTTTTTAAGAAGTCAGTTTCGTTACTTCTTTTTTTTTCTTCCCCACCCACTCTCTGTTTCTTCTCTTTTGCCAGCAGCCCAACACCCCCAGTTTCACCAAAACAAAAACACAAATCCCCCACCCCTCACCCATGGCAACCCAGTGCCACCCACTTCGTAGATCGAGACCTCTGGAGCGAAGCAAGTACAAGCCTCGGCAAGCTTCGTCCTCGCCTCCGCCATCAACTCCATCTCCGTCCCCGTCGGGCTCTTACTACCACCTCCACATCCTCAATAACACCAGTTTTTCGTAATTTTCGTATCCAGTTTCTCTGTATTTCTGTTGTTCTTATTTTGAATCAATAAATTTCTACTGTTCAATTAAAAAAAAACAAGAAGCTAACCCTATATGTCAACCAAATCTCTCTCTCTCTCTCTATTATTATTATCAAGCTTTGTATTTTTAGGTTTTGATTTTTTTTTTTTAAGGGATTTAGTAAGGAAGTACCTGATTCCTGGGAATTCGAAGAGTACTTTCGCCGAGGGGAGAAGCTGCTTTTGTGCGCAATTCAGCGCCGGAATATTTCTACGTCGCTGGTGTCGGTTACTACGCCGGTGATTGTTGCTGCAGCGGTGACTCCGATGAAGAAACAGATAATATCGCTTAACCAATGTGAGTATGTGACTCTGACGTCCTCTATAACAGGAAAAGAAATACAAACTCTGGATTTCTTTGTGAGTGGGATTTCTTATGGTGTCCCTTGTATAGGGGTATTTTATACGTTGGATTTGAATAGAATTCCTTGTCAATTTGTAAACGTATACTAGTTGGATTTAGAAAAGAATTCCTTGTAAATTAATATACCTAATACTAGTTGGATTAGAAAAGAATTCATAGTTGAAGTAAGTTTATGGTAAGCATCACATCCTTTTTCTTTTTTCTTTTAGGCTTTTAAGCTATGGTTTTGTCTTTCAAATTCTGCTAGTTGGTTACTGAGAAAAACAAGGAAAAAAAAAAAACCCAAATTCTGAAATCCCTAGCTCCCCAAAACCCAAATCCCTAAATTCCCAAAACCAAACTTCTGCAAATTCCGAGCACTGCTGAGTGAGAGAACCTGAACTCGAGCCCTTGAGTGAGTGAGTACCTGAACTCGAGCCGCTGAGTAAGAGAACCTGAACTCCCATCTTATGGATATTGTTTAATGTTATAAGGGTCATTGCCTAGGAGCAAAAACGTAATCTTCCTACCTGCAATTTTGGAACCACTTTGGAAACTGCTTTACCTCAGCAAGTTTTTTTAGAAGATGCAGACTAAGTTGGGAACCATAGTTATTTTAAATTTTTTTTGGTTATAGGGAAAACACTTTTTTTTTGGTTTTTTGTTTTTGTATTACTAAAGGAGAAGTAATAATCTTGTCCTTTTCTTTTTGTTCTCTTCCTTTTGTTTTCACACATTGCAGGTGGTGAAGAAGGAGAAGAGAGAAGGCATCTGATCTGTATGCCCCAAATGACAATGTAAACAAACATTAGTGATGAAAGGAATGGACGGATGTTTATGTTCCTGATTCAAATGTGGATGAAGAAGCTGGTTTAATTTCTTACTCGAGCATGTCTCATCTTGGGAGAAGCCACCGTAGTAGTCATACAGCTTAGAAGCAGAAAATGAATTGCAAAAAGTAGCAAGCCAAAGTATAAATCCTTCTTTTCTTGGTGTGGAAATATATATTTTCTTTCCACAGGCCATCTTTACATATATGACTGTAAACTTTGTATAGTTACTTTTTTGCCCTTAAAGAATGTATTATCAGCTTATGTAGTTTTAGAGCTTAGAAGTTACGCTACAATTTATGATTGTTTCTCAATCTTTTATTTTTCCCTGAATTCAAATTTTTGTTTGTTTATGATTATATTTCATGCTCCTACAACATAAACACCATATTGAGATGTCTAGGTGGGCTCCTCTCTTAGATAATGTGTCGACCATTTTCTTTGTTTATATTATTCATAAGGAGTAATTCAAGAATGTTGACAATTTTTCTGTCCAAGATAGCTTGCTTTTTTCATATTTTCATTGATATTCATAAGGAATTACAAAGCTTGACTTGTCAAAAACACATGATAAATGCTGGATAGTCAATAGTTTGCAAATGACATCAAAACCATTGAAGTTTTGAAGTAAAAATATTATTGTCCGGGAGGTACGGAACTAGATTTTTTAGCTCAATGTCTCCAGAAAACTTGAACTTCAAATTCAATATGTCTCTAAGATTGAGTGAAAGTTGTGCAGCTAAAATATTTCCCAAAGCATTACAGTTCATACATCTTAACATAATTGAACCTTCATGGCCAACAAACACTAGCCAAGATACACAAATTGTTTGTACTTATTTGCATCACCTTCCTTTTAACAACATAATTCAGACAGTGAGGAAGCCATTCTCCTTAAAGCTTTCAACAGTGTCCCTAAGACTCACTTCCAATGGAATGAAGTTAATACCCAAACTTTTGGCCTTGTCTTGGGATACCTTGTATAGTGGTACCAAAGTCTTGTCGTCTTCACATCTGCCAAAAAAGAAATATACAAGTGACTCTTCTGCTTTTAGTTGCCTAATTCTCAAAACTCAAGTTTTTAGTTGCCTAATTCTCTTTTACAGCATTATACTTCTAAACCAAAGTAAGTGCAAAGAAGATGACTCAAGTTTATAGGTTGTCTATTTCTCTTTCATTGCATTTTTTTGCTTCCAAACCAAACAAAGTGCAAATAAGATAACTAAAGATCATTTAATGAAGCCAAAGTGTTACCTCTATTTGATTGTCTACTTGTGTAACATTGTAAATCATACTACACAGCTATAAAAGCAGCTGCAGACAATTAAACAGCAAGCAGTAGCTCATGAATAAGCATATATTTCATATAGGTTTACAAACTTTCTTCATCATGGCCAGGCTAATACAACTGATTAGCCTAATTCAAATATGGTCTTCAAATTTTTGGAAAACAAGACAACATAAAACAAACAACGTAAGAGCTTCTACTTCCATTTTTCCTCATACCTCTCTCATGAAAGTAACAAACTTTTCTTCAAAAGATGGCTTTCTAAATTACCATGGATAGGCATGCTTCCAATTTAAACACTCACCTCAACTAGATGAAGATTTGAAGCACGGCTAAGAAGAACAAAGGCGAACTCCCCAATTTACACAAGAGACATTCCAACCTACGCATGTGGAATAACCTAAGGCTCCTCTGTCAATAAAATGTATGACATAACAAAATGCAGATATTACTGTGCTAGCAGCTTCAGTGAATCTTACAAGAAGCGAAGTCTTGTTACTGTATCCAAATCCCTTGACAACGGTCACAACCACAATAGTTTTTATAATTATCACCAATATAACAGCTGCTAGTAAAATATCAACATGGTTCCAAAGGAACTGAACATGTATTAACATCCCAATGCTGGCAAGAAAAAGAGCAGCACCAATTTGAATTGATTGCAAATAGGTTCAACCTAAAAAGAAATAAATTTTCTTCCACCCAACTAAACAGTGGCACTACTAGATCCAATGAAGCTATGTGGCTGGCCACAGGGAATTCCTGGTAGCCAGTGGCAACAATCTCACCTCTACTCACAATTATCCCAACTATACCAACTTGCAACCATGCTCCCCATAGATCAGCACCAGCATCATGACTAACATTCACCATTATTTTTGAACGACCATTGCCACCATGCTTTTCATTTGCAGAAACAAACAAATAACGCAATCTGTGTATAGGAGAAACTGTGGAATAGTTAAACCTTGGAAGGAAATACATACTTTCTGAAGGATGCACATCAGTGGATGCATTACTAGGGCATCAGCCAGCCAGTCATATGATTTAATGTGCATTGTCCCGAACAGGAGCTTACTGAAAACTACATTCGAGGTGATTGTGAAGTGGAAGAACACCTGATGGTGGCAAGCAAAAGATCCCCATCTCAATGATTGAAAAGATTTGAGAACCAACTATACTAAGGTGTACTAATTTTGTCTCACATTGTGTGAGCACCTCAGAGAGACATACCGAGAATTTTTCACTCTCATGGATGTGCAAGTATGTTATCTTTGGGGTTCTAAGAGCCACCTGAGTCCAGAAATACAGATCCCAGGAGTGAGCCAACATCCTTCGGTTTCATTTCATCTGCAAACATGAGGTCAGGCTTGTCACTCAAGCACAAGTAGATAATGAACAATTATAGGTCCTATGCATTATTTAAGCCATTGTTTCCAATTTCCAAAAAATCATTGACATAAAAGACAAAAACTGAATCTTGCTTCACAGGAAAGACATTTAAGGGAAGGGAGGGTGTCCCTTGTATAAGCCATTTCACATTTGAAGCCGAAGCAAAAAGAAACATTAATCCCTAAAATCGTGTGCTAACTTTAAAATAAAGCAAGTAGTCCCACTCATATGCTACTAACAAATGGAGTAGAACTTAAAAGCAGGTAAAAGAAAACAAACCATTGTGACCTGATCTCCAAATGCTCCCATCAGCGATGGCTAATAGAAACTATCAATTGAAGACAATACAATTCAATTGAGGTTGTTAATTGCATAACCATGTTGCATCAACTTTTCTTTTTGTCAAGTTCCCAAAATCCACCAATCTAGAAACACAAACCTTGAACAGTAAATAAATGCAAACATGAAAATTGCAAAGTGGATGTTTGATGTTTGATGTTTCCATTCAGCATGAGAAACACAAGCTTACTTGTTACTTAATTATGCATTTTCATAAGGCTCGTAGCATATAATGCGCCATCTATATAGCTTTTTAAAACAGAAATATATGTGAGCGATCATTGCAACACACAAATTCATAGGATAAGGAAAAGCATAAGAATTCACTAAAAAGCTTGGTAAAAAAAATTGAAATTATAGCAACACACAAACTCAACAGCAAATTGAGACATGACACGATTGAAAGAGCAATGGTATGGATCCTACTTAAACGATATTCCATTCTTTGTCACAAATCATAAAACAAATATCTCTAAAAACAGCAAACACCACTCAAATATTCACATATTTAGATACTATTATCACCAATTAGCAAACAGACAGCAAGTGAAATTATAAATCAATAAAACCCAAATATATCTTGGTTTCAAAGAAAAACAAAAACCAGCAAAATTTAACCCAAGTCAAAACTGCCCCTAGAAACCAATACAAATTGAATCACTCATACCTCAGATTTTGTGCAGGTTCCTCTCCGATCCACTCGGGTTTCTCAGATCTTGGACATCGGTTCATTCTCCTTGGAGTTCCTCTCAGTTTCACTCATGAAATGGCTCGTGATTCTCGGTCTCTCTCACTCGTCGATGGAGAGGCTCCTCGTGGTTCAGTGGTTCTCGATCTCTCTCACTTGGTCGACGGCTCGAGTTCAGGTCCCACTCATGATGGCTCTCTCACTCGGTTCTCTCTCACTCGGTCTGAGTCCAATGTCACCTCGAAGAGGTCGTGGGTGATGGTGGACGGTAAGGCTGAGGTGGAGAAAGGGTGAGGAGGAGGAGGAGGAGTAGATGGGGAAAGAGATGTAACAGCCAGGTGAAAGGCGGAGGCTGAGGTGAAACGTTATACGAAGATTTTAGGGTTCTTAGATTCTGGATACCATTTGATTGTTGTTTGGTACTGTTTAATTTTTCTAATATTATTAATTAAATAAAATAAGTATTAACCAATAGGATGATAGGTACCATCAATTGTGATGTATTTATGAAGTTGATATTATCTAATTTTTTAGTATAATATATATATATATTTTTTTTAAATTATGGTACCTATACTATTATATGTGATATTGGTACAATTAAATGTGATGTTGGTACCATAAAATGTGATGTTGGTACCATAAAATATACAAAATTAAGGTACAAACCAATGTGATGTTAGGTACCATCATATGTGATGTAAGGTACCATTATATGTGAGGTTGGTACCAGGTACTATTATTGTGATGAAGGTACTATCATATGTGATATTTGGTACCATTACATGTGATGTTGGTACTATAAAATGTGATACAAAATTAAGGTACTAACCAATATGATGTTAGGTACCATTATATGTGATGTAAGGTACCATCATATATGATATTGGTACCAGGTACCATAATTGTGATGAAGGTACTATTATATGTGAAGTGAATAAAGGTACTAAATAATGTGATAAATGTACTATTATATGTGATATTTGTACCATCAAATGTGATGATGGTACCATTAATGTGATATTTTTGTGACCTATTATAGCAGGTTACCAATTTGGAGGTATGGTACCCACGTGGATACCGTAGAATGATCCAGTTTAAACAAAAGAAATGAGAATAAGAGACCTAGGTAAAAAATATGAGGAATCATGGCACAAAAATTGTTCTAAAAAAATGGTATTGTTGAATGAAAATACTATTATTCTCTTTTCTTTTTAATACATGGTCCCTGCAATGGCCAATGTCTAGGTGTGCCATTGGCCAATGTCTCAGCCAGGGATTGCTGCAATGCCTCCATGCCATGTGACAGAGCATCTTCAGCCTGCTGGGATGACTGCTGCAAGTTGTAGATGCCTACCAATTGTTGCTCAGTTAAAGGCTCCAATTGATTCACAACAAGCTGCACCACCATTGGCAATTCAGTTACACACATTACAAAATGATTTATAAAAATAAAGAAAAAAGAAATGCTGCCAAGATAGAAACAAGGTATAGATTCTATAGAAGATTTTAATTTTTGACACATGTTAAAACAGAAATGGCCTAAAGTGTTTTTCTCAGTCACAAACATCTACAATTCATCCTTTCCAAAAATGTATTAATGAAGAAGATAGACACAATGTCGAAATCAGAATGGCTAAATGTTAAGAAAATCAGAACTTCCATTACTTGAAACATAAGAAAGTAGATACTATAGTCTTTATTTCCATGTCAAATATCTTGGACATGTACATACACTCCCACGTTGGTTTTGGTACTCATGGAATGCATCATCATTGAGACATTGAACATTCCTCAACAAGGATTTCAAAACAATGTTTTTTAAGTCATGGACTT